>VXBR01010913.1:0-171532 GCA_013400215.1 Cisticola juncidis | reverse complement strand
AAAAAAAAAAAAAAAAAAAAAAAAGTTCCCAAAGCTTATTTTCTTGTAGCATTTTAAATTCAGGCTTTCAGTCAGTGTGGTGTTGAGTTTTAAACCAGTGTCAAAAGTGACAGTTTAAAACAGTTTTCAAAAGTTTTTGTGGATAAACATGCTGTTTTCATACATAAAGACAAAAAGTCCTATCTGCTTTCTTCACTTGCAAACTTTTATGTTTAATTTAAATCAAAATAGTTTCAATTCTTCCCTTTAAAATTAAAATTCCATTTCATTTTTGAATGTACTCTTCTTAATACTGTTTCTCATTAAAGTTTTTGTGGAAAGACTGGCTTGTCTACCCTTTGAACTTAGGCAAGCTGTCAAATGTAGAAATCCACATTTGAAATATTTACTGGAGGGGAATACCCAGTTTTATGTTCATTTCATCCTAAGCTAGTGTTGAGGAAAACATTCAGAGCCGGTAGCTCAGTGTACAGGTTCAGTGCCTGGGGACAGAAACTCAGAGTCAAGGCAGGAATCCACAACCCTTTGGGGTTTGCACAAAAAACCAGACTTTGCACTGCTTGGACTGTAAGGGTATAAAATCACTGGGGATCCTTTGCTTGGGGTCCCTTCTCAGAGGCACCAGGTAAAAAACTTTATTTAGTTATTTAGTTACTGCAGTAAGATTAAATTATTTAAAGGATCCAGACATGTTGCAATGCAAAAAGGTGAAATTATATCTAAGGTCTAATGCAAATTATAGTTTTCAATCCCATAGATACACTAACTTTCAGATTCTTTCAGGAGACAGTAAAAAAAAAGGCTTCTGTTTCAGGCTCTTCCTCACTTAGAGCTTCTTATTCATTTTGTATGTAAGTGTTTCCACTGCTCTCCACTGATATTCTCCACCTTTGGTCTGTCTTTCCAAGGTGTAGTTTCGCTGCCTGCATCTGCCACTGCCCATTTTTCAGTTGACATTAATGTGAAGCTGAACTGATTTCTGACATCTGGCTGTTGCCCAAAGCATTATGAACAGCCAAGAAAAAGACCAAAATCTTGTTAATTTGTGTTTCCTGCTGCTTGGCAGCATCATAATCACTCTCAGCCCCTGAAACTGTGTGTAAATCGTGAATGTATCACTGTACTGCTGCATGTTTGTTTGGTATTTGGATGTCTTTTGGTGTCTCAAAAAACTGGGAAGGAGATATTTAAATGCAAAGAAAAATACTGTACCTGAAAGCTGTGAGTTAGGCTTCTATACTTACATGGAAAAGCAAATGAAGCAAAAACAGTGGAGCGCTTGGAAACATTGCACATGTATCCCAGCTTGTTCATAAAAGAAATATTCTCAGAGTTATATGTGCATAGTGCCTAGAAAAGCAAATGGCAAGTTATAATATAGATTATTTTAAATAATAATTTCTCTAAGCAGGATGTTATGTGATAGCCCTGATCTGTTCAGAACCTGCCAAATGCTGTAGAGTGAGATGGATTGCTTGGAAGCTGATCCAACAGAGTAGCATTAAATCCCCAGAGAATTACCACTATCTATGCCTGTCCCACTTGTATCTTCAAGAGCAAACTGAATTTTTTAACCATGTCTTATCTAGAAGGATAAACACTTAAAAGAAAAAAAAAATCAAACTAAGAAGAGTTCAACCAACAATGCTTTGCAGACTGCAGATATCTATTTATCTCTACACATTTTTCTCTAAGGGGGCACACTATGAAAAAAATGTGTGTTAACAGTGTTAGCCATATTCGCTGGGCTTGTAGAATGAGGTTATGGTTACAAATGAGGAACCAGTTGCTTCTTTTTGTTTGCTCCCAGTCATATAGAATATTCTTGTTCCAAAGTCTTCCAGAGCCCCGGCAGAGCAGAATGGCTCTCGGGGCTCTCATTCTGCACTCACCCAAGGGCACCTTTCTTCTCCTCACGCTGCTTCCAGGTGCATCAGAGATCAGAGGGCAAGCTGTCCCTCTGAAGGAAACTGGATGTGCAGGGACATGCCTGCAGGAAAATGAGGGAAATGAGAAAGTGAGAAAATGCATTACTGCAAAATAAGTGATTCACTATCGTGTTTTTTTCCTTGTTAAGAAATCTGGGGAGTGAAACAGGAACAGATTTGGAATAGGATTCACCTGCCCTTTATGGAGCACTCAAAGTCACATGAGGCTGTAGAGAATTATTTAGGCGTGGTTTTGGCTTTTCTGTCTGCTGTAGTCATATAGGAAGAATGAGACTGCAGGACACAAAGTTTTCAAATCAGAGAAAGTATGATTCACTCTGTTTTGAATGTGTTCACAGAATTTTGACTTAGTTTTGTCTTTAACAAAACTCTGATGGTCCCTGTGATCCTTGTCCTGTTTTTGAGATTTCTCTCTCAAAAGATCTGTGACATTCTGACACATGTATAAGTTCCTCAGGTGTGCTTGAGTTCCATCTTATCACCGCGCGGGCCTTCCAGGGAAATGAGACTCGGGGCGTAGGTTCTGGGTTCACAGAGCGTGGAGGCAGGAAGACACCTTTATTTACAAAAATGGCACATTTATACAGTTGCTATGAAGCCTGTGGATTGGAGGATGGAGCTCCCACCTCCCCACCACATTGGTCAAGGTGACTGTCACACAGTCTTGGTTGTCCCAGCATGGAATGCAAAGCCGTGGCTATGTTCCATAAACATAGCTGGTGTTTACATTAACAGAGCGTGAGAAGGCACAGTCTGCTCGTCTAATATGAATGCTCAGGCAGCTAGGAAAAACCCTCATGGTAACACCATCTGACCTGGATATCTCAGCAGGTTCTTCTCCAAGGACTGTGTGCATGGTTAGCATCAGTCTTAACCACCTTCCTAAACCGTATTTGTCTTTTTGCAGGGCAGTATGTGTATGCACACATGCATGTGTGTGTATGTACATGTGTGTGAATTGCTGTCTCTTCCTTCCTCACATCCTGGAGGAGAGAGATTAGAACTGTAGGCTGGGGGCAGGTCTGGTAGCTGGTTGATTATAGGAGCAGGATTTCAGGGAGTGCAGGAAAACACTGTAGGTGTCTTTGGTGGTTAGTTTATTTTTTCTTGTATTTTTCTCTTTCACTCACTTAACTCCTTCCTTCCTTCCTTCCTGCCTGCCTGCCTGCCTGCCTGCCTGCCTGCCTTCCATCTCTCCCTTTCTTCTTTCCTCTTTTTCATGCCAGTCATCAATAAAATGACTTGGAATTGAACCTGAAACATGAATATCAGACAGTTCATGCTTCATTAGACAGAACAAAAGAGTAGTCAGCATGATTTCCACAGAGTTTGTTTAAAAACCAATTACTCTAATACTGTCCAGGGTAAGCCAAAAAAGTGCTTATTGTATTTCTTATTTGTGCAATGTTCATTTATTTTCATATTTTTACACAATATGGAATTTTTAAAGAAGAACAACAAGGCTGGCAAAGAATCTGAAGCACAAGTAGGGAGCTGTAGTTTTTTAGCTTAGACAAGCAGAGGCTCGGGGTAGCTTATCTCTCTCTACAACTATCTGAAGGGAGGTTTTTGCCAGGTGGGGATCCAACACTTCTGTCATGACAGCTGAAAGGATGAGAGGAAATGGCCTTAAGTTGCCATTCCTGAGGAGGTTCAGATTAGGTATTAGAAGAATTTTTTCACTGAAAGTGTGGTCAGGAAATGGAATAAGAAGCCCAGAAAGGTGGTGGCGTCACTGTCTCTGGAAGCGCTCAGGAGGAGGTGTCTGGATGTGGCATTTGGGATATGGCGTAGGGGTGATTATGGTGCTGATGGGGGTTGATGGCCAGACTAGATGATCTTAAAGGAGTCTTCTGACCTTGATGGTTCTGTGCTTCTGTGAAATGAGCATGTCCTTTGTTTTCTGCACTTGTAATAAAAAAATAACCTCAACAAACTTCTAGTCTGAAAAGACTTTTAAGTGGAGAAAATTTTGAAAATTAGGAAGTAAAGGCAAGGCAATATTTTTCTTTTTTGATTAAGAACTATTCAGACAGTCCCTTTTTTAGAGTCTTTTTATTAAGTACATTTTTAATGATGGAATACGTGCTTGAATTATTTCTGTGTCTTACTACAGCAGAAAGGCACAATCTTGAGATGTTTTAATGGATATATGAACTCAAACTCTGCTTCTATGATCACTGTTCTGGTTCTTTATTCATTGTAATAAGCATCTCCTAGAAGAATAGTGTAAATATTTCATAGTGTAAATGTAAGTGATTTTATTGTATGTAAATGTGGTGATTTTATTGAAATTTTTTTAAAGGGATTAATCAAAGAATAATTAGAAAGTTCATTTGGTTTGATACAGGTAAATAAATATATTTGAATCTTATTTTCTCTTTAAAATGCTCACTTAATGAGATATTAACATACGTTTTGTCATGTAACAATGCTGTGGCAAAACTACTATACAGACTGCAAGGCCTGTCTTTCTACATGTTAGGTTTTAATGCCAACTTTTGCATGTAGATTTAATTGTTCAGTGATAGGGAGTTCCCTGTAGCTCCCATGGACAAAGTATGTACAGGTCAGCATAAATACCAGAGAGCTTTGTTGCTATAGATGGCTTACAGGTGGTTTCTGCTACTTCTTTTTTACTTTTTTATTTTCCCTGGAGATTATCATCATCAAACATATAATATTTATTTATGCATAGTGTGTGTGCATACATATGTGCAAATATTGCTCCAAGGGAGATTTTTTTTTTTATTTCTAAGAGCAGGATTATCATTATTTTCTATAAGTAGGTTCCATTTGCCAGATATCTACATTATAGAATCAAAAAGAACTGGGAAAGTTTCTGCCCTGGTTTATTTAATATAGCAACAAATTAAGTTTATTCAGTGAGTATCTTTGAATTTTTCAGCAGCTTTCGATACCACTGATTATAAAATCTGACTTTCTTGTGTATTCTATGTCCTTATTTTGGATGTGGCCTTGAAATTAGAGCCATACTGCATGTATCATGACTGAGTGCAGGATTTCCTGCTTTACCAGAGCTTTGACTGGGGACTTGCTAAGAAGGTTTGGAATATAATGATGCTGGTGCTTAGGAAAATATGTTCTTATTCATGTGACCTGGATAGCAAGACCACTGGTAAGCCCAGTGTAATTAACTAGTTAAAAATGCTGTTGCTTCATGTTGTAAGGTTAGGAATACCAGTGTTGGAATTAATGAATTTCCACCTACTTCTTAATTTAGAGAATTAGGTAAAACTTAATTTAGTTTTATTGCTTCCACAGAAACTTGAAATTATAGCATCATGTATCCTTTGTCACTATTTCCATGTGGTTGTGACAGGCAGGCCAGTTTGCTGCTTATGGGTGCCATTATTTGTGATCCTTGTCTCATGGTCTTGGGAACTCCAGGAAGTGTGGGATGGCTGTGTATGCACCTAGAGGGCATTCCGCAGGTGATGCATTTTCTGAAAAGGTTTTCAGATGTGTCACAGCCTCACAAAAGGCTCCTCTATGTGGAAATCCAAATGAAAGATGAAAAGGAGCCTGGAAACATTTCTGAGTCCATCAGTAGAATGCAGCTTGCGAATCTGTCCCCCTGCATGCGGTTTATAGCAAATAGCCAGTGCTCATCCCAAGCAAGATCATACGCGTGTTCTAGAGATTCATTTTCAGAATTTTGTCTCCCTGTTAACCCTATTTTCTCCTCTGATAAACTTTAATTTTCTCCTCTGTTAAACATTTTCTAAAGGAGAAAGCCCAAACTGCAATAGAAAATCTCATTAATAATAATTCTAATATGTTCTAGTTATTAAGAGACAAAACACTAACTTGATGCTATACCATTAGATGCATTCATGAATGGAATAAATATTTTATCAGTGTGCATGAAAAGGAATTGCTGCACTACTTACAATGTATAAGTATTTCATAGATTTTTATTCCTCAAATTACCAGTAAAATCTTCATGACAAAGTGATACATTTCCCTCAAAATATGTTGTCCAAAACCCCCTCCATTTTAGAACTACGCAAAAATTTTATACTTTTAATGTAATATTTTTCTTTCACTTTTCTTACACTTGACATTTTTGCTATTGAAAGTCCAGTTGGATAGGAAATTACTATGGCTATAAGGAAATAACCTTACAGCATTGAAGTATCAGGGATTGCTCATTTCCAACTATGTTAAGTTTCCCATAGTAGGCCTGAAGAGTCAAAATACTGGATTTTAACCCCATCAGCTGCTGGAATTGAATTCAACAGAATTCATTTTATACCTTTTGTCACTAGGCCTTTCATCATAGTTTCAGAAGGGGAAAAAGGGGGAAATTTGTTTACAAGATAATTTGAAAAATTATGATAAAATTACTCAGAGAATATTGCTGTTAACAGTGCTGAACAGCAAGAATAAATTACTTAACAGAGCTCAGATGCAGCAGTCAAAAGTATGCAGTAGATCTACCTTTTTAAACATAAGTACAAAATTATGGGAAAAAATCATATATCAGACGTGGAAATTAAAATGTGCAAAAATTTGTGAATTATTCACACACTAATCCAGATGCATTTGTTTCAATATTTTTAGTAGTTGTGTGTGTGTGTGTGTGTATATATATAATATATATATATATATACACTGAGATGTAATTTACGAACCATTGAACCACGACTAAATAAAGATGCACGAGGCTGAATGAGCAAAATTTATTATGTGTGTGTTTACTTATGCTGAAGTGTTGTTCATTTAAAACAGTGCCATGCTGATATGATATGTGTTTTCCTTAAAAAATTCTGGAGCAACAGTTGTTACAAGTACATCTGAACATGATACATGAATTAATATGAAGATGCTTTGCATGGAAATTATCTTTTCAAAAGTAGCTGCTCTGCTTGAAGTGAAATATCTTTTAAGTAAAGAGATAGCATTATAAAAATGTTTTCAAATATTTGAGGCTGTAAATCTAAAGCAAGGAAATCTGATAGAAACAAGTTAAGAACTTGTCAGCATACATGGAGTTTCACTTAAAATAAACGATTGAATTTTTTCCCAAATGACTGCATAACTCTTCTTTAAAAGACGGAAAGTTTAAAAAAAATTCAGGTATTTAAAAACTGTTACAAATCAAAATGTGAGGATCATTTTAAATTTATGGTTTGAAGACAGATGGACACGAATACATGCCTGTGGCTGTTGTCAAATATATTAATAATGCTTACATTTTTGTTTACAGCAAAAGTAAGCAGTAATATAGAGTCAGGCTTAGCTTCCTCAAATTATAATAGTAAATTCACTGTAAAACACGTCTTGCAGTAAGTTGTGTTTTCCATATGTTAAGAATAATTGAATCCAAAAATATTGTAATTTTGCCTGCTTTAAATACCAGGTTTACTGTTAAAAGAGTTAGTAAATAGTAACAGAAGTTAAGCTTAGGTCAATATTTACTTCGAGAAATGATTAACCTCAACTATAATTAGCATGAACATTGTATGTATTGTTACATATGCTCTCACCAGTGGAAAGAATTTGTTTAAAGGTTTAGTCTAGAACTGCTGAATTTTTTCCATCTAGAACTTTTGACTATGTCTGCTGTTAATTTCTTCTGAAGTAAATTTTGAAATATGAAGAAATACTGCCTGTTCAGATTGCTTACTAGTCAGTCTGTGTAGAGAAAAATGTTATGTATTGGGCTCTACAGAAATAAATTAGAAAGTGATAAAAAGGAGGGAAAATAGCATTCAATGCTAAAATACATTCTTCAGAAGCTGAAGGAACTTCCAGATTTTTAAATGCATATAGCTTCTTTCCACTATTTTTATACTCATGACTGATGCAAAAAGGAAGCCTGAGCATGAAAAAAATGTCTATGTAATAGGTAAATTGTACTTACTAATTTAATAGGTTTATTTATTTTGATGTTTTTCCATAAGATGTTTGAATATGGGGGAAAGATTCTACTTTCTTCAAACCTCACAAACAGGTAAAAGTCCTGCCTTATGAAGAGATCTCAGGTAGAAGTCAGTCATGGAGCTGTGATTATTTCTCCGTAGTTGTCAGACTGTTTGGCAGTGCTCCAGAGGCCCCTTCTGTGAACACAGTGCAAAACACCAAAGTGATCTACTGTTTGGTTGTTCTCAGAACTTCATGAGCCAGGAGATGTAACAATACTTCCAATTTCTTTATGTGAATTCCAGTTGAGCCACATCAGTGTTCTCTTGGCTAAGCTTGTTTGAATGATCATATTCATCTGTTAGTATGGTGTAATTTAAATATTCTGTAGTACTGTACAAAACTTTGTTCCACTCAGCAGAATCTCTGTTGCCCCCTTTTGCAGATGACGGTTGCTGCTGGTACGAGCATTGAGAATAACATTCAAAGGACCATATCCTGCCCTAATGTATGTTCCAAATATCTTGGTTTTTTGCATAATTTGAATGTGAAGCCTCCTTATGTGAATTTGATATTTTATTGCCCACAGAAGCTTGTGAATCTTGAGGTTATTTCACATTATATATTTCAGGGTCAATGCATATTGTACTACAAGTGAGGTCTCAGCCCATCCAAATTCCCAAATTGCTTTAATTTCTTTCTATACGGTTTGATGGTGCAGTTAAATAAAGATTATGATAATATATTCATAGTTCCTTCTGCATTTACCTTGCTTCCCAGCCAGCTCAATGCTCCTGTCAGACAGTTGAAATCACTAGAAAGCAATAGACAAAATGAGGAAAGCAATGAGAGGCTATATTTATTCTACTTAACCTTGTCCTAAATTGCATTTTGATATGAAGATGTGTATCAAAAATATAGAAGGAAGGTAATTTCATTTTTCTTGCTTAGGCAAAAGTACACCGTGACTTAAAACAGAAGGAGGGAGGAGTTATTATTGCTTATGAAAGGTAGAATTAATGATACATGTGGTTAAAAAAAGAAGCAAATTATTCACTTGTAGTATGATAAGTCATTTGTCTTTTTAGACCAAAACTGTCTAGATAAAGGAAAAATCATTGGGCCAAAATTGAACTCTTAGACATTAATGGGGAAACATTAATGAAAATTGAGATGTACTCTTGAGAAAAGAATGTGACCCTGAATTTTATAGAAACTATTTTTATTATGTAGTGTGTTTACTAATTTTTCAATTAATTATCATATTATAGGGGAACTGACAGACAGAATTCTGAATAAACACTTCCATCTCGTTAAATTCTTTGAAGATATAGCAAATAATCAAAGAACAAGCACAATCCAGTTTAACAACTAATATCTAAAAGTGAAAATGCAGTGATTTAATATTGGTAAAGAGTGAATTTGTCCTCCCTGTCTGGGAAAAAAATCTCAAACTAGTCTTTTTTCTGGAAAGTATGTGCTCTTGAGGGAACACAGAAAAGTCCTTTACACTGCATTCTTAGAAGATACTCCATCTGACCATCTGAATCATTGTGAATATCTGCATACATTCCTGGAATAGATCAATATTATAAATTTTTGGCTAGGATTTGTACTGTTTGATTCCATTTTCAGACTTGCTTCTGTGCAAAGGAAAACTCTTCCTCAATACATAATGTATGACTAATCTCCAATCTCTTCTGGATTTTAAACATGACTTTAACTTCTCTAGAGCAATTTTAGAATTACAGTTTGCAAATTGTAACATTTGTAATGGAAGCTAGTAAGACAGACAGACAATATCTAGTAATATAGAAAGCAAATAACATGGCAGAAATGATGAGCATGGAAAAATGCACTATTTCCAATTTAGCTATAGAAGTCCATGCTAATATTTCAAAATCATTTGTGATCGTTTAGTTTTCTTTGAGCAACCTGGTCTAGTGGGAGATACTCCTGCCTGCGTCAAGGGCTTGGAACTAGATGATCTTTAAGGTCCTTTCCAACCCCAAACATTTTATTGTTCAATGATTTTTGAATTTATAATTAATAATGACCACATTTTCTGCTGGTTATAAAATAACCCTATCCAGTGATAGAATATAATCCCTATCAACATCTACATGTCATCCAAATGCACTTGAGCAAGAGCAAAAACTGGAAATCTGTGCTCAGCCTTTCTCCCAACATCTTGCAGGGAGGACAGGAAGGCAAGTCAATTCTACTTTACTAGTACAAAATGAAGTAAATAATTTTCTTTATTTCATTCAATACCAAGCCCCAATTACTCATGTGAACAATAGTTTTAACAGTGGGCATTAAGACTGTCAAATCTGCAGCTGAAATTGTTTGAATGCATGGTAGATTTTCAATTATTGGGCTACATTATTCTGAAATGTTTCTTGTAATTACTGTGAATTGCACAACTTTGTATTTCTGCCTATTGTAAAAGAGATAACTACAGAGGATAGCCTCAAAACCGTAAAGTTTTCAATCAGTATATATTGCACTGGTTCAACATTTTAATTACATGGCATTAATAATCAGTTGTAGTTAATTATAAATCTCAGTTATTTAGTCAAAAAGACAGAATGCATTTTGTTTTGCTTTTCTGGCTCTTAATCTCAGAACAAAAATATATTTCTAGAACTACTCACCAAGAAGCAGTGTTTGAAATGCTGAAACCATAAAGAAAACATAGAATAGATGGTTCATGAGACAAGTATGTTAAAATATCAAGAAAGGCTTTCTTAAGCCTGAGTAACAGTGCTTAATGTTATTAATAAAGAATGTAAGCAGGTTTTTACATATAAAGGGTGTGAAGTATGTCATTTTACATAATGGAAACACACTGCAAGAGTTGCAATAAAGATGAGCTCTGGAAGAAACCACTATATATTCAAAATGGGGAATTCAGATATTATGGTAGTTTTCAAGGTATGTCTTTGTGGACAGGTTCCCACATATTAAAAGCTCTATTCTGTATGCTGTTGCTCTGTGAACTTTACACCTTCATAATCATAGACTTCACCTTTATTCTTACACAAACTATTTTCTATTTTTCATTATTATCAACTGTTCACGCAGCAGAAGCTGAGGGAAGAAATGGGTATTATGTACAATAACAAAGTGCTTTGCAGTTTATTCTCCTCTGCATGGTTTAGTAGGATATTAACTGCTAGGTTTGCTGTTTTTTGTGCGAGATACTGCAAATCATGATTCTAATTATTCTATCTATCTATCTATCTATCTATCTATCTATCTATCTATCTATCTTTCTATTTATCTATCTGTGTTTATGAAGAAATTGGTCCTAAGCAACCACTCATGTACTTTGTAAGCACCATTGCTTGATAAGAGTAGGGGGAGATGTAAGCTGAGGGTACCCATACATTATAAAATGTCTGGATGAGTGTTTCTGGTGGATGCAGTCACTCAGGCCAGCCTCTCATACTGCCATATCTCAGTGCCATTAGGTGGTGGCAGGAGGCAGTGCACAGACAAAGACAGGACACTTTGTATGCTGATCCAGTTGCTGTGGCTGCCTGACCCTGAGCTTCTGCAAAATTGCAGCACTCACACTTCCTTTCTTTACAGCTCTAAGGGCCACAGTGAAAATGTAAACAACAAAATACAAAAGAAAATGGTGACAGATACTAAACAGGCTGTGTTTCTTCATTCAAAGCAGAACTTGAATCTGTGTTTTTGTAAAATAAAATTGAGCTGTATAGCAAATGAAAACATATTTCACTGTGTATAGTTGAAAAGAAAATAATTTAATTTTAATCAAATGCCAACACAATGCATTTTTTTCTTGAACCATCAGCTGTAATGCTCCTCTTTCATAGAAAAGCCACTCTTGTGGTCTAAACAGACACATACCTTCAGAAATTCTTTGAGCTAGTCATAAGTTTCAATTCTTTTGAATTCCAGTATATGTGATTCAGATTGTTTTTTTGGATAAATGCTATTAGTAATGACAAAGCTTAATGTGCTTAAATTTTTAACATTCTTTTGTTATTATTTTATGGCTTTAGCCAACATTTAGAGCGTATCTATAGACATTTTATACAGGAGCTCTGGAGGAAAACAGCAATTTCTTTGTATTTTGTCAAATTCAGCAGCAATTATGTCAATTATGTCAATTATGTCAATTATGCAGCATCTTATAAAATTGCTGGTTTTCATCCATCAGCAATCTTAGTTCTTTACACTTTTTAAAAAGGTTTTTTGAGAGGGTCACAGTAAGGAGGGGGCAGAGGGTGAAAGCTTTGGTAATATACAGATGCCTTGAAATATCAGCATATTTATTTTCCTCCTCTATGAAAACAAAACTGTACTTTCAAGTTTTTTTTAATCGAAAATTAAATCCTGGGGTTTTTTTTTCATAAGTTTGTTCATTTGAATAAGCAGAGCATGTCTTTTCCTTAAATTGAAGCCAAGTGCCTTTATTCTGAAGCAGAGATAATTTTTTTCTGTGTTGGGAACATTTCTGAGATCAAGAGGAAAAAGTACTCCAGAACTGCTACAGATAGGAAGAAAAAAGTCAGAAGGCAAAACATAATTACAGACCTCCAACATTTCTCAGATTGTTCTGAAAGCACCCTGAGCTTTCAGCTCAGCTACTTCAGCTAATTTTCTACCTTTATAGACATCAAGGATTTACCAAACAGTGACCTAGCACTTCCTAGAAGCTAGAAACCCATTTTATGTGGTCACCTGACACTTTTAAGCCTCAGACCCTCTTGGCACACTGATGTTTTACTTACGTCCATGGAAGGAGAAAAAATTGCAGGGAGGTTTCTTTTCTCAAGCTTTCACAAATTCCATGGTTTAAAGTCTTCAGGAGTTACTTCATTCACAAACAAACTTGCGAAAAGAGAAGGAATTTTGGTTCTTCTCAGTGACAGTGACCATGCAGCTGTGTATTTTCAGCGTGACACGAATCTTTGGCCCTCACCTCTCACTTCCCTGCCACAGGGCGGGCAAATCTCACTGTGCAGCCCAGCATCCCTGCCTCTGCTGCAGATCTCGTGACAGGCAAGGAACTGGCAGGTCTGCTGCTGGGCCAGCTGGGCCAAGTGTGTTAAATCAGGGGCAGAGAGACAGCAGCAGTGCTGTGCAACTGGGGAGATGGATCGCTGGCAAGGGCATGCCCGTGCAACAGGGGTGTCCCTGTCCTCAAGTATGCGGCAGCACACTCCTGGTAATGCACTTCCATGCACAGGATCGGTGCCCTGGCATGGCTTTGCAAGCATTCCAACACCTTCCCATGGCATTTTGCCTGACACAGGCCCAATGCATTGATTTGAGAGATTGAAAATTGCAAACTGCAAATCAGGAACTCGGAACTGTAGCAGCATTTGCAAAGATTTGCAAGAAACAATTCTCAGATGATATTTAAGTTTTTCTGCACCTTCTTAATTTTATTTTTTCATTTTATGTTTTCTTCTTGAACTCACCACTGGTTTTCTTTTTGTTGTTTGTTTGTTTTGCTTCCTTCCCTACTTCTGAGCCACAGGCTATAACTCCCTAAAGTCACAGAAGGAAGATCTAGATATGGAAAGAGCTATGTTTTGGGGAGAAGAGCAGGGGTTCATTTGTTTGGTAGCAGTTTTCCTTTGGGTTATTACTGAGAAAATTCTTAGCCCTATCATCAGAAAACAGGTGGGACAAAATATTTTCATGCCAGAGATCTGAAATACAGGAAATAGTTTTCTAGATAACAGTGATTCTCCTAGATACTTTCCTTTACTACTGTCCTGTAATTTGCATTTATCTCACAGAAGAGAGAGCACAGATACAGAAGAGGTATCAGCTGTTAATGGGGGGAAATAACTCATTTGGCAAAAGACAGTTGGCAAATTCCTTTGAAAGAATAAAAGAAGGCCCTTTCACAATGTTCCATCCCAGGAAGTGTGAAAAATAAACCAGCTCAGATTCAGATTATTTTGTGTTTAGAAATATGCAATGTTTATGGTGTACAGCTTTTGCTCAGGAACCTTTCTTGCTGCTGTGATGCTGTTGCTGGAACCAACGGGAGGCAGAGGAGGAAGTTCTCCCAGGGGAAAAGTTCCTGAATAAGCAATTAAATTGAAAAGGGCAGCCATGGGCTGGAAGGGGGAAAATAATTCTGATTCATTAAGCATGGAGTGTGGAAGCAGGTGGCAGTTCAGAGACACCAGTGGGAGCAGGAGCTGGTGGCTGTGGGGGAGGAACATGATCTGAGATGGAGGAGAAATAAGAGTGGAGAAGGAAGTTTCAATGGCACAGCTCTACAAACTGAAAATTGATCTTTTCATGGAAGTGTGAAGATTTATTAGAGAGATATCTCAGAGAGGCTTAAAGTGGGAGAGAAGTGCCCCCTCCTAAGGTATCTTGAGTTCCAGCAGATGAAATTATGAATGATGGTATAATAGGTGGCACCTGTCATATGGTCCTGGACATTTCTACTTCTGGTCTTCTGTTCAGCCCAGATTTGATGCTGTATTTCAGGCATATCTAATGTGTTGAGGAGCAAATGATTCATTCCAGTTTGTGAATTTATAGAGGTTGTATTACCAAATATACTTGTGAACTCCTTAGACTTATGAACTAGTTCCAAGTCAGTGAAATAATCAGTGTCACATCAAGCTGTGTATTGCAATTAATTAAATAGTTTACGAGAAATTTTGCTAGTTCAACCACTGACTTGGTAAGAGCTCAGCTTCTAGACAACAGTAATCCTGGTACTGGCACTTAAATACCACTCTTACACTCTTCTAATATAGCCCTTTTACTCTAATTAAATACAGCAATATATTACATTTTGAGTGGTGAGTTGGAAATTTTGTTGTAATTGTTTTCCCAACCAATAGTTCTGGTTTATTAAATTGCTAATAGTTGTCTTCTAGAAGGAGAAACAAACATGCCCTGAGAAAGAAAAGGAATTATTTCAAAGGTCAGTATTACTTAAGCACTTGTTTCATGCTTTCAGCAGACTGGAGTTAGAAGTAATTGGAAAGCATACTGATATTGCAAGTGACAGACCAGAGAAAAAAGCTTGCACCAAAGATTGTGTCCTGAGTTTCCTTGGTGCCTCAGGGTAGTGACTGGCTTGAAAATGCACAAATGCTTTATACAATAATGATGAAATGTAATTTAAATTTGATTTCAGTTTCCCAAAGGAAATGCTTGGGATAAAATCTGTACCATGAGACAGTATATTTAAAATACAACATAGTTATTTTCTTTGAGCATTAATGACAACCCATTAAAAGAAATTAAGAGAAAATCTCCTTCCAAGAGTACATTTATATTCTCATCGTGCTACAATGTGAAGTAGTTTATGTTTGCAAAAAAACAGAATTGGGAATATGATCCTTCTGTAGTTTTTGAATTTCCCCTCACCTTTGCATTGCACCATTGTTGTTTCATTCATATGTAATAAACCTACTAAAAGCTACCTAGGTAGTGATACAATGAATTTTACAACTCTCAAAAGCAGAAAAAAACTTCAGGAACATTGATCATCCATCAGTTATTTTTGTCTAATCTTTCTTATGTCTAATGATTGCATTTATTATGTAAAATATTTATTTTTGATCTAGATAGTTCTATCCTTCAGATTACACATTTTAGACACCAAACAATATTAAATTATTAGCATCAACTGGCTTCTTATTTCACTACTTATTTCACTGCTGTATTTTATGTAGGAAAATGCATAATTATAGGGTAAGAGAGAAATGCGAAGAGGCAGATGATTTGAAATAAGGTAATTATTTAATAGTGAAACAGAAAGAAAAAAAAAAAGAAACACATTTTGGGACAAGTGAGCACAAAGAAAGCTAGTGAAAGTACTTCTAGCAAGGCATCCTGTGATCTGGTAAACTTTCTCTCTCTTAGATATATCTTTTCTATATGAATAAATTATTCCTGAGACAAATAATGCATAAATTTTACTACCAAGACTTCTTCATTTTGATGCATATTCAGCTACTTCTTAGCTTTATTATTTTTGCAATTGGACATATTGCAGATTTTATTCTAATAGAAAAATAATCTTTTTCAGAATTAAAGTTTTAGAAACTTCTCAGGATTAGTCTGCTTCTGTATAAATTTCTGATTTGAGAGTAGTATTAATACAATTCTGTTAATATTAATATATTAATATAATTAGCATCATATAATTCTGAAAACTGGATAGTAAGAAATCATAAGAAATATTACATAAAGTAATTAGTGTCTCCATTTTTAAATAATAATTGGAAAAATATCTTTGAAGAAATAGCCTTGTTTCGTTTCTTATGTCCTCTCCATGACCACATTCTCCAGGTGAAAATCAAACCAGTTTTTTAATTTTGCCATGGTTTATGGATTCAGCTAATACCGCACATGAGGAATAGATAGGTCAGTTTTGAAGAACTGAATCAGTTAAGATACTTCAAAGTATGGATGCCAAGTTAGATTTAGATGCAGAGCATGTGCTGGGAGACTGGTTCCCTCTCACAAGTCCTTGATATCTTCTTGACATGAGATCATTCTGTGCCTCCCCTTGAAGGGCATGATCCCTTCTAGGGAGAGGGGGAAGGAAAGCAAAAATGTGACAAGATTATAAGCATAGAAGCAGAACTGTTTCCACTTTGCAAAATTATCAAAGAAATAAAAATAGCTTGCATGCTTACTGGGTTTCAAAAGTGAGAGAAGTAGCTGTAAAATGGTCTAATTTTTCTGGTGAATGATATAAGCAATTTAGTACTGATTTCAATATATTTTGCTCACTTTCATCAGATGAAAATTTGGCCCTGAGTGTCTTTGAACAGCAATTTTGATGGAGCAAAATAATGAGAAAATTAATTAAATGTTATTAGCTTAAGCTTACACTGGTCTAATTCTTCTTGCAGTCCTGCAAAAGGAGTTTTACATTTCTGTTCAGTTTCAGAAGGATTTTTGACCTTTTTGTCTAGAAAATATCATTACTGAATGATATCATTACATATTTATTAGGAACTGTAACCTTTGAAACAGTTTTCTTCTTAAAATACCATCCTCCAATTTTATAATGGGTTTTGATTTGTTCCATAAACAATGTTTTTGATATTTATCTTAGAGTAGATGAAGATAAATAGAGAACTAACCACTTCAACTCAATGTATTTTAAAATATTAGGTAAACATCAGTATTTATCTTGGAAAGGAATCAATTTTGATTCATAACTATATTTGAGAAGATGCAGTTTTTCAATATGTACTTTTTGCTAATAGATCCAGTTAATCAATAAGTGAATTACCTGCCTGACTGTTTAAAAGAACAAGAGTTTGTCATAAATTACATGGGCTGTAGCTGGAAAGTCTGTCATGAATCTGTGCAGTCACCTGGTAATCTTTCCTCATTTTTCTTTTCTCACACATTTACATCTGTTTTAACTCAGAACCCAAATCCAAATGAAACTGTTAAAAGCAGATGACAGGTAAAATTAGGATTAAGAGGTTAGAATCTGCTCAGTATTTCTGAATTGAGATTTAAGGTGTGATGACAGTCTGTCAGTCTGGCCTCATGACCTCCTGCCCAAAAATAGTGTAGCATCCCTGTTAATTTTCCAGTTCTGACATGCCTTTGAGGACAAGACCAAGCTGTTACAGTGGCAGAGTCTGAAGATCTCATTTAACTCCGACTCTAGGACCAGCTGTCCAGGCGACATCCACCTAGGTGTGGTTTAATCATTCGATAGATTTAGTTACTTCTGCAAAGAAAATATGCCTCAGGGGGTCAGGAGACAAGTTTTCAGGAGCTATCTTGTTCCTTTTTAGTAACTGTGGATGTGTGACCTGTGTTTGTATTTTTTAGCTAGTCCAAAATACCCCAAAGGTATCCCTGAAGGCATATGATTATCTTCTCTTTGTGGCCTCGCATTCAAGTATTCTATTCCCACGTGACAAAAATTGTGGTATTTTTGTGGTTATTCATTTATTAGTATGTCTGAGGAACAGAAAAGGCTTTTATACAGAGTTTTAATGAAAATTATATTTTATCAAGAACTGGCCTCTAGCAAACTGTGCTTTCATTCTTCAATCTAGAGAGGAAACTGAGGATGAAGCGTTCTTTGTCCCTGTCACAGCTCATGTTGCCATGCCCTCTCCAGCTGTAAACAGAGCAGATGAAGTGTTCTGATAGTATACATGAACTTACTTGGCCTGAGCAGAAGCATTTTCCCAAGATCAGGACAGGGAAGGCAAGGTAAGGGGCAATGCTATGGCCAAAAACTTGGGAATCCCTAATACAGTGAGGGAACCAGGGACTGGAAGCCCCTGCAGGACATCTTGAGTCTTAAATATCAACCAGAGGATACAATAGGCATCTTGCAGAGTAGTTATTTTTTATTCTGCCACTTGTAAGAAGAGTTCCTGCTGAAACTTGGGAATTACAGACTGTTACTGTTTGCATGTTTTAGTTTTATTCCCATCACTTTCAGTCACTGTGCATACCTCTGCCATTATTTTGTTTTCTTGCTGCAGTTTAATGCACTTTTCAGAGCTGCTTCATTTTTCTGGAAAGAAGAGTAACCTTACTGTTATTCAGAAAAAGGAGGAATGCATTTCCTGGGTTTATAGTCACAATGTTATTTTGACATAAAGATAAGCATGGCCCATTTTTGGTGGTCCAAAACTCTGTAAAGGAGGTGGCAGCAATCAAAGCACTGAAGGAGGGCACACACATTCATAGAATACAGACCCAGCAAGCTCTAGATGCTACTGAATGAAAGTGTATCATTCAGCTCTCCACAGGGATTGCTATTTGTTTGTCAACCCAGGTGGCTGTGATGTCTGTCTTCTCCCATTCCAGTTAATTTCCCAGGAAAATGGATTATGCATTATGTAGCTGAAGCCAATTATCTGTCATGTTGGCATGTTGTCTCTGCCTTGTCCCTCCTAATTTACTTCTTTTTTATACCTAGTTTGTAACTTTCTTTGTAAAGAAAACGTATCTTTTTGTGCTTTCACACAGTAGGATGAAATGCTAGGCCCTTAGATAGGGTTTCTCGTGCAAATTCATAAAAAATTCTTAATACAAAATATTTTTTTCTTTACATGAGGTGGTATAGCATAAGAACTGAAGGGAAATTTTTATTATTTTTGCTTGCATCGGCCAAAGACATTGCTTAGTATATTTGACCTCAATGAGAAATTGTTTCCAAGTATTGGACTGCTGATGGCAAAACTTTCCAAAGGTCTGTAGGCATGAGATGACATACTTGGGTTCATTAATATTTTAAAACTACGTGAAAGTACCAAATTTTTGTGTCAAATTTTGATAGTTTAGTTCTTTTCCCTTCAAAAGAAGTTCACTAGTGGACGTCTAAGCCTGACTGACTTTTGAAAGAGACATCTAAAGATGTCATCATGACATTTGTACATTACTTTACAAATGGGCATTTCTGGTTGCTGGAAGGGAATGCATAGGTTGAAGTCAGCTTAAACCTGTTGCTCTCTTCAAAGTCACTTTTGCTATTTGCTCAGTATTTATAGTTGTTGGGTTAAGCCTCGTATACAACTCCCCCATGCTGATCTGTCTGGCTCAGGAAAATAAGGCTCTCTGTTATTTTAGCGAAGTCCATTTACACAACAAGTTGACTCTCAACTGACACAGCCATTTGTCTGCAATAAAGGCTACCCATTAGTCCCCTTGGTGTTGAGGTAAACTCCTACATGATAGCTGTGTCTACTTCCAGAATCCTTTTTTAAGCTTCATGGGTTTATCATCCTTGTCTTCCTTCTCTGAGCTTTATTTCATGGTACAGGTTCATTGATTGATCACATAAAACTGGCAATATTGCAAATTACAGCAAAAATTCTTGGAAGAACAAAAACATGTTGAGCAATTTGTATGTGCATTTCTCCCTTTTTCCTTAACAAGTCAAGTTTACAACATTCAGATAGTAAAGGAGAAGTTTCTAAAATTCATGGTTTTGGTCATGTCTTCTGGAATACAGAAGTCCTAATATGGTAATTTCATCAAGAGATAAAACAAAACTATGCAACTACGCAGAGTAAGGGTGAAGAAGGCATCAGACATATGAATGATTCTGTCCATTACCTCATTAATTCTCTGATAAACAAAACAAAGATCTGTTTTAAAATGTTTTGTAAAGGTATCCATGAAATACTATTCAGCTATTAAAGAGGAGGTCTTCAGTGAATAATTTAAAAGAAATTTAATTAACTTTCAATTTTTATTCAAAAATAGGATCTGTATAATTTTCTAGCCATAATGTTATCTGAAGATCTAGTGAACGGTGCATGCTCATATGTTCATACAGTTTTACATAAGCTATGCAATAACAGGAAAAAAAAATTAAATCTCCACATAATTAATAGAAAAAATGAAAATCAAGTTGAATAGCACCCTTAGGCAAAAGAGAAAATAAAACTTTATGCAAAGCTCAACATGATCAGAGGGCAAGGATATTTTCAAGTATTTTATTTCTACAGCTATGGGCTTGTTTGTCTGTGTATATAAAGTGCAAGTATGGATAGCTTTTTTATACCCTCTGTTTTTGCAAAATTTCCTCATTCAGTTCTCATGCCTGAGAAAGTAGGGGATTTTGAGCTGAGACAGTGTTTTGATATTGCAATGCTTTGGGGTTTGGTTTTTTGGAGTGTGGGGAGAGGAGGGAGTCAGGGTTTTTTAATAAAGGTCTAAGGGGGTAATGAACACTGAAATGCTGTCACTGTATTTTAATTATTTTAGTGGGGTTTTTTTTTTAACACTGAATGCAGCTGAAAAATAACTCCAAAATTTAAAGAATTTAAGTACATAGAATACATTTATTTCTTAGGGCATAAGACATATATGTTTCACTTAAACAAAAATTACTTTCTCATAACATTGCTAATAAAATTTTAAATAATAAGGGCTGGAAATGGAGATTTTAGACAAGATGCAGCTCTACAGAATACTGAAAACCAAATGATTCAAAAAAGATGAGAAGGAACAGAGGTGCTGCAAGATGTTATCTTCAGTTCTGTAATGTGATTTTCTTGCATGCCAGTAGTGCTAGAATAAATGACTACCTACATCAATATGTTTAGGACTTTTAGTAATATGATGGTTACATGCTAAATATAGTGCAGACAGCAAGCCTTTTGGCACACCAAGTCAGATTTCCAGTTCATCAAGCAGGTCAAGACACTACAGGGCACTCTGCCCAAGTTTATTGAATTCATTACCTTTCCAAACTGGTTTAGCACCCAGGGTGGGATTTTTCCTGCCAGATTACCCATAGACAGTTTATACACAAACAGAAAGATAGCTGTGGTATGTGTGAGGGCTGAAGCTGGGCTGAGTTGTAGGTGGATGGCTACAGCTGAGACAGTGTTTTATGGGCAGCTGGGATGTAGATGTCAAGACTCTCTGGAGCCTTCTCCAGAGACAACTTTGTTTTTTATTCCTGGGATTCTTTCATTTCTCCTTGTCACAGCCTTTGTCAAACAATATAAATTTATAAGTACTAAGCTAGGTGTCTGCCGGAAACAGATATAGCTCACATATTTTGTCTGTGTACTAAATATATTCTAGACAACTATCTTTTTGTGATGACACAGATTTTAGGGCTTCAGACTGAGAGGATTATGTCTCTAAATCAGTTTGGGAAATATAGCATGATTGCTGTAATTAGCAGTTTCCTTCACTGCACTTAACTAAATCCCACTGTTTTTTTTCACTAGTGATAATGCACATACATTCCCTAGAGAATGGAGAGCTAGTGAGGTATCATTTTTCTGCAGGATTTATGTTACTATTATTGTCTAAGTCTAGCTTTTTATGAGATTTAGACATATCTGGTGAGAGTATTTGATATTCTGTATGTGTGCATTTGTGATTATGTATGAATTTCATGAAAATACTAGTTTAGAAAGATAGTTTCTATTTTCTATCTCCTTCATACGATTCCGTCATATCTGGTGGTGGCAGCTGTAATCCTTAAACAGAGCTTTTCTGAGCAGAAGAGCTCAAAGTTGTCATACATACTCTGTCCTGAACATTGTCATGTGTGTTTATTTAGTTATCAGTAGACACAATGTGGTAAAAGGGGACAGATGTAACACTGAATTGGGAGTGATGTGGTAGAATAATGAACTTCAAACAGAAACAGGAGCTCTGCAGTACCTCAAAGGCAACTAGAGTTGTTTGAAGCATAATTTTTGTTTGGAGCACTAGACCTGGATCAGCAAGTATGATTTAGTTTTCAAAGTGACAGTCACACTTCAAACAAGTCCCACCTGTTTCTGAAGTATGTGTGTGAAGATGAGGTAGCAAAACTTCCTGACACAGTCTTGTAGTAAATATTTTAAACAGAAGTTTAAAAAAAAACCAAATCTCTGTGTCTGTCAATTTCTGATTTTTCTTTTTTATGGAGAACCATGGATAGTGTTAGGTGGAGCGGTCCAAATTATATGAAAAATGAACCAAACTTACTCGTAGTTCATATATTGTGAAATCTTTATGTGAGGTGATCATACACCCTCGTGGGTAGATCTGGCAAATCATGCACCAAAACTCATGGATGTACATACATTTGTCATCAGAACAAACTCACCACTTCAGATCACTCCCCACTTCTTGGAAGTCATGGACTGCATCCCAGTTTTGGGGTGCTGTTCTTCTGGAAATCATGCTGTTCCCCTGCATTGCACTGTCAGTGGCTGAAGGACTGAAGAAGACATGGACAAAGATGCATGAACTGCCTGGGCTCTGAGCAGAACCTGCCCTCTGGACCTGCCTCTCCAGTGGGCAGCCAAGGAATTGCCAATGAGGCTGTGTTTGGGTGTAAATGTATTTATTGAACACAGTCACTGGAGTCCTACAGAGCTCTTGATTAGCTGTGTTTCTTCTTACACGTTGAACTACTGCTTTGTTATGATCTAGTTATTAAGAGTATCTCTGCTCAAATTAAAGTGCAAACAAGATCATGTTCTGAAGTCAGTAATCCATATTTTGTTAAACAAATGTTACTCACAGTAAATGTGAGTGAGAGAGATAGAAATAGGAGGGGGAGAAGGGGAGAGCAGAGAGAGAAAGAGAATTGAAAAACCTCAAAGTGTTTTATATCAACTACCTCGTAGTCAAAAAAAATAGATGCCAGAGTCTGAATGTTAAAATAATTTGTTTTATTATTCTTTTATTTCCAGTAAAGGCACAGAGGTTAATAAGATGTTTGTTGCTTATGCAATTTCTAATACAGAATACACCATTCCTTAATTTGGTTTTCTTGGCATCTGTAACTACATTGTATATTTTTCCTCAGGACAAAGTCCATGTCAGTAATTACCAATTCATCATATTTCCTGATGAAGAACATCTGTGGCTAATTATCTTGTTTTCACCACTGAAGTTTTTAAATTTTATTGTAATAGTGTAGACAAAATGAAGGATTGCTTTTGTTTTGTTTTGTTTTGTTTTTTGTTAGAATCTAGTATGATTAATATTCTGAACTTTGGACATTGTTCAAAATAATAGAATTAAGCATGTTTGCACTTTTTCATCCTCCTTTTTTTCTGTAGTTTTACCCTGAATAAATTAATGAAAAAATTGGAAACTGGAAAACAGCAAAAATCTGGAAAAAAATTAAATAAATTTAAAGTATGAAATTATTTAATGTTAAGTATTTGGTATAAATTCTGAAAGCTTAAAAAGTATGATGTTACTGTGGAAGGAAGGTTGGGTTCTGAATAAGAACAGGGGACTTGTTGACCTATTAATAATTACTGAATGTGTGATCATTTATAAAATTTACCCAGAGTCAATGGTGAGAAAGCACAGAAGGAGACAAGTGTCAGGACAGTTACACACAGTGAGAGAGAAGAAAAGGTCATGCTGTATTTTGTCAAGTTTGCCTGGAAGAAAACAACAAGTTGCTCTGGGGAAAGGCAAACTGAAGCTAGGAAAATAAGGAGTTTGGAAAGTGAGTCAGGGGTGCTAAAAAACAACTAGACTAGGAATCTGGAACTGGCAGCAAAAAAAGGTGCACATTCCTTATCCAACATTACAGTAAAAGACCTATTCTGTTTACTGGTAAGTATATGTTGCTTCTTTTAGTCACCCTTCATATATCCTCTCTGTCAGGATTTATTTTAGGTTATTTCTTAGGGCCATGTACTGACCTCAATCTGCCTTATAACTAGGGCTGTATGTGTGCATTGATGTGCTGAAGCCATTGTACAGTCTGTAAAGCACTTCAATGATTTGCATATTGTCCAGGGTTGTTCTTTTTATAACTTTGTGTTTATTTTCAATTTTGGAGGAAAAAAAAAAAATAAAAGTAGGATGGTGAGCATAAAATCAGACTCTGCACTGGTAGGGGGAGGTTGTAGTCTTGTATTTCAATGCAGCAATTTAGTTTGTGCTTATTCTACTGCTCTGTGATCATTTCACATCTTTAATAATTAAATATCTGGAAAAATATGTAACTGATCAATTGGAATAAAATCAATCCCATTTTCCATAAAATTATTTTTTAAATTAGTCTGTCATTTTAGACCATATTTTTCTCTTTTTATTTCTTGATAGATGAAAAATTTTCCAACTGTGGAGGAGTAAATTTTCATCAGTTTTTATGCAGTACAATATTTAATAAATCAAGACATATTGGTATAAAAATCTTTTATGCTAAAAGGTGTCACTCAAAAATGATGATATGCTGTAGTCTGCAATATAGCTATATCTGCAAATTATTTATGTACTTTTAGAAAAAGTGAACATGAATATCTGTAAAACAAAGGCATTGATTATTAAATGGAAAAAAGTTTATGGTATAATTCCCCTTTTTATACAGTTGACTCATTTCCATACTACAGTAGTATGATCTGAGGAAAAAATCCCTACAGTTGCAACTAATGACACTTTCTTCCCACTTCTGGAAAGTGTGCTGCAATAATGTTGCATGTCATACTTCTACAAAACCCAGTCCAGTGTGTATTGTAAAACGTTCTGAATACACATTGTAAGCCAGTCTACACTTTCATCCTACACTGTATATGAGATGATGAGCTTTTTAAGTCACAGACCTGAATTACAAATTCAGCTTTATTATGTTTACAGATGTATGAGTGATGTTTTATTCCATCCCTTTTCAGTAGTAGTCCAATAGATGTTTAATTTGCTTATGGACCCTCTGTGCCTCAGTATTCCCATCAGTCAGGAGCAAAGCACTAAAGACACAATAAGTGTTATTTGAAAGTAACAGGGTGTGTTACTGTCATTCACTGTGATACCTCTTCCAAACCAAACCAACAAAGTTTACATGATCTGCAAGACAAGAGACCTTTAAATATTCAATCTGCTTTTTTTATGGCAGAAAGATTTTAAAAGAAGAAAGATTTTATATTCATTGTTGTTCATAGATATGGGAGAACGACTCGTTTGCTATAACTGGATTAGCTACATTGTAACAAAAATATTTAAAAGTATTAAAAAGCTATATTTTTTATAATTATTAAAGTATCTGCTTTTTTAAGGGTTGGAGGCTGTCAAGTTCTTTGAAGCCTCAAGCTTTATAGCCTGATACTAAGTATTACAAATAAATAATGTTGAATTTTTTGTCATCTGCTATCTTGTGCTTAAGATGGTTTTTTAAGCTTTTGTCAACTCATATCTCTTATCATAATCTGATGAGTCTCACAGGACACAGGAGACTCTAGATCAAAAAGGAAAAATCTTTTGTTAATTCTGTTATGCTTTTTTCCCCTTTATCTTCTGTTTTGCTTTTTCTGTAAGTGTTTTAACAGGCTGGGTGAATATTATTCTTCAGAAAGCATAAATTTTAGAAATCAATGCACAACAGATAATACAGAGCACCAAATCTAAATTATTAAAATAGACAAAGTGAGAAAATATTAATAAACCAACAGATTGCATAATTTATTTAGCAGTTTTCCATTAAGAATAATTTAACTGTGAAGAAGCCAGGAGTGCCAACTGGGCACTTTTTAGATGGTATCATGTAAAATTGATACTTCTACATGAGAATTTTTCAAGCTAATTTGGGGAATAATGGAAAAGAGATTTGTGTTTGGCTGTGTGGTACTGATTAGAGAGTTATGCATGGATAAATGTGGTTATATTGCTAAAACCATATCAATTATATTCATATTATTATTGCCTTAGATTCAAGTGGAAACTACCATGGCATATTTGTGCCCATATCTTCTGTCTGTAGTGTCAGATTTCTTTGTGAAGTAATCTTGTGTGGGAAAACCATTGCCAGAAAAAGAGCCATTGCCATAATACTCATTTTGTTGTGGAGATTCTCTTTGACTCAAAAAATCTGATGGAATTAATCTTTATATGGCAAGTGTGTACTAGCAAAATTAGGCAAATTACATCGTAAGTCCTAACAGTGGTTTGTTCTTCCCATCATCTTTGAATTTCCCATTATCTAGAATGACTGTCACATCAACTGACGTGGAAACAGATGCATTTAAAGCTTCTCTCTGACTGAATTTTTAAATATAATTTTGAATACTGCGGCAGTTTTGTTCTAAAAAATAATGAAAGTAACATGATACAGCTGGTGAATTTAGATGACATTTCTATGAAATTCAGGTGACATAGGTAACAAAGGTACACCAAAATATCCATATCCATATCCATATCCATATCCATATCCATATCCAAATCCATATCCATATCCATATCCATATCCATATCCATATCCATATCCATTTAATACGTTTGAATTATCTTAATCAGATACATAAATTTTATCTAGCATAATCCTTAGTTCTCTATTATTATTTGAGGTTCTTTTATAGAAGCAAGTTTTCAGGGCTTTTTTTTCAGGTACTGAAAGGGTATTTGAGTGTTTTTCTGTTTGCTCAAAAAAGCATTTCTCTCTCTCTTACTCTGGGAACACAGTTATCATAGTAAATTACTTATTTACAGTAGCAGGCCATGCACAGAGAGACAACTAGCTTGAGATGATTTCTTCTACCCAGAAGGGGATGGCTGAATAACTAAATATTTGCAAGACTTTGTTCAAAATCTGATGTAGATTCAACTGACTATGTAAGGAAGGAATTTTTCTTGATGGAAAGCTGTGTAACAGTTCCTTATTTGTCAAATTTTGTGTTCAGTGAATGTGTTGGAATTAATAATTCTTATAGATGTTTACATGGGCTCTGAGCCTCTGAAATGTTTTCTTTTCTTCCAAGAGCATTGACTGTGTGCTTGTGTGTGGGTAAATTGCTACACATCTCAAAACTTCAGTCACTGCCCACATTTTGGGGAAAACAAATTAAAAATGGGGTGTCAAGTCCGCTGTGTTACTGAATGTCAGGGTTTTCAGCCCAGCTGGAGATGAAACACCACAGAGCCACTCGCTCAACCTCCCCTCTGTCATCCCCCCCGCCGGTGGAATGGGGTGGAGAATTGAGTAAAATTTGTTTGTTGAACAAGAACAGTTTAATAAGTGAAAATAAAGTAAAATGCAATAATAATAGTGAATAAGAATAATAGTGAAGAATAAGAATAAGAATAAGAATAAGAATAGAATAAGAATAAGAATAAGAATAAGAATAAGAATAAGAATAAGAATAAGAATAAGAATAAGAATAAGAATAAGAATAAGAATAAGAATAAGAATAAGAATAAGAATAAAAGAATAAGAATAAGAATAAGATGCGCAATGCAGGTGCTTACCACATGCTGACCAATGTCAGATTCCCCTTCCTGAACCCAGATCAGCCACCCTTTCAGCAACTCCCCCCAGTTTACACACTGGGCATGACGTTCTGTGGTGTCTCTTTGGTCAGTTCAAGTCACCTGTTCCAGCTGTGCTCTTCCTGTTAATTTAGGATTAACACAATTTAGCTGAAAATCAAAACATCAGCATGTTACCAACACCCTCCTCTTTCCAAATCCCAAACACTGCACTGAAACAGCTACTGGGAAGCAATTAACTCTACCCCACCTGAAACCAGGACACTCAGTTCTCTCTCTTACATAACAGAAATCTTGTTATCGTCTTAGAATAATCGAATAATGGCTGGAAAAGCCTCAAAAATCATTGAGTCCAGTTGTTAACCCAGCACTGCCAGGTCCACCATAAAATCATGTCCCTCAGTGCCACATTCACATGTGTTTTGAATGCTTCCAGCAGAGCTGATTCCACCACTTCCTAACATCCAGTCTCTACCTCTCCCCGTGCAACTCTTCATCTTCCTTTGTCAATTGATGGAACTCTCATGTTACACTTAGCCTACTTCCCCCATTTTAAATGTCTTGCAGACCACTAAGCAACCCAAACCAGTGCTGGTAAATCCAGAACTGGTCCCTTGATCCTCTTCCAGCACGTCTTACGGGACATTAATTGTGTTTCAAATTATTTCTGTAAATGTCTTTCTGAGACCTGCTGGAAGAGCCACTGTCTGTGGAGAGGAATTATTCCCTATCTGAGTCAGAGTAACACTCAGTTCATATTAAAGCCAAAGTAGTTCAACATGACGTGGCCAACCCAGATCATCTGGTGGCTAATTTTTTGAAGCAATGATAAAAAATAAATTCCAGTGCCTAAAAATTGTGGAAAACAGAGACAAAATCAATTTTGTTTACATTTATTTGTGGAGAAGTAGAGAAAACACTCTACAAAAACATCATAGTGCAAACTACTCTGATACTCTTTAACAGACTAATTCAGAGACTACTCTACAGTTTTGAAAGGTTTGCCTTTATGTATGAGAGATCAAAATTTTAGTCCTGAGATCCAAACAGATTTCCATTTATTTACCAGGTTCTGTTATATTACAGTATTTCAGGGTACATACCCAACCTAAAACATGTGTGCAAATGAGCTCTCATTTTGAGCAGTAATGTAACAATGAACGTTTTAGACAACTGACACCAAACCCACCAGTTTAAATCACAGAATCAAGGAATCATTGAAGGACCTGAATTGGAAGGGACCTTAAGGTTCATTTAGTTCCAAACCCCCTGCCATGGGCAGGACACCTTTCACTAGATCAGGTTTCTGTAAGCCCCATCCAGCCTGGCCTTGAAAATTCCCAGGGATGGGGAAAATCTTGCATTCAACCTAGCTTAGAATCAAGGCACATTTTTTATGACTTTTTTTGTAGCAAGAAGGTAAATAGTGAATTATGTCCTGAATTTTTTTGTATTTTGTTCTGTTAATAAGAATCAACAAGGATGATGTCAGTGTTCTGCCAAAATTGTTAAAATAAATCCTTGGTCATTTAAAAGGCATGAAGAATTTCCAAGAACATTTCCAGTGACAGAATAATAAGAAAGGAAAGAAGATGCTTTTTTTTTTCTCCCTGCCCCAAACAAATGGATTCGATGGAACTTAATATATAAAAGGTTAAATCTCGGAGGTAACTGTAGTAGACAGTGATTTCCTGCGTTAAATTGATTACTTCTAAATTTGTAGGAAAGGAAATTGACTGACATAACTTGTGTTGAACATAAAATAAACCCCTACCATTCTTCTTCTATGCAGAGATTAGTTCACTTACTCATTCCTGAAATGAACTGTGGTTCAATGATAGAAAATCCAAAGGAGGCGACTTTAGGCTGAATCTCCTCAGTGTCTCCAAAACTGAATTTTATGTGTTTTTAATCTAGATTCTGTTATTATTGTCACAAAACTTCTACTTTGTTTCAGTAGTTTTTGTGGGGATGATGAGAAACTGTTTTCATTTCAGCTCAGTTTGGACTGGATCATATTCTGAACAGCTGAGCACCAGAGATATGAGATCTGATAATTTCTGTGGTATACCCTCAACTTGGAGACTAGTTTTGTATGTTTTATGTGTATTTGGTCATAAAAAACAAACCTTGCAGGCCTTTCCTGGGAATGACAGTGAAAGCAGGATTTCTTGAGCCTGCTCCTAGAGGCAGAAATTTAATGGTGAGAGAGCTGTAGTATGCCTCCCCTGCCCAGTCCTGCTGCCAGCACATCTGGCAGGGCTGCCAGCCTTCCTGTCCCAATGGCATCCCACTCTCTCAGGCACCCTCCAGCCTCTACTCCAACTGTATTTCAGCTGCTTCACCGGGGAAGTCCTTGAATTTTGTTTATTGTTAACTCCTAGGGGTCCTTTTAGTGGCTACAAATTTCTGTTCAATTGGTTTTCAAGGCTTAATTTCATAGGCCAAGTGTTACGAGAAAAAGACAAACAGCAGATAAGACAGGCTCTGAGATTATGTTTCTTCAGATGGGGAAAAAAATGCTCTTTCAGATTATTTATCTTGAAAAAAAATTTCAGTCTTCTTCATGTCGTGATATAGTACAAAATCAGTACAATCAACTGAATAATTTTCATACAGTTGTAATTCACCTCAGTTCTTAATTAGCTTTACTGCCATACAAATTCTATATGAGCTTTAGGAGTGCAATTGTGCTTGTCAACTCCTATTAGTTATGCAACAGATATTACCTTCAGGGCTCCCAAAGTATGACTGACTGTCGTGGTCACTGACCATGCAAGATTTTTGCTGCAAACAGTAATTCCAGATGACAGTACTCCCTTGATCCCTGTATAAATATACGAGGGAATTGCATGAGCAGAGGTCATTATGATCACATGTCATTTATTACATAACTGGGTGTTATGTTAAAACAAAAATATGCTTTGCTTAGCAAAGAACCTGTGGGGGAAAAAAAAAAGTTTCCTGGAGCATTGGTTGCAGGGTTATCTTGGATAAATAGGCTATTTGTAAAAAATGGTTTTACATATAGTTTTGGAAGTATTATTTGGAAGTTGTGAGGTTTTATCCTAGTTATTAATTTATGAAAAGAGATGTAACAGAAATAATAATTTTTAAAGCTCTGGGGAAAACTCCATTTGCTTTGAGACTTTCCCTGTAAAAGGTTTATGATATAAACAAAAGGAATAAAGCTCTCTTTCTGTCATCATTCCACTCTGAGAATTCCAAGCTCTTGACAAATGAGCAGTCTCTAGTACTTCAGATGAAGTTGGCCACTTGAGCTCCACACATATGAAGAGGTGACTGCATGTTTTAAGTGCTTGCACTGCAGGTATGTCAAAAGCACTGAGAAATTTTGGAGAGCGGCAGCAGCAATTGAATAATTAATAGGCTTGAAAGGACAATGTTGGCCACTCAAGTAACAAAGTCTGAAACACTGGACACAGGTAGCCTGGCTAAGGTAGATGCTAATAGAAGTTATGAATATGAACTGAAGATATTTGGAGGATGAAACAACATTACATTAGGTATGGGACTCTCTGGGAGCAGAATTTTGAGTAACAACTTGCTTAAAAGCAAGGGAGAACTTACACTGATGACCAGACAAATTCCCTTAAGAATAAACTCCGTGCTGCTCAGCTTGCTGGTAGGAACTTCATTCCTTTGTTATTTGAGATTATTTTGACCAAAGCATTAGGGACTGTACTGGAAGTAGGCTTGCCTTGGCACAGCAAAGATGTGCAATTTGATAAACTTATCTTTTTTTATTTGCAAGGAAAGCAGGTTACCAGGCTGGTTTGCCTTACTGTAGTTCAGTACTCAAACTGTAAGTCACCAGATGACATTTGTTATCCTTGCCACCACCTGTCACCCATCCGGATGCACAAGCATATGCCAAAATGTCTATTTTAATTCCAGCTCAAACAATACCAAGAAATGAGAAAAACGTAAACAGCAACAACATACTCCACAGATTACACTGGAAGTTTATGCTGTGAGACTCTGAGACTATTAGACACTAATCTATGTGTATGTAAATTAGTAACAAGGCCTCCACCCCGTAGGGGTGTAGAGAAGTTTGTGTTTACGTGTGGGTTTGTGCTTCAAAATTCTGATTCAATGTGAGTTGAGATCATTACCTTTTATTAAACATTTTTCGTTCAGTATTCAACATTAAGGATAGGAGACTTTTTAAAAAAATCTGATTAGAAAAACACTGCTGGACTGATAGCTTCTGATCTTAATTCAAGACCTACAGGCAGAAGGTTTAATGATACTTTTGAAAAGCAAGGCAGGAGTGTTACAATATAAATCTCATTTTCAAAGGTAAACTAACATCAAAGTATACTGTGTAGCCTTAAATGTCCCTAACCACTAGGGTGTAAAAAGCAAATACCGATTAGAAGGAAGGTAGGACACAAAACATCAGTATATAGTTCATGGGATCCTAAGTCCGTGTCTAAAACAAAATGTATTGATGATATCAGAACAACACTCTCTTTCTTACCATGCAATTTGCATGCTTCCAGTTCCAGCTGCTTAAAATTGGAAAAAAAAAAAAAGCACACTTAGTTATATGTTTTCAGAATATCACTTGAAATTTATTTGAAAAAAAATTAACATATAATACTGTATACTGTTAACTATTTAAAAACTTGACTCAAACAGAATGGGACTAGGAATACCCACCAAATTTCTGCTGAACACCTATTTAGTTCAGATAAAAACTGCTTACCACAGCTTGAGGAGAAGAAGCAAACCAAACCTTTTTGAGATCATCACTAGCTTTTGACATAAATAAGTAGATTTAGTCAGCTTCATCCTACTTGCTGAGAAGATAAACCAATTGGACATGTTTTTTCTTGAACTGCTTTCTCTTGGAGTACAGTATAACTGCTTGCTTGTGGGCTGGTGGGCTCTTATGCACTGACTGTTCTGGTCAAATTAAAATTAACCCAGTATTTAAAAATATGTATAGAACTTTGTTAAACAGCAATGCTGTTCAAGACCTTTTTTCTCAAAACATGATCACAAATCTTAAAGGCTTTTCATCCTTTACCTTACTGTGTTTGTGAGATATGTAGCATCTTTTTCCTATAAGGGATAAAATTAACCACTACAGCTTAGTATATCTTATGCCTGTCAAAATAAACATATATGGAGTGAAACCTTTTCCTTATTGAAATTAATGACAACTCTATGGCTGCCCTTTGTATAGACAAAAATGTATGTATATTGTTGAAGAGCTACAGCAATAGTAAATTCAAGACATTTTAATAGGAGTTTTGAAAACTAAAAGATGTTTTTCAGTATACCTATTAGTTTAATGCATAAAACTGAACATCAGAAGCAGTTTCATTTTGTGTTGTTAATTCACAGGAAATTCATTCCAACTAAAAAATATTCTTCCCAGTGATCACAGCCTTTCACTATAATGGCTGAAATCATTATAATGGTTAACTTCAATATCAAGTAAATAATTTTTTTCACAACTCATGTATTACTCGTGTGAATCTAATATTAGGTAGATTTTGATTAGCGAATACTCTTTTTCTCGCATGGCATATTGCAAAGGCCACCTGAGGAAGTGGTAAGAATGCTCCTAAGTGGGTATGTTGAGTTGAACCTCCTTATGTGTGAAATGTGGTGTCTCTGTTGCTACGAAATTGGGTGGTTCTGTTCTTCTTCTGGTGTGGTTCTGATGATAGCTTATGTGTGGGAGGTGTTGCCATCATTTTGAATATTCTTTTGTCTCTAAAATTAAATCAGTAGTTACCTTTTATTAGCTTTGTCTAGACTTAAAATGATTTTGGTAGATGCTGAAGCTTCCATATATTATTTTAGTTTGTGTTGATGATTTCTAAATATTATTTAAATCCTTAAACTCTAGAATGTATATGTATTTGATTAGGCTAGTGCTTACATATAGAGTAACTTCATATATAATTCTATTCTACAGGAATTTGCTGCACTGACAAAAGAATTAAACGCATGCAGGGAACAGCTGCTTGAAAAAGAGGAAGAGATTTCAGAACTAAAAGCTGAAAGAAACAACACAAGAGTAAGTATCTTCTCTGGATATCATGTGTGTGTAAACTTACATATAAATCTAGATCTTCATTTGTATGAATAAGACAAAATTCCAGTATTTTCACTGGTAGAGGAGATTCCAAGTTGCAGGACATATCTACCATGGTACAGTCATGAAGGAAATGAGTATATTAGTCAGATATATTGCAAACAATTACAATTAAATTACAATTAAAGGAGATTTAGTATGTGAAGAGATAAGTTTGAGTTTAAATGTCTTTTAAAGCAAGGGATTCCTGCAGCCTTCCAAGCCTGAGTAACCTGCACATATCCTCACCTCTTGTCAAGGCAAAAGGCAAGGTTACAACAGACAACCAGTTTTGCCTTGTGCCTTGGATTCAGTCTGAGTAAGGATGAGATGAGGGCTGCCACACATACCACAAGCAGTCTGCTGTTTAGTCTACATGCAGCCTTGTGACCCTTGAAATAAATGTCACTTGCCATACAGCTGAGTGGGGACAAGATTCAGTCTTTAAATTTATCATATTCTGTTTTGTCTGTCTTGGAACAAGAATATATGATACAGCACCTTCTGAAATTCTCAAATGATGGACAGAATTGTTTTCAGAATAAAACAATTTGCACGTAAAAGTGTCTGGGCAAAGGCGGAATTGATCTAGAAACACAAGAGGGTAGCAGAGGAGATTTTATGGTTTTTGTGGGAAGGTGTGAGAAAAGAGATGGAATAGTCCCAAATCAGGTGGGAGTCAGGCTGGTAGTGAACCTACAATATAGATCTCAGAGGCTAAACACCGAGGATGATATCTCATATCCATATTTCGTTCTTCTGTGATCTGTGCAACTTTTCCCATTTTTCTGTTCTTAATAAACTAATAGTGTTTTGGATGCTCAGCTAACATCTCTTCTTTGTCAGCTAATTTGCATTTTGAAGAGAATCTAACAATATATATGCCAAAAGACCTAAGAGATGGCCTTTCTACCTGCTTCCTTCTTCCCTTCTTCCCATCTTCCCACTCTTCCCACCACAGAGTGCCATAGAGATCTGAAATTCAAGGGAGGACAGATGAAACAGTTGCCTACAAAGAGGCAAAGTTGACCCAGCTACCTCTATGCTTTCCTGGACATTCAGGAGATGATCCCATCACACACAAAGTTCTTAAAGGTGATAAGTTTGGAAAATCTTATGGGAGGTATAAGTGAGACCTACTTTTTCTCCCATTAATTGGTTAATTAATTTTGAGAAACATGTAAGAACTGCACTGCATTTTCCAGGTTTTCCAAATCATGTCAGCTGAAGAAAAGTCTTAAGACTTTCTATAGCTGCTTAAATTATCAGTAACTCCTACATGTGTATTATTTTAGTATTTAATTTTAAAAATGCTTTATCCATTTCACTCCCAAGTCCACTGAACACCAGCTTTAGTGTGTTAAAACTGCAGTGCACCAATACCTAGTGTGGGTCTGATATAAGCAGTGCAGGCTAGCAAAAATTCCAAGACAGCCTAGTAGCCAAAGATAGCCACTTGCCAAAGAACTGTGAGAGAAAAGGAAGATGACTCAACTGCTAGTCATCTCCCAAGTCAGACTGATCTCTGTCACAGGAGTTTCCTTGCAGAACAAGAAGCTTAAAGATCATCCATTCTCGAGTTTCTTGTGCTATGTAAAAGAAAAATTGGTTAAGAGGTTTTCCAGAACGAATATCAACAAACGGGAGTTACAGTGTTGTAAGTAATCCTTGCAAGTCCTTGCAGTTAAAGTTAGTAAATGCTAACAGTGTGTTTTCAAAATGATGATGAAGCTAGAGATCAAAATGTTTAGATTATGAAAAAATATAGGGAATGCAGTAGATGTTAGAGAAAACAAGGGGAAGATAGGGTCCAAATATTAATGAAGAAGGAGAGAGAAAAAATTCAGAGATATGACATGCCTTGACCTCTAGCATTTTCATTAAAAAGTTATTACCCCATCATGTCATATTTATGCTCTTGCCAAGCTTTAAGCTACCATATACTACAGTATATCTCAGACTTGGCTGTAATAGTCATGCTGTCTTCTATAGGGACACTCCTTTGATAGGGAAAGATGAGCATTTTAGCTGCAAAGCTGTTCTTTTCAACACAGTCTCAATGATGTGCTAGTGATGAGATTTCCAGCAGCATTCATTGGGAAGGCATTGCCTATAAAGAGGCACTTTCTGAAACTGATATTGATAGTGTTATTAATGCAAAACAGCAGTAGTATTTTGTAAGAAAAAAAAAAATTGCTCCAAAATGTTTCTGTTAATTTAGCAAGGATTCTAATAGAATAATAATACTTGGAGGACATTTCCACAGTGGGATAATTAAATGTCTTTTCTCATATGTAAAGTTAGTCCAACTGATGCATCTTTTGTCCATCCCTCTCATGTTCACACTTAAGCCAGCCCTAGCTTGGCTGCATTCATGAGGTTCACCTGACCCCCCAGGACACACTCATGAATTACCACACAGTGGAACTACCCAAAGGAACCACCTTGTCCCAAGCAGCACTTCCTGGTGCTTTTAAATGAAGATGTTCAGTTCTGAATTGCAGCTTTTAAATAATGCAACCTTTTATCTCCTTGTGGTAATAGCAAAAAAAAATATTGTTTGATTTGTCCTTCTTCAAACTGAATATCAGCAGAAAGGAATGAAAGTGGCAATTCAGTCAGGTCCTGAGTACATACCAGGCTTCCAAGTCCTCTTTACATTTTCAGTCATGCCTAGACCCACACCTATGTGTTTGGTTTTGTTTGTTTGTTTTTTTTTAAATTTTCTGGCAACAGCCTCACACATTTTTTGCTCATCACATAAACAAAACAAAACAAAACAAAAAAAAACAAAAAAAAAAAAGAAAACTGATTTCACATCCTGATTTCCTGCCCTAAGACAAGCTGTAGCAGTAGACCTTGATAGTAACAGAGAGAGACCAGGATGGAATTACATTTTCTGGGACACATACACTTCAGATCTCAGCCAAAGTACCAGAAATTAAACCTTACCCCAATATTTAATCAAGTTTCTACTCAATCCTTCCAGCAGCATTCTGAGGCATTTGCTGTTGAATGTGTATTTTTGCTGCCTATGATAATTAACTTTTTCTGACATATTACAGTAGAAATATTTTCATGTTAAGAACATAGCTGGCACCTTAATCTATCAATACATGAGGCAGAATAGGAAGTGTGGGAGAGCTGCTTGTGTGGCACTGCTGATAGGAAGACAGGTTCTCTGGAAGACCATTGTAGGGGACTTTGAAAACAGACACAAAAATATCTTAAAAGAAACTCTTACAGTTATTTCTCTGCATATTCTGTAGATAGAATGATCATTTATGGCATGTAGAAAGAGCATCTTTTCTGAAGCTGGAAGATAAATCAGTGTGATCTAACATGTTATTTAATGGAAATTAAAAAATAATATTACTTTGGCTGTTTAAATTAAAATGATTTTTTGTCTCAGTCTGTATTCTTTAAAAGTAGAAAAATGCATAGGAGTAGTTTATTAGATCAGAATATTATTATGAGAAAATTTGGGTGTTGGTTTGGTAGCTGAAAAAATATGTTAGAGTACTATAGATTAATTATTATAGATTAATCTGATGGTGTATTTTCCCTGCAACAATAAAAAAAGGACCAGACACATACATATGCTTTTTGAATAGAGTATATATTTTTAACTCAAACTGGTCTGAAATATTTTAGTTCTAATAGTTTAGAAACAAAAAAAAAATATACATGTGTTCATAAAAGAAACAGCAGTAACAAAGACAGTGTCATTAACTCTCTTTTTCTTCATGCCTTAGGAGATGAAGCACTTATTAAAGTGAAAAAGGCTGTTATATCTAATTTTATTCATATTTTATTGTCTCCATTATTGAATGGTTTATGAAACATCTTCAATACCTATAGATCAGAAGTTAACCTTGTATTTTATGATTCAAATTCCCTTCTCTGTTGGGAAACTCTACAAATATATTTAAAAGTATGGTTTTAACTATTTTAGCTTATTTTTCATAGGTCCTTTTAATTAAATCAATTTCATAGGTGCTGAAAATTAGTCAGGTACTCTATTTCTTTTTTAAACATGAGTCTAAAAACACTGGACACATGAAAATAAGTATATCTGTCTCCTAAAGTTCTGCAAATGGCAAAACATTAATTCAAAAATATAACTAACAGTATATATCATTGCCTCAGTATTATTAACTATCTTGTACATTCATGTGTCTCTTCTTTCAAGAAAAAGAACTTCTGTCAGAAACTGTGTAACAACAAATAGTGATTGTAACATATAATTATTCCATAACTATATGTTTTTATATAACTATGTGTTTTTAGGTAATCTTTGCCGAATGGTTTTTATGTTTTTATTCATTATTCTTATAAACTCCCTCTTCTTCCTATTACTTTGTGTCATTACCTGATTGTTAAATTTTCTTTCACACCTTTGTTTCACATAGGTGTGATTTCATTAAGGTTTTAGGTTGCTTGCATTTTGGTTTCTGTGTAGAAGGACAGACATGGGACACACTGCAGTAGTTGGGGTGTCACTTAATTTTTTCAGAGAAAGATTTTCACTGTTAATTTACCAGTATAGCTGTTGGAGGTCACACCTTGTGACCACAGGGGAGAAGTGGTTTCCATCACTGTGCAACAATGCTAAAGAAAATCACTGATTTGAGAGTGATAACCATGCCTGCTTATTTTACTTGTCTTCTCTGCTCTCACCAGTGATGGAGATTCACTGAACAATGTGAATTTTGAATATAGACTGAAACAAAATAGAGTTTTTCCTGTGCTGGTGAGAAATTCTATGCTGAATGTCAAAAGGAAGTTGTCTTCTTAGAGTCCTACCTCATTCCTCTAAGGAATATCTTTACGCTAAATCTTTAAGCTAAATTTCAGTAAAAGTCTTTTCTTTTATATTCTTTTCCCTGTATTTCATTGTTTATGGCTCTCCTTTTCTCTCCATTGCCATCCGCTGATTCTTTAATTTCTCCATTTATTATCCTGCTGTGAACTTTTTCTACAAACAAGTTTTTTGAAAATAATGGAAGTTAAGGTAAAATATTTTATATTGATTAAAATCCAGGTCCTGTAATAGCAAACTCTACTGAGTCACACTAATTTCAACTTATTGAGCTATCATTCCTTAAAATGAGTATTTTAAGTTCTTTCATTTTCCATTTGTAAATCAATGTCCCTGTAGACATGATGGTATAATGTAGTAGAGCAGAAAAGGTGATAATCTACACTGATGTAGTTTATACCATTAAATATAACCATGCTTTTCTGTTTCACAGAAATCAATCACTTCCATAATTGCTTTGTAAGAGATTTGAGGAATAAAGGAAGCTGGATGTATTCTAAATTTTTTCTCCTTTAATGTTCATTTAGTTCTAATTAACACTTAAAAGATACTACATTCATTCAAAAATATGCACTAGAGCACTTTTCAGTCTTTAAATTATTATTTTTATACATTTTTTACACTTACAAAAAGTCCAGAGTTCCAGAAACAATGCTATTTACATAAGATACAATTATCAGCACGGCATCTTGAGCATCCTAAAATTTGCCCAGCATAAAACTAATTTGTCAGATTATTTCATAATCTATTGTCAAACTTATACTTTCCAGTAGATAAAGCATAACAATGATGCGTGGGTGATTCTGTCCTACCTGCTGCTGTTGATCTTCATCTTCTTTTCTCTGCAAGCTGCCTGTCCCTCTGAGTGCTTGACAACTGTAACAGCTTGACAGTGTGAGGGAGCAGAAAATGCTCAGCAGCCCATGATTACTATTAATGCCAGAGTTTAATTGCAAATTACTGAAATCCCTAAAGCTCTTTGTAACAATTCTTTTGTAGTTTAAATGAATTACTTTTATTGTTACAACGTTATTTCAATGTGAAATCTTGTGATGTTCTCACAACTGTTTGGTTTATTAATTCTTTTCTTTAATATTAAAGCTACATATGTGGAGGAAAGTTCTCAGCATGCCCACAAATTATTGTGATTTCCTTCCAATGTTAAACATTGGTTGGACACACCATCATCTTCAATGTCAATCTTTTATGTTTATATTCCCTTCCCCCATGAGTGTAGCCCTGAGACACTTCATAATTCTGTCAGTGTTGTTGACATTTGCACTTCCCAGGGAAACAGGGAAGATCTGTTATCCCTTTTTAATATAATTGTAACTGGGGAAAAGTTGAATAAAACACCAGCTATTGTTGGATGTTCAAAGCAGGGCAACAAAACTGGTGAAGGGTCTGAAGCACAGGTCTTACAAGGAGCAGCTGAGGAAGCTGGGGTGTTTAGCCTGGAGAAAAGGAGGCTCATGGGAGAGACCTTACCACTCTCTTCTGCTGCATGTCAGGTGGGGGTCAGCCCCTTCTCCCAGGTAACAAGTGATAGTATAAGAGGAAATGGCCTCAAGTTACACTGGGGGATGTTTAGGTTGGGCATTAGGGAAAATTTCTTCACCAAGAAGATTGTCTTGGTGTTTGGGTACAGCATTTGAACAGGCTGCCCAGGGAAATGGTAGGGTTTTAAACCCTGGAGATATTTAAAAGATGTGTAGATGTGGCATTTGGCACTTTGTTTAGTGGAGGACTTGGTAGTGCTGGGTTAATGCTTGGATTAGATGATTAGAGTTTTTTTCCAATCAAAACAATTCTATTATTCTATAAATCTAGCATTTTGTCAGACCAGGGGCCAATGATTGCTATCAGGACAGTCAGATGTCCTACCCCTTAGGTTCTTCCCCTTTCAGCATAACTGGGAGTAATGTTTCACTAAGAGATCTGGTTAAAATATTCCCTGCTCAGCTGGTTTTGTTGTTTGCAGTGCTCACATAATTTGTGAAGAAATAGAGATTATTTTTGTTGAAAAGCAAAAATAAGAATTTTTACAAACAAGAAACCTGTGGCAGCACGCCTTCTTGAGCATTCCTAGAGCTGATGGTAAGGAATTCCAGTGTTCAGAGGTAGTTTCCAGAAGAATGAGTGGGTGCAAATGCTTGAGTAAATAAGCACAGAAAGGAAAATCATAAAATTTCACAAGCACTGTTTTAGTTCTCCATGGGTCTTTTGACACAGCTGTGAGAATCTGTATACAGTAAAATAGGCAACACAGCGTTTTGCACTTGATTTATGTAACAACTATGAAATGCATGCAGACATGGGAATATGTCTTTTTTGCCTCTGAAATGGTAGTCCTAAGCGAAAAAGCAAACTTAGCTTTTGTATATGCTAAATGGGTGATTGTCATTGATTCAGTGTTATGTATTATCAGTGTTTCTAATGGCAGCAACGTAACCCAAATATGTTATCTGTAGCTCTGAAAAAGGCTAGAGTGCTGTACTGTTCATCTCAAATAGCAAATTCCTCTACAAGCACTCCATTAGAAATTCTGAGTTCCCACCACTCTGCTCTCTTCTTATACTTGAAAACCTTGTTGAACTTGTTTTGTCTCTTTGTCACTCTCTTTGATCTCCATTCTGCATTTCCTTAGCAAGTTTTTTGTCTTCTGTCCATGCTGACTTCTCATTCCATGTTGGGATTGTCTGTCTGCACCAGTTCAAAATGAGGTTCTGGATGTATGTTAGGAGGTTTTTTGTGTGTTCTTCATTTATCTCTCTGCTGTAGGTTATGTGTAATTCCTTCTGTCATGAATATTTTTCCATGACAAGATTTCCATGTCACCATCACTTTTCTTCTCTCCTAAACCAGATTTTCCCATTTTCCTTTCCAACTAAGTCTTGCATACAGGCTCTCAGAAGCCCCTGATCATCACAGCATTTGTCTGGGAGATAAGTAATTCAGGGTAGTAAGACACCAAATATGATAAATTTGCTCAGAGTTAGGCCGAAAAAAGGTTGCCAAGGTTTTGTTACTCTGGACTGGTGTAGTGTGTGTCAGTTTGAGCATTAGACAACTGCAGACCTATGGAAGGAATGGCCATAACAAAAACTCAACTGTGGATCAATGTTTTCCCTTTTTTTCCCAATTTCTTCTGAAATCTCTTGTATTTTGGCTGGATTTAGACTGATCCAGATGAAGCTATGGTGTGCTGAAAAAATTCTGCATAAAGAGAACCAGGATGACTCTAATAGAGACAGCCAGGAGGTGGGAATGACTGTGGAAAATTCTAAGTGCACAGCATGGATTAGTCAGATTCTGGTTACCCCAGGGCTATGGAGCGGGGCAGAGTTAGGATGCAGAGAAGGAAATGTTGCACTCTCACAGATTTTCAAGAGACAGGGCAGAGAGTAGGCTGAAGAATTAGAAACCATCTTACTTTCCTCCATATCTCTCCCAGATAAACTAGATGGCCTAGAAAAACCATGACAATACAGGAATTTAGACCAAAATTCAGCAATTCAGTTCTGTTTATGATAGCAAATAATTGTTTATTTAAGTACTACTATGAACAGAAATACTCTATAAATATGGAAAATGTTCTGATCTCGTGAAATTTGCCAACTTTCCACAGCCCCATACTGAAATCTTGATGGCTCTATCATTAAGAGGTCTCTTCAGATTTGCGTGCTACTTTGGACAGCCTCAAATAGTTAAAAATCCACCTATATCTGTTAGCCCTTCAGGGATGAGAAAGCTTGTGAATTTTTTGTTCATTTGGTTTTGATAAATACAGGCCACCACTTGGATGCAGAAATGGTAGGGAGACCTTCCTTTCTGGAACTGCAGGGAGTCATTATAACTCTCACTGTATTAACATTGTTCACATATTAATTCACTACTTTTTGTGAAGAATATAGTTGTTGTAATATAGCAACCAGGTGCAATCCAGACAAGCGAACCGTGTTTGAAAAGATGGCACTAAACCATAATCATTCTTAATCTGATTTAATGTCAACATACTACATCTCTAATGTGATTTCCTTCTGCTTTTGCTCTTCTGTGTCTAGTAATTCATGTAAGAGTAAAAATCATTATGTAACTGAGAATAACTGTGGATTACAGATAAATACATATATTTACTAATAGTAGCTATATTAAGAACCACATCAAAGGAGAAATATTAAACAGTTGTTCATGTAACATTTAGATTTCTAGTTCAACGACTTAGAAATAATTATTTGTTGTAATTACAATACATTGAACATGCATTCTGATTCATGAATTTAGCTACCTTGATTTAACCTTACAGCTAAGGTCTGCTGTTCAGGCCCTAAAAACAGTAACTGATACCCCTATGAAAGTATGGGCAAGTGAGGAATTTTCTATACATCAACATACCATTTTTCTTTTTCCATTTAACCTCAGAGTTTTCATTATTACTTGATTATTATATTATTATTTAATATTTATTATATATTATTGTTATATTACAATATAATACATGTTTACAGTCTATTTTACAGTTGTTTATGGACTTCTGTGGGTTTTGTTGTGTTTTTACTACAGCAGAGACTATGAATATTTTAAAGCTCTTGCTAGTGACAGGCCCCATTAGCAGTGGCAGTTCTAATGAATAGTCTTAAAATCTAGTAAAATATACTGTTACTCCTACATATTTTGGTAAGTTGCTTTCAAGATAAATTGAAAATATATTACAGTTAGGCTGAATTAATTGTAAACTTATTTAATATTTTTGCATGATTCTTCAGACTGTCTTTGCTTATTTAGCCATCAATACTCGTCAATTACTATCACAAATGATATAAAATATGTCATTAATTTAGTAAAATAGTGATCCTATGCTTAATGATTTATTGTTCTTGCTTTTCACAGCAGAGTTTTAAGTGAAATCATGAGTAGATTTTCTGTTATTCCATTTATTCCCTCTGGTTTAGAAACATGAACTATTGCTAGTAGTTCCAGCAATCTCTCCTACAGTGAGGTTGCCAAGAAAATTGCTGATTGCTATCATGCACTTTGTAGTTAGAATTTCTGTGGCATTTAGGGATGCAGAAATTAATAGCTTTCTATTTCAAATCCAATAGCTGTTACTGGAGCATTTGGAGTGCCTTGTCTCAAGACACGAAAGGTCCCTGAGGATGACAGTGGTGAAGCGGCAAGCACAGTCTCCCTCAGGAGTTTCCAGTGAAGTTGAGGTCCTCAAAGCTCTGAAATCTCTGTTTGAGCACCACAAGGCTTTGGATGAAAAGGTACAGTATGGATAAAAAAGCTTACCAAACAAGCTTTAACTTGCCTAATTGCACTTTATGATGCAGCAGAGCAACAGTATTGTTTGTTTACTCCTTGGAATAAATCCTGTACTTAGAGCATTTCTCTGGTGTCCAGAGAAATCTGGAATTTAAGATTGTATGGCCAATTGCTGTAAGGCACTCGAGGCCACATCAGCTATCTTTTGTAGACAATAGAAATGACTTTCAAAATAAGCAGATCTCACCCCTACCAGACATGCTTCTCCTATTTAGCACTAAATAAAGATGAACTTGAGGAATTTATTTGGTGTAAAATGTGCTTTTAAGTTATGGCCATGAAAATGTAGTTATATCTCAGATTTTACAAGCACACAGAGAGGCAGTATGAGATGTTCCTAATTACATAAGGGATCCTGGCTCTTAGATATTTTCAGGAGGAAAACCTCTGAAATTTCAGAGATCTTTTTAGCCTTTGCTACATAAGGATGGTGTTCCCTTTACAAGTAGTGTAATCTAAAGTAAGTAGTACATTCTACATTATCAGAGGTGATGAAGGGTCTGCAGAATCAAGGTGAAAACCACCGATAACTGCATCAAGTCATGCTAATGAAGAGGGTCTTTCCACTGCATTCCTCATGTATCCTGTGCTGGAAAGACTATATTCAAAGTGAATGAAACTTTGTACAACTGTGAATAATTACCTTAAGTACTCTGTATATGAATTCAGAAACCTAACCTAGAAACAATAAAAAGTGATGTATCTGAATTAGTGCCTCAAAACTACACATGCAGGGAGCATGTGAGAAACAGGGCTCCTGAGCAAAGAACCTTGTTCCTTATGGGGTCTGTTTTGGCTGAATTGTTCATTGCTGCTGCTGAGTTGCTTCTCTGGGATGGTTGGGTAAGCAGGGATGACATTGTGCAGCACAACTACTGAAACCATTGACTGCACAGATGAGCTATATTGTACAGAACCAGTTTAATGTTCTCCCGGTAACAAATTAACTTTAACTTTTAGACATATACTCAGAAAGTTGTCTTTACTTAATAAACTGAGGTAGCTGTATATATATAGCAATGTATATATCACTGGTAATGAAAGCATGAGACACTGTGGGTTATGAGTCATACTAGGTTAGCTACCAGGTTCAAAGTTAAATAAATTTAAGGAACTTAGACCAAATATAAACTTATTATGTGCTTAGGTATATCTTTTGAGTTATATGTTCTTCTCAGCTATCATGAAAGCATCTTTAAACAAAATCTAGAAAAGGAAATATAGTGACTTTTAGCCAGGGTAATAAGCTTTTGGATGTCACTAGGACTTAAAAAATCCTGCATTATTAAAAAGATCTTTTGAGGATTGATGGGGTTTATGCCCTGAGGTTTGATCTTTTATCCAGCATTTTAAATATTGATAAAGCTAGGGTAGGGAGCTCTCCATGTTTTATACTTTTTGACATTGTGTTGGATAAGTATGAGAAATAACAACAATTAAACTTGAAATACATTCCAATTATTCAACAGTTGTGTACCTCTTACACATTTTCTTTTGTGAGTGTTTTAGTGCTGTGGTACTATGCAGTTTATTTGACATCCCATTTTGAAAATTATTGTACAGAATTAGATTGAAGTTACATGTAATATTTTGACTTGCATTATTGAAAAAATTGACTTATATTGTTGAAAATTCTATTCTTATTTTAAATGTAACATGTTAAAATCAATATTCAGCATTTTAAAAATTTTTGGAATGACACAGGTAGACATTTTATGTATCGAATTGATTCCTGTCCCAGTGGTAATGACAATTATGAGGATAGAAAAGTCAACCATCTACAATCATATTAACAGAAGATTCATTCCATTATGAAACAAGTTTTAAAATTGGTTGGTCAAAATTACTTTTTCTGACATGCTGTTTACCTGTGTGTGGAACCCTTTTTATTTTGATTCAATAAATCATATCTTTACTATAAAACATTCTGAGATAAGTCCAGTAAACAGTTTAATAAACTATTTTAAAATAATTTGCTATAAACCCAGCACACATTATATTCAAGTACAAATCCTATATAGAAATATCTGGGTTTGTTACAGTGTCTCTGGAAGGCTTGGATCAAAGATGTTGCATATATCACCCAGATACTTGATAATATAATGCTTTCACAAATTGTCAGCATTATGGTGATTTTTATTTAAAAATAATAAAAGTAAAAAAGACTGCATGCACTCAAATGTGCTAAAATTTTTTTATGGCATGTGAGTCATGTACTCTGTATGGTGACAGAAAAATTATGTAAGTTAGATTTGTTTCAGACCCTTCAGAAATAAGATATCAATCCACCTATAAAATACATTGAATCTTTTCAGGGACTAGTAGAACAATGTGGGTTGGAGCTCCTCAGAGACATCTGGCCCAACCTCCTGCTCAAAGCAGGGCCAACTGTTTAGGTTGCTTAGGGTCCTGTCCAATACGTTATGAATATTTCTAGGCAGAAAACCTATTCTGGTGTTTCACCACCCTCACTGTAACCTTTTTCCCATAATACCTATCAGGAGTTTCTGGTTTTGAGTGTTGCACTGGTTCCCTCTTGTCCTGCAAGGTCTTCTCTTCCTGCACCTGCAAGAAGAATCTGGTTTTATTTCCTCCTTTGTATCTTTTGGTTAGCTGGTTGTAGACAGCAATTTGATCTCCCATGAACTTTTTTCCCTTCACTTTGACCAGCCCCAGCTCTCTCAGCCTGTCTTGTATGCTGTTCTCCAGCCCATGGCCAACTTGGTGGGCCTTCATTGAAATCTGCCAATATCTCTCTTTTACCAGGAAGCCCAAAACCAAATGCAGCCTCAAAGGTCTGAAGGGAAATGATTATTTCCTCCATCCCACTGGCCAAACTGTGTGCTAGATCTTTCACTAGATCTTTTCTGCAAAACTGCTTTCTCTTCCCGAAGCCTGTCTCATTCCCTAAGGTTACACATTTTGTGGCAATGGGCTGCCACACTGGTTTTGTGTCACTGATCAAAAACCTCTTGCAGTCCAGTCCATTTTTGATGCACCATGGAATCTATTTCACCAGTTCACATCTCACCAGTTTCTCTAGGGATTCATGGAAGGTCTTGCAGAAAACCTCAGTAAAGACAAAAAATATTCACTGTTCTCCCCTCATCCATGGAGCCAGTGGTCTCCTCATGCAAAGCAGTAAGGTTCGTATCACTGGATTTTGACAAGGCCATACTGGCTCTCCCCAGTCACTATCTTGTCCTTTATGTGCCTGAAAATGTTCCTCAAAGATTTGCTTTATAACCTTCCCTACACTGGCCAGCTTGTACTTTCCTGGATCTTCCCAGGATAACTCCTGTATTTCATGAAGAAGGACAAAACATTTGTGAGTTTTCCACTCATCAGGAATCTCCCTGACTTCTCCTACTTTTGAAGTTGAAAAAAGGCCTTTCTGTGACAAACTACTCAAGCCTCTTGGCATCTGTGGATGGAGTCAATCTAATGCGTTTGACTTACATGTGTCTTGTCTTCCTGTATTGTGATAATGTTTCACTCATACACACTATGCTGCTGTGCTCAGGGGAGGCCTGCAGGCAGAACCTCACAGTAAAACTAAGGTAAAAACCCATGATTTATGGTACAGTGATGTCACAGCAAAATAAACACTACCCCATCAGAAAATGCGCACAAAGCTGAAGTAGGTTAATGGATAAAGAGTAACAAAAACTGACAAAAGTGCACTGGAAATGTATCATGATCCTTTGCAAATGAATAATACAAATTTTTCTTTAATTTTTTTCTTCTCAAAAAATGTTGACACTGAAACTATTGATGTAGTTGTTACATTTTCTTGGAAAAGCGTAACAAAATATTTTCATTAGAAGTTTTGCCCTTTAAACTTACAAAAATATGAAGAAAATCTTAAAATTCTTCCTAAATGCAAATTTTCTTTCATGTTTTCACTTCCTACACTATGCCATCTTGATGTGTTGTAACAAGCTCTGCCACAAAACTTGACTGATCGTGAAAGGATTGCTACGTGCACAGTACAAGATCTACAAAAATCATCCTCATTACTATAAGAAAATGCAATGAAATCTACTAACAGATTGGAAAGTAAAAAATAAAATATATCAATTTCTAGACAAGCCTGCTTAAGTATAAAAAGAATCAGGAGTGATATCTTAACTTACTTCAAAGTCTCTTGACTTTCGATCTACTAAATTAAGTCTGCGATTTGCCTTTACCTTTTGTCTAAAAGAGATCACCACTGAGAAATGACAGCTGTGATTGCATTACTCAGAGAAAACATGGCTGTCATTGCAGTTTTTTCAGTCTGGCTGCTCCTTCAGGTCCCTCTCATTATCCACATGCCACAACCCTAGAGAATGAGAGCTTGTCATGAGCTTCCCATGTGAGACAGCCAGTCCTGCTTGGCTGAACCCAGTAGGTATCTTCTAGTAAGTAGGAAGTAGTAAGAGTATGCTTTTAGTCTTACTCCATCATCTGTACAAGATCTTAGTAGTACCAAACAAAAGTCTTCACAGACTGTTTTTTGCAGTTTTAACGTATTTTGTGAGAATTTTTGCTTTAGGGCATGGAGATCATGACAGAGTTGATTTAGTTTAGAAATGTTTACCATTTTGTATCCCTCAGAAAAATCTCATTGTGTCTCCTTGGGTAAGTTGTGTCACAGGAAATGAAATTGATACCACACTAACTGTATTTTTTATTATTGTTATTGTTGTTGTTGTTGTTGTTGTTTTATTGTTCTTAATACTATTTAGAAATTTAATTTGACAGAAGCTATACATATTTTTAAAAAATTGTATATCTAATTATGCTAACATTTTTTAGAAATACAAAACCAAAGCACATGGGCAGTTGTGCAAGCAATTTTAAATTTTCATCATCTGAAAAGTTAAATTCAGGGACTGTTTTACCTAAGTGTAAGGTGAGGTTATATCTCACAATGAGCATTGTTTAAAAAGTGTGAAGTTTTAAACACTAGAACTTAGGACTGATTTGGGCTAGGACCAGTGTGAAATTCTGACTTAACATTTGTTATAGCCTTTGCTATTATAAGTCAGGTGAAATTTGCAGCAGCAGTCACAGAGTGGAAACCTCCCTTCAGTTATTCACCCTGTCTTTCTTAATGCTACAGGTCTCAAACATTTCTCTTACTGCTGCAAAGTAGCTCATACCTTTTTTTGTGGAGATTTTTTCATGCAACGAATAGTTGTGGAACTAATGTAAGACAGCGCTACAAAATATTTTGTGATATTATATATGAATATACATGGAATTATTTATAAAAGAGCAAGTGAAGACAGTATTCCCTAGAAATCACTAGAGCTGAATAAAAAAATAGAAGCTCATGTTAACTTAATGGTTGGAATTGACATTGACTAGGTCAGGAAATACATAGTCCTTATAGACAATTCAGAAAGCATAGAAGATGGAAAAAGTAGTATGTTAATTGTGCCATTCTATAGTTCTACTTGACTTCTAACATCTATCTGACCATGTTTGTTGTCCTGCAGACATTTTTCCTATTTTGCTTTAAACTTTGGGTTCAACTTTTAAAATGTGCATTTGGTAAGAGGAAAGAAGTAACTTCTCCAAATCCAGTTTTTTGGTCAGTGTGGTAAGAAAAGTGTCCAGCTGATCCTCACAGTGGAAAGCAGCTACCAGATGTTACTGTCTTAGCTAAGAATCAAAACCCCACTGGTTCTCTTGAGATTAATTAATGGCAGAAAAGTGTACTTAACATTCTTGCAAACAAAATTAGCCTATTCGTGTCAGTATTGTCATTATCTTTTTATTCATTAACAGGTAACTAGGAGAACTTTTATTCAATAGACTGTTCATGGAAGAAAAGTGATTCAATTCTATCATGCAAGTGGTTTTTTTAAAGCTCTGCCTTTTTTAAAGGGCTGCAGATCTGAAGAGAATGAAGAAAGAATTTGACAGCAAGCAAAAAAGTGGGAAGCAGTTGCTAGGAGACAGAGAAAGATGGGTGATATTTTGCACTGACAGCAGTGCTAACATGACATTGACTATGTTACATTTAAAGATAATGTGGTTGCATTTAAAAGCCAGAAGGATAACCAGTCATCTGGGCTGATGTTCAATACACTCTCTAACATGGTGAGAGCAACTCTTTTCTGCTGTGTCTGTGACACTACAATCACAAAATCACAAAATGGTTTCGGTTGAAAAAATAATTAAAAATCACCTAATTGGAACCCCCTGCCGTATTAGGGACCCAATTCACTGGACCATGTTGCTCTAGGCCCCATCCAAACTGGCCTTGAAAACTTCCAGGGATAGGGCATCCATAGCTTCTCTGTGGAAGTGTAACCTCTTCCAGTGTCTCACCACCTTCACAGTAAAAAATGTCTTCCTAATACATAATTTAAATCTGTCCTCTTTCAGTTTAAATCCCTTCCACCTTGTCCTGTCACTACCTTCCCTTGTATAAAGTCCCTCTGCAGCTCTCTTCTAAGCCCCTTTAGAAACTGGAAGGTGCTATGAGTTCTCCCTGGAACTTTCTATTCTTCAGGGTTTTATCCTTTAAAAATGTTCATGATAGCATTTCTGTTAGATCAGTTGATATCTTATTAGTCTTACTTTGTGAAACCTTTTTTAGTAAAGCACTATTATGTGCCCAAGAAAATAGAAATATGTTGAAGAATCACATGAAATTTAAGCAGAGTAACTTCTGAAGTGATACACATGATCTCAATAAGATAATTCTTATTAATTATAGTTACTCACTGTCACTTCAAGAAAACAGAAATCTGTATAATATGCCAATCACTAATTGGCATCCATCATATGAAAAATTGTCAGATAAAAATAGTTTGCATTTGTTCCAGTTCCTTTTTCTTTAACAAGATGGTGACCCAGAGCAACAACCTTTCCCGCATCTCTCAGAAATGAGCATGGTTCTGTTTGAGATTTTTTTGCTGTAAACTTAAATTTGAAGAGGGAATCCAATAAAAAAATGCTTTGCAATACATTTGTGTATGGCTGAGAAAGAAATGTAAAATGAGAAATAAAATTACTTCTGGGTTGTAAACTGGAGCAGATTTCTCCTTCAGATCAAAGTGCTGATGTAACTCTTTTTTTTTTTTTTTTTTTTTTTTTTTTACTAATAGAATCAAAAATTTCCCTCAACTTTAACAGTTGTTATTTATGTTTAAAAATGAAGAACTAGTTGGAGCCCTTCCAATGTCACTATGGCAAATGTGAATCTGAATTTGTCGTTCCCTGGTCAGATGAAAGGAAAAAAGATGTTTTCTGTGCCAAGGCAGAGTTGCTTTAGCAACTGTTAGATTCAGAGAACAAATAAGAGCCATCAGACTGCAATTTTGGCAAGGTCATTATAAAAAAGGCAGTGTATTAACTGTGGACGAGGTGAGGTAAGGCAAGGCAGGACAAAGGAAACAACTTCCAACTGTTGCTCTGTCTTACACAGGTAATGTTCAGTGTTGTCACTGACAGTAGGCCAAAAATGAAAAGAAATGTATTTGAATGTAATAGCTCAACAGTCAGGATAGAAACATTTATTCTTTACCTGGTTTTGCTGAAGTGCCAGGTAAAAAATTGTGTATCCAGAGTTGTCTGTTGTTTAGAGGGAGTATTGTTTACAAGCTCTAAAATGGCTGTATGAAATCCACTAGAATTCAGTGCTACAGTTCCACACTGCGTAAAGTTTAAGGATAATTCTTCTCATTCCAGCTGCTTATAGAGCTGTGACATCCTCAGTAATGTGGCCTCTTTGGTTTGCAGATTCTAGCACCATTCAAACTGAATGTCAGTGTTAGACGTGTTATAATGTATTTTTAAAAATACATTCTCCTTTGTAAGGCACTTGGCCTTGAATACATGGAGGTTTCAGAAAAATTTCAAGTAAAGTTGTCAACTCACTCTATTTCATTTTTCTCTCAGTCATGTTGTCCCAAGGCAGCATTTACAGCCAAAGGGATTGAAGCCAGGAACATGATTGTAATTTTTCTTTTTTCTTTTTTTTTTTTTTAATCTAATCTGTGATTTTTTAAAAAAAGTTGTTGTATACCAGCTCCCACTGTGGTTAGAGAAGATGAAATCAGGCATCTTGAAGACAAGTCTACTCCCCTCACTATTTGTTCAAAATAAACTATGTAGAGATGAACAAAAGCCTCAAAGTACTGCATAAAAACTATATTTGAATTTGTTAGAAAGGGTGAGTAGTTTTATTTTTAGGTGTTAATTTCCCGAATATGTATTTAATCCTTATATTTAGTCAGTTTTAAAGTCAAGTGAACGTGCTGTCAATTTTCATCTACTAAAGTCTAATCGATTCTTGGGATATAGTGAATCTCTTCGCAAAATCTCATTTGTAAATGAAAATTAAGTGTGCAAGGAAAGGTAATATTTATTAGACTGAGCTATCACTGGAAAAAATACGAAAGCGTTAGGACATACACAACTGTTTTAGGGATCTCCTGTATTTGTCAAGGATGTGAAACAATGAAAATGTGACATGTTTCTTTGTAAATGAAAGACTGATTGTTTTGCCTTATTTTCCAGCTACATCTCTTGCTCTAGTAGAGTATGACCTACCAGACCCTACAAACATTGCTAATAGCCTTAAACATCTGTGGATCAGCAGCTGGAACAGCATTGCTGCAGTGTAGCTGGAACACATAAAGAAATATACCTTGAGTGCTGACTGATCAGCCGGGTTATGAACTCATTTATTGTGAGGTGCCTAATGAAGTTCTACAGATTAGGATAGTCACAGGGTGCCTCAACAGTCAGGAGAGAGTCACACACAGCACTGGAGGTCACCCAAGGTCTGATTTGCCTTTGGTTGTACTGGGAGACTGCAGCTATATTGCTGGCTTAGATTACATGAGCTACACGAGCTGACAACGAACTAGAGCGCTTGAATCAGCTATTAATGTGTCTTCAGACACATTTAGTATTAATTTAGTAATAACTATTAATAATCAATATTTAGCAATAATTAAAATACTAGTAATAACGATAATTGAGATCATCATCATCCTCTGAACAGATTAGATTATTTGTTAAACTGATGCAAATACAGAGACATTTTCTGCTTATGAGATTATACATTGTTTATTTCTGTTGCAAAACTGAAACAAATGTATGATGATACAAAAGATCTCTAGTTGTATGGACCTGAAGGCAAAGTTCTTTTTCAATTAATTTATTGCATTCACTTACTGTAAATGGATTAGTTACCTTCCATGGAGTGAACTTAAAACATTTGCAAATGTGGGGTTTTTTTCTTTATCCTTTGTAAAAAATGTTTCTGGAGGTATTTTTCTTATGCCTAATGTAGTCTTCAAATATTTGCATTACTATGTATTCCATAATGTTACAGGCAGACTGTGGAACAGCTGTGTGGCATTTAAAGTCTGGCACCTATTTTAAAGGGTTAAGTTTTTCCTATAGTTAGCTTTAAATGTTTACTACACAGTATGTCTCACGAAAGGGTGCAACACACATGCCTGCAAATGGAGTGGCAGGAGATACAGTAGAGCATATGGAAGATTATATAATCTTTAAAGACTAATAGAAATTACGTTACTGCACATATTTTGATTTTTCTTCTAGGTAAGGGAACGACTGAGGGTTTCTTTAGAAAGAGTCTCTGCACTGGAAGAAGAACTAGCTGCTGCTAACCAGGAGGTAACATAAAACACTTTCTCCCCTTTTGAGATTAAATTTCTCTAATACTCTGTCCCATGTGTTCCCAGTCACTTTCTTCAAAACTGTTAGGAAAAACTCCAACAAACAGATAAACAAACAAAACCAAAATGAAACCAAACAAAGGAAAAATGACATTCTGAGTAAGCTTCTCAGTGGGGCTTGTTTAAGGTGGTTGAGAGATTAGTACAACCTTCTGTTTACAAATTTATTCCCTCCTTGTCTTCCCTTGTGAGCAAGCCAAAATCCAAGAGCTAGTGGCAGATTCCCAGATTTCTTACTGGACTTGAAAAAAAGTGAACCAACAAATATGTCAAATACTACAAACAATTCAACAACCTGAATTTCCATTTTACAATAAAATTAAGTAAAACACATGCACGTATATATACTCATTATGTAAATGTTAACATTGATGAAGGAAGGATTATGGATGACTATGAAATGTAGGTTTGTCTCTTCCCTTTTAACTGCAGTGTTTCATGGCATACTGTGCTGCCATGTAACTATTATGAACTTGGACAAGAGATATGTTTTCCTGTTTGCAGACTGTTCTCTTTTTGTTTGAAAGGGTGAACAGCAAAGCATGTTTGCATTGAACCGCTGTACACTATGCACATATAGACAGAAAGTTTGCATCCTAGAGAGGTGATTTTGAGCCCAGATAATAGAAAAACTGGAGTCTGCTGGTGACTTTACCATTCCACCAATGTTCTGAACACATGTGCCATGTGCTTTTAACACTGTTAAAAAAAGTTAAAAATAAGCCAGATAAGAAAGTTGGATTAAGACTGTTTTGAGTTATGTCCATTTTCTGCTGTCATTTTATTCAGGGTTAAGACAGAAATTTAAAGAAGCCACAGACAACTTCAAATGCTACCAAACAATTCTTGAAAAGTGGAATACCCATAATTCAGAATAATGTAAAGTAGAGACTCCTAAAGTATTTTAACTAAAAGGTACTTTCTTAAAGTTACTTCTTAAAAGCAAGATCTTCAATTAATATATTAGAACTTATTTTTTGTATGATAAACTATAAACCTATTAATATGATATTTTGATTCATCTCTTTTCTCTCTGAAGTAATTGCATTTTATCTGTTAAAAAATAGGATTCTTCTTTCAGAAGGATCCAGAAAAGTTGTGTTCAAATAATATAGTTACACTATGTTGTGTATTCTGTTATTTGCACTAGCATTTCTTAAATCCCAAGCAGACCTTTGGTCAGTCAAGCCAACTGAAATACATTGCACTGCTCCAATCCTCCTACCCATCATCCAATTAAATACAAGTTCACTTCACTGGGCATAGGACCAGGTCATTAGAGGATTGCCTTGCTTTTTAAAATTTGGAATTTTAAAGATTTAGTGAAACATTTTGACAGTAAGATATAAAAACATGCACAATTAAATTAAATTGAAATAGGACTTCCATAGCTTTTCTTGCCCCAAATCCTTAGAAATGTTGAACAATTTTTGTGTCTTCATGACACTGAAGACATATAGGATACTGATTCAATCAAGCATAACATGACCATTAGCACAGTCTGAATATTGTTATTCCAGTTTCCTTTCAGGGACTGTTAAAGCTGAAATTTAATTAAATAATAATGAGAAAAGAGTGAAATGGGAAGAGATGTGGAAGAGAACAAGTGGGTGATTTTCAAACAGTTATTGAACAAGAGTTCAGATAATTTTCACACAATTTGTTATTTGAGTAAGACAACATTAATTACAGAAGTGCAGTATTTAAGTCTAGCTTTATGCTAAATTCCACAGTGAATACACAGGAATAAAACACTATATGAAAATAAATGGGCTAAGTTTCTAGGGAAATTGAATGTATGGTTTTCAGTGATTTCCTGTCTTGGTGTCTGTTCTCCCAGGAGAATTAGTATTTTCTTCTATATCCATTTTCTCATACTTATTCTAAGAATGTACTATATACAGGGCTGTATCTAAACAGAAAATGGTGGCAGTAAATTGGTTCCCCGATTTAACAAATTCTATTTAGGTATATGACAAGTATCATATAAAACAGGGCAGAAATGTATATGTTAAGATATTCCCTTTCCCTTAAAGCTTGTGGCTGTGGCTCTGACATAGCAACAGTGAGAAACTGCAGACATTCATGAGTACTTACTGGAAATATTCTTATCTTAAAAAAAAAAAATCTGCAGTTTTCCATCATTAGGTGGTAACTAAGCTCTCGTTTAACAGTCTTTATGGCATATTACATACATAAGAAAGAGAGTGAAATCATCTGTAACTGGCAAAGCTGATTTCAGCTCTAGTTGTGAACAGTCTTGCAAAGCAGATGATATTGGATAGGCAATAGTAACACACTAAACTCCAGAGCAATTGGACATTTGGACATGTTGGGGGAGCTCAGCTTGTGTAGATAATGTTTACATCTAGTTACACAAGGGTAATAGAGAAGGGTTTTAGTCTTATGAGCTTACATTTTATTAAAGCTTATATTTTATTAAAGAGTGGATTAAAAATTCTTTAAACATTCGTTTTCCTAGGGGAAAAGGTTATTTGCCTATATTTTTTATTTTGCCGCAACTGATTAGTGACTGTGAAAGGGGCCATTGTACATAGCAGCAAACTGAATTACTGTTAGTGAGTGTTTGTGCAGACAGGGACTAGATTGATGCAGTAATAAAATTCCATGTTCATTCTGCATTTTTATTTCATTCTGCTTGCACTAAGTAGTGCACTAAATGGCACAAAGCCATTACTAGGTCACGACTTGGAGATGTCCTGTTCGTTATGTCTGTTTAGACAAGATAAATAGAAGATGCTGTTAACAAATTTTTGAGACATTTACCTACTATTTTTAAGGAAAAATTACTGTAAAATGTAGCTACATTTGCTTATCCCTTAGGCGCTTTTATAATTAGGCTGATTTGCATCTTCCTCCATGTAACCTATGGTCTCTCCAATCGTTTCAATGTCTAATTTGCAGTTAGCAATTAGATAAGCTGCAAGTGGGACATCCAATAACAAAGCTCAGTAGTACAATAGTGTTCTTCTGTGAATATTTTTCAAGGGAAATGTTATGTTTTTCAGTGAGTGTATGAGTATCTGCAAAGTTGAGCCATGATCTGCTAACTAGCTTCCTTTTTACATACTAATTTGAGAAGAATGAATCTCATTGGCAAGAGAAGTGAATTTAACTTCAAAGTTTTGTCACTTATGATCTTAATGGGAATAAACTTTAATGTTGAAAATACTGACAAGATAACTACTTTTGTTCTACAGCTTTAGAAGTACTCTTATAACCATTACAAATGTGAATCTTTGTTCAAAGGATGCTAAACTACACACATGCAAACAATACACCAAGGTTAGTCATTAGTGCCCTGTAGTCCCATGAACCCAAGTGCTGGCATGTTCCATAGTTTAAGAGTACCTAGATTATAGACCAAGACCCACGGTGACACTTTTAAATCCATTTCTGCAGCAACATGCAGTGTTAAATGACAACTATGGCAATTTCCATTAACAGATCTCCCTATTTCCCAGAGCCGTCAACAAATAGTTAAAAAAACAAACCAAACAACCTTTAAAACTTTTATTCCAAGATTTTTTGTAAAATCAAGCTTTACACATAGTTAATACAATACTGGATTATTTTTTTAATGACTATGCTTAATTTGCACATAAATTTTCTCATGTTCATTTTGAACAATTATCCATCCATTGCAACATCTTTCTGTGTTGTTAAGAATCATGTGATAAGTGGCATTCCAAAACCCTCATTTGTTTCCGGTTAATATGCTGGCTTTTCCATCTTTCCTCATTAGTAGAAACTGTGGCATGAAAAATATAGCTTTACTTACATTTATTACCTCAAAGATACTCTTTAGGAACCCAGAAAACATGGGGACTGCAGAACATTAAATTACAGAAACTCCTGATTTGACTGTATATAACTGTACTACCATATGCTTTTCCTCAGCATTTGTTCCAATTGCAAGTGCTATTTCCAAATGCCAAATAACATTATATTGCCTCTGTCAACTGACACATAGATTATATTTTAAAACACTCAGGGTTCATTTTAAAGCCTCACTGTTACAATTGCTTCTGCAAAAATTTACTGGACTTTGAGGCTAAATTTAACTCCTGGAGCTCTCAGAGATCTTGCAGGAGGTTTGGATCATAGCTCACTGCTTCGTATAACTGCATACATTCTCCTGTTTAGGCAGTGGATTTCTTCTGACAATGGGTTAGTTTATTCATTAGGGTACCCTAATGCTAATTTTATAGTATTTTTGAAATCATTCATAAATTATTTACATCACTGAAAAGAGAGGAAGGTTTGAAATTTTGAATTTTTTATCTTCCATACCAGAGACAGCAGAAAATGTATCTATTTATTCAGCAAAGAACTTCCAAATACCATGTTATTTGCCATACTTCTGCTGTTCAGGGCAAATCAAGAACCCAGTAAAAAATGCAGTGAAATTGTTACAGCTGAGGACAGTTTTGGCTTGACCATGAGGGATGCTGCAGACATGACTATGGTATCATTGCTGCTAATGAAATATTCTGTAGTAATTAATAGAAATATGTATTTCAACGTGAAGTCTTAGCTAAATGTGGCATGTCCTTTTTACCCATGGTTGCATATGAAAACATATTTCTCTGCCTAGCTTTTTCATTTCCAGTTAGGTTAAGACATTTTTTTAACAGGAATTTCTTGGTGGCCTTAGGCTTTTTGTGTAAATACAATTCAAAGTGATTTTTGGAGTAAAAGTGTTGTAAAAGGAATAGTTTGCTGGGAAAAATAGATATGCATTTCTTGAACATATAATTTTCACAAAATTTCATCAATACATAATTCAGAAATTATGGATTTCAAAATTTTGGGTGAAATTGGGTGGAATTCCGAGACTTTTTTTTCTGAAGTCCAGGCAGATAATTTATATCTGTTTCTGATGAATTGAGGTATACATTTTTTTGCAAAGAATCTGAAACACTCTTCCCCTATACTATCTCCTTTCACTATATTTTCTCAGAATGGTGAAACTGCAAGTTACTGCTTTCTGAACTCTCTCCTATATGTTAATTTTTTTAAAGAATTCTATATAAGCTATAGATTTGCAGAGGTCTGACTCTGAAGAGATATTCTTTGTGGTCTGAACTTTAATTTAAATGACTATGTAAATGTAGCAAAATATATCCTTTCTGCAAAGTTGCACATAATTAAAAATATCTTGGTTTGAAGTGTACATTTAAATGGTATATATAATTGCTTTTTAATTTGCCTTTAACCTTAGCCATCTAATTAAATGTTACCTCTGCAGAAAGTTATTGTTGCTTTTAAGTCTTAAATGTGGCAATGATGCAAAATGATGATTTGTTTTAGTGATTATTTCTTAGACTACATGCTTTACAGCATTAATTTAATGCTCTACACATTTGAATTAGTATGTGCAGCATGGGAATTGAAGAGGTTGAAAATTAATACAGCAGCACTACAGCCTTCATTGCCTAATTTTTTACAAAGTGAAAAAGAATGAAGCACAAGAAATAGTTAAGTTGCCATAAATATTTCATTTTATGTCCTCAATTAATTCTAATCTGAGTTCTCAGAGGAAGAAAAAGCACTAAAATCCTTTGTGAATATAGAGGGCAGCAGGATTGATTTTGCATTGCCATCACTTTTTTTCACTAATTTAGTGTTTCACTAAAATACAGAACAGAACAAGTCTAAAATTCAATGCATTTTCCAAGTAGCAACTGAAGAACAATAATTTCTATTGACATATTTGAGGTGAACGTAACTACTGCATTTGCAAGAGTGGTTTCTTAGTAGAACTTCCATGAACTTCTACCACAGGAAAAAATCTTCAGGTTTTGGCTACTAAAAGAACATGCATTTTGTACCATGACAGCAGATAATGATTTTGCAGCTATCAGTATTTTTATACAAAAATGTTAGTGACTTAAGCCTATTTGTGTGTTTACCACAGTGCAGTGTGTGCAATGCAGAAATTAAATATTACATACGTTCACCAATTTTGGTCTTCTTCACTGAAATGGTTTTGAAGAGCAGAAATATGTTGCTGCCCAGATGCCTTAGGGTGTTATCAAAAGGCATTCTGAAATTCTGTGTTCTCTTTCCCTTCCATTTAGCACGTGACCACCTGTAACAAATCCTAAAATATCAATGTCACTTCTCATTTTGCACATTTTGTCCAAGTTGAATGCCTCCTGTGTGTTCTTTAGAAGACACCAATTTTTAAGAAAGGATTCGTGGTCTGTGCTCATGTGTGCATGGAGCACTTAAGGAAATGTAGCCGAAGACCAAAGGTTTTTATTCCTTCACAGAGACAGTGTGATTAATAGTTTTAATAAAACATTTGATATTAAATGTCTGCTAGCTTGTATATATTTTTTCTTTCTATGGTTTTTATATTCTTTTGAATATTATGTCATAAAAAAATTGTTATTTCTGGTTATATTTTCTAAATATTCTAAGATTCTAAGTATGAATATATTCAGCTGCTTCAGAGTTTTGCTGCTGTTAAGGAAGGATTCAGACCCTTGCACTGAGATGAAAAATTCTGACTACTAAGGATGTCAACTGCAATTTTGATTTTTTTTTATTAGAACTTTGTGTCCAGATTTGTAACTAAAGTAAATCCCAGTGTCACAGATTTTTCACAGAAGAGATTTTTTCTGCTCAATATATTTTAAAAATACCCTGGGATTGTTTGCAGCCTCTCAGTTTTTTGCTATGACACATTCCTGGGTGCCAACAAAAGCATGCATATTTTGCTCTTAAACTACTGTAAGCTGTTGTTTGCATTAAAGGTGAAGAAAAATTTAAGGTTAGTAAAATAATGCTTAAGGGAACATGGCAAAAGGTAAAAAGGCAATGTCAAACTGTGACCTACTACTTCCTCATTCTTTACTCTTCTCCCAAAATCTGCTGTGCAGCTATGAAGCAATTGTTTAAATATACATTAAAAGAGCAGTGAGACAGATGTTTGAAATATTTTTGCAAATCTCTTCAAATCTACATCATTTTTATGTCTGACAGAAATATTTGATTTAATGAGACCTTGGTCCCCCATGATTAGAAACTTGGGTGATTTAATGCCTTGTTTTGCTGAATAAATGATGACTGGAGATTAAAAATTCCCAATTTCCTTTAGACCTTGAAGCACAAACTTCCAATAAAATTAGCATCTTCATCAAAATGAGCATAAAGCTATTCCAGTATATTCTTTCGTGTTTCTGTGTCTGTGCTTCAAAAGCATTTGTTTTATAGATTGCTCATTGGGAGAACAAATTAAGTGCCACTACTGTAATGTAAAAATAAGAAATCTAACTGCAAATTATATTACAAATACTCATACTACTCTTCTCTTTATATATTATATTCTCATTTTTTAAATACTTGTGGCCTAAGTCTTCAGACTTCGACCTGTGAGGAAATTGCATTTTTCTATGCATTAAAAACTGTGGCCAAAACTTTATTACAATTTAGATTGCTGCAGAAATATAAATATATAATAATTTCTTTAGTAGAAATATATTCTGGTTTGACTTTCATACTGAAGTGCTTTTATTGCACATTGTTACTATGGTCATTACTGCATTACACAATTCCAACAGAGCTCCAGTAAAGGTGCAGGATGCCATTTTATGGGGAAAAAATACTGAAACATGGTTCCTGCTCTGTAGCACTGAACAGTATAAATTTGTCTCATGGTGTCCATTGCTCAGAGCTGTTGGCTGGACAGCATCACTGTAAAGCCCAGGTAGCACAGTGACCTGTGCAATAGATGTGGTGAGCAACAATTACTGTTTTTACTGCCACAGGAGCTCTGTAGAGCGTCTCATAGGACTCAGGCTTATCTGATTTTCTTTGAACGTTCTTGCTCTTAAAAGCATAGAGATTAGTTCAGCTGGGCTGACTGGCTGCTTGATTCCACAGCAGAAGAAGTAGAATGCAATCCAGTATTTAATGGGTTCATTAGTATTGATAGATAGACTTGGCTAAATTGCATAACTTGACTGTTGGCAGCTGATGGCTGTAGTGGCATCTATTCAGGTGCACATTCTGCCACAGGATTGTTGTTCTGGGACTCTGCAGAAGTCCTGGTACGTTGTATGAATCCTGTCACACTCACTGTGCTGTAACTCCATGCGTGGGGGTTAAATACCAGGTACATGTCCCCTCACCCCAGCTCCATGCCTGGATCCCTAATGGAAGAGAGACTGGGGCTGCAAGCAGGAAGGAAGGGACAGTGCTCTCCATGAGGTCCTGCAGCTAAATAACTGTAGGACACAGTATTCATCATCAAATAACACAACCACTCTGCAATAAATCAGCACATATGGACAGTTTTCTGATCTCATGAGGTTGAGATATTTGAGTTATTTTGGGGATCTATACAGTGTTTTAAATTAATCAGTAAAGAGGGATCACAGAGCATGCCTGACATTTCTGCACAACAGCAAACAAATATATCAATATATCACAGTGCTCTGTGAAGCTGAAGAAGATGTCTCAGAGACTGATAAATAGATCTCCTCTACTTAATTCCAGGCAATTGCAAAATAGGAAAGCTCTGAGTTTCCAGCACAGATTTTGTGGATTTCTAATTTACCACACATTCCTCACCCCAAGTAGAAAAAACAGAAAGAGGAAATGGTATGGCAGCCAAAGAAATACAAGCTGAGAGAACACAGGGATCACATGAGCCAGATGTGTGGTTGAGCATATTTCACAATTGTTTGCCAGTACACCTTTAAAATTCCAGGAGAATAATGGAATTGGAAGGTTACTTCTGTAAGGTTAGTTTAGGATTGTTCATAGTCAGCGTGAGAGTAGACATCAGGATATTTTCAGTTTGGATTTAATGTTATCTGTTTGGCAATCTGTTTAGGGAGCTTAACAAATCAATGGAGTGCAACTCTCACCAGACCTGATTTCATAAAGTCTCATTAACAAATGCCTTACTTTAAACATACTGAATTCCTAAAGAGCATAGTGCATAGGTAAAGGTGTGCTTAGCTGACATGCATTGCAGAGGTCACTACTACTAAGTGTACAAAGTATATCCATGAAAATTTCAATTAAAATAACCATGTCAAATGGTTAATTTTCTCACAGTATTCGCAGAATCCTTTCCTGAGACATCAGAAAGAATGTGTTATTTTTCTTTAATGTGTTATTTTGGGAATCATAAACTTTGAAATGGATGCCATTTTATCCTTACTGGAAGTATGAATTCAGGTTTCAGAACATAGCTGCTTATGTGTCTGTCTTTTTCAACTTTGGGGTTATTTGATGTTTATCATTTGACATTTGTCAAATGAGATGTTCAGGCTGATGAAGACAGTTTCACTGCAAGAAGCAAGAATTAGACTTGCAATAAAGGATTGCAAGCCAAATTGGTTCTTTACCATTAAGTATCTTTTTGCAGATCCATCTTGATGAAAACACAGAACACATACCCATTATCTCTTGATTTTTATCTGCTGGAATAATGTGTTGTTTTAACATTTGCTCAGTGTGCTTCTTTGAAATGATTATTCAATTTTCTGTTAATTTCTTAAATATTAGATGGTTTGTTAAGATCCTCTACTAACTCTCAAACAGAGATTTTAAATAGTATGACAAGATCATAGTGTCTTGTATGCTTATTACTCTCCATAATAATTTTTAATGTACAGATAGGCCTTACATGCTGAATTCGTATGAAATATTTAAATTGATGACATGGGTCAATAAATAAAATCAATTCTAAGCTTCACTAGGTTCATATTTATTAATCAATATTCCCATTAGCATATGAACCAGTAAATGTATCATTTGTGTTTTCCTAGTGGATGAAGCCTACATGCACATGGCAGCTCTAAGAGTATTCTGCAAATTCATAATTTGATTAACTAGCAAGAGTTACAAACAACAAGTCATCATATACCTGTATATAGAAAAAAATATTAACTAGCAAGAGTCACAAACAACAATTCATCATATGCCTGTATATAGAAATAAATATAGAAACAATTTTACTTGGAATTAAAAAAATATTTTGGGTTGGATTAGGAAATGTCAACATTTGTAAATAAGAAATAATCTTCATTAATATTAATGGGGACCATTAGTGATAGGTGAAATTATTATAAGAGGGGCTTTAGAGGATTTGACTTGGTTAAATCTAGAGAAAATGAACCTGCTTGCTTAACTTGGCACCTGGAAAGTGTAGATTGGACATCTTTAATCATGTAGAATATGTGGTTACACACAAAAACAAGGAAAAAAAGGAAACCATATTTATCATTCCACTACATTAGAAAAGGCTGTCATATTAGATTCCATTCTGCAATAATCCTAGGATAAAAACATAATTTTAGAAGTTCCACATACTAGGAATGTCCTTTGTAATTAAAAATACATAAAATTTGTATCAGTGAAGCCCATATCCTTGATCTTCGCTGCAGACAACTGTGGAAAAAAATTACTGCCAGCAAGAATGTTATTGAAAAGTATGGAGATCTTGACTAAAATTAAATGGGGACATTTGGTTTAATACTTGAAATACAGACTGTTTCTTACTCTACTGAGATTCAATTTCAAGAGTGGGAATGAAGCATAAGCTGGGATTTCTTCAGTTTGTACATGCAGATCGTGGCTTTGATATTTTTTATTTGTAGTTCTAGGATAAGGTTCATTTCCTTTCTGGATATTTTTCATATCCTATCTATCTGTTGTATATTTTCATGTATTCTACAATCAGTAGCAGAGATGGTGATTTTAATACAGATACACTGTGTAGGACAATGTGATAAAACTGAATATACATGCAGAATAGTGGTTTTCATAACAGACATGTCCAGTCAAAATAAATCTAAACAACCTCACATCTCTAGGTGATAGTATGCAGACAAAGAGTAAAAAATTTCATTTGGGGACAACTGGTTTTACTCATAGGGACCCATACTGGTGCAACCAAAAGAGGAAAACAGATTTGCAGTACAAATAGCTAAACACTTTTTCAAACTGAGCAGTATTTTTCAAACTGAATTATATATGTTAAACAGAGGTACTTTTCAATTATATGCTTTATGTACTGAGCACAACTACATAAAGGCCTAGAGGTACAAATATCTATGTATATATTATCATAAATATTAAATATATACATGCACACTATGTATACATGTTCAATAACTTGTATATTGTTGAAAAGAATTAACATTATAATGTCTCTGCCAAATCCATCCTCAACTCTGGCAAGCTGGAAATCAGACCTGCCAATGAACTCTGAAGATTTTGAATAGTGGTCTTTGTCAGAGTAATAATGAAAGAACTATGGTTTTTCTGCTATTTTGTTGAGCTTGGTAAGGAAATAAAAGAAAAGCAAGAGAAATTAGTCTGCAGGTGTCAAATACACAGTATAATTCAACCATGTAATTGATATTTTTTACTATTTTCCTATTGTGCTAGTCTCTGTAAAAGACAGTTCTATGTATTTCATACAAATTTTGTGACAAATTAGAAGTAGTATATTTTTGTTTACTTCAGTAAGGATTTCTGCAGAAAACATAGTGAAATGCACCTGGTAATCTGTGAAAAGTCTTGACAGATACTCTTAACAACAGCACCTGCAACATTGCTTTAAATTGCTCCTGTTGTAAGTGCTGCTACAGAAATAAATGGTGCATGCTCTAAGGTACCTGTAATAGCACATGACAGGTATTTACACAGTAACAATTTGGTCCAGAATTCATAATGAAAGGGGAGACTGATAAACCCTACTGCCTTATTACCAGCCTGAAATGTTTGTGTATTACTATTTTCAAAGTACAAAAACGCCTGCTGACCCAGACATTTGGAGTTTAGATGGAGCCAGGGCTTAGTGGTGTTGCAGATGGGTGGCAGGAGGTCCTGTGGTGAGTCAGTGCCCTGCTGAGTGCCACAGCTGTCCAGTGCCCCTGGAGCACAGAGCCCTTGTCACCAGCACAAGTGACCTCCACAGGCGTGTCAATAAAACACTGATAGCCAGGGGCGTGTCAATAAAACACTGATAGTCAGGACCTTGTCAATAGTTATCACAAGTTCAGACCATCAACAATAAGGGACTATGATGTTAGTATTGTCATGTTTTCCATTTAAAATTAGCAATCTGTTGCAGATTCAAAGCATTTCCAGTCATTGTTGCATGTTGCCATTCATTACATGTGCTTCAGCAGAGTTTGAAAGTGCCATCCACCGTGCAAGCAGGATTGCAGAGAGCAGTGTCAGCATCAAGATCATAAGAATGAAGCAACCAAAACATGCCAGAAACTGCAAAAGCAAGAGGTTTTAGCTTTCTTTGACAGAATTTGAAGCCTAGGAGGTAAATACTTAAACTGTAAAAGATGTGTAACCGAGGGCTGGAGCTCAGTGTGCTACCTACCCACAAACATACAAAGATTTGTTTTCATTATTGACTGACTTTCTACTACTGTCTGATCTCCATTGAGCTCTAGTGAGCATGATTTCACTGTGATTAGTGTTTCTCCATAACAATGATAGCTAAATAGCAATACTAATAAAAGGTCAGCAATCTCAAAAAGGGAGAATTCATTATGTAAATATGTTGAAAATACGTATCACTCATAACTACCACAGTTTTTTTATTTTAATAAAGTAGTATTTTTCTTGACATGTCAGGACAGATTTTTAAAGGATTCATTGTGTAAAGTTTCTAGAAAGCTCATCCCTAAATAGCAATAAAATACCCTGAAATTCCAGGCAAATAGAAAATAAACCTAGCTGAGAGGTTTTCAGTCTTTAGTTTAAAAGTGAAATTTGTGCTAGAAAACCCTACTTGAAAATTTGACTGATTCTTTTTGGTTTGCATCATTGAATGGGAGAAGACAAAGTGCTAAGTTTCTTAAAAATAAAAAAAATGTTCTTTTCTTTCCCCAAAGTGAGCCCAATGTGCATTGTTAGGGCTGATGACTTCATTCTCTGCCTCCCAAACTTATTTTTTTCAGTCTGAAAAGACTTTTTTATTTTGTTCCCTTGAAGTATGGCTGATGTTGATTACAATGCTGTATGTTCCATAGGTATATTAACTCCTAGCTATTGTGAAAATAGAGCCCAAAATCAGTATTTGCCCTTTTAAATATACCTGGTTATGACACTCAGAACTTGCATCATTGAATGGAAAAACTCAAGCATTTCAAAACTAAAGTCACCTTTATGGAGATTCCTTTTTGTCTGCTGTTTCAAAAGACTTTGTATGGATCTATGAGTTTTCCTCATGAAATCATAATGGCTATTTATGATACACTGAAGAGCATCTTCTCTTCTCTCTCTCTTAAATGCTGTGTATATAGCCAATTATCTGTCCTGTGCAGTTCGTTTGACCATGATACTGGACCAGGCTGAGATTTGTTTCAGTGTTGGAAGATAACAGAAACAAGATCAGTTGCTTAGGTAGGAAAAGTTTATGAGAAACAGCTTTTCAAAAGCTTAAAATAATTTCATTGCTTTTATAGAATCTCAGAATCATAGAAAAGTTTGAGTTGGAAGGGACCTTAAGGATCACATAGTTCCAACTCCCCTGCCCCAGGCAGGAATGCCTTCTACTACTCCAGGTCACTCAGAGCCTCCATCCAATCTGGCCTTGAACATCCTCAGGGACAGAGAGTCCACAATCTCTCTGGGCAACCTGTTCATAAAGTGATGATGCACTGGAACTTTATAAGAAGAAAAGAATTCTTCCTACAGTCTAGGCTAGACCTGCCCTCCTTCAGTTTAAGGGCATCTTGCATTCTCCCATTACTATATAGTGTAGTATATTAAGCATCCCTAGTAAAGTTAATTGCCTGAAGACTGAAATTGTAGTGAGGTAAATGGCCAATCAAGTTTCAGCAGCAGAGGTACTTGGTCACTTAGGATTTTGTATGTTTAGAAACGGATTCAGATCTCACACCTCTCAAATAATTTTAAATTAATTAATTTGCAATATACTCAAAGTAAACATTAGAGTAGTGCTTTCCCTGCCTCATTTTGTGTCTAATGAGAGACTTTATGCTGTGAATAAATCCTCTGCATCTTCATGTATAGCTTGTGTGTTCCATTATATTTTCATTTTATCTAATAAGCCCAATTCATATTTTGCCACTTTTTGTGTCCTGGTTTTTCCTTTCCTTTTTAGTTACCCTTCATAGTTTTGCAGTTTTTGAACCACCGTGTGAATCTTTTATTTCTTTCATTTTTATATTTTAGTGTCCTAGTAAGGTTAGTAATCAGACTGTTTCTCTTTTTAAATGGAAGGAATTTATGCTATGGCTCACTGATTTATAATCTCATGTTATCTTTATTGGTTATGAAGTTTTATTAATTGTCATTTTCACTGCCATGGCTGAAGGGTATAGCTCTATCCAGTACTTCTGCAGATCAGTACTGGCATATGTATTCATCTTCTGTGCTGTGCTGTATTTTAATATCTGAAATCAGTATTCCCTTAACACCTGGATCCAGGCTATTAAGTGTATAGGCGTGCTATGTAGAGTTGGCCATTTATGGAAATAGAGACCAGTTCAAATTTTGAGTCTGAATTGCTTAATCCTAACTTCATTTAAAAAAAAATGATTCAATAGTGTCTGTAGATAAATGGACACAAATTCTGCTGATTTAGAGGGAATTTATGTGGGCAGTATAGTGAAGGTATTTACCAAAATTTTAAATTCAAAAAGCTGGGCTTTAGGAATGTTGAAATTATTTATTGGTTGAGACAGAAAGACAGAAGTTGTGTAAGGTCTTGGGCCAGGGAGCGGGGGGTATTTTGGTTTGTTTTCAGCAGCTGTGATGCCATCCTCAAGAATATCACCTTTTACTTTCTAAAACAAAGAATATAGCATGGAAAACATTAGGAATTTAACATTAGAGGTTAAATAGTCTGCAGGCACTTGGAAAGCTGTCTGTGAACTTGTATTGTCATAGATATTTTAAGCTGGATATCGTAAACATAAAGATATCAATGGAACACGTAGGCATTTCTCAAAAATAATATAACAAAATTTTATCTGCATTGAGCAGATAAATTATCTGCATTCATCTGAATTGTCTTACCTAGATATCTGCTATTATTGCTGCCTGCTGTTGTAATGATCTTTAGAATTTAAGAGGTTTTGGAGTCTGCCTAGGAAAAATTTGGTCATCTGTGTCTTCACCCAGATCATCAACACTTCTTCCATGTTTTGACAACTTGTTTAAAAAATCACACATGTGGTTAAGTGATTGAATGAGCGCATTTGCAAAAAAATTGCACATTACTGAAAGTTAAATCAGAAAAAAGTAAGTAATAAAAGGTGTACGATAGCTATTAAAAACATTTGTTTCAACAAAGTAAAAAGTAAAAATTTATCTTTATTTATATGACATTGAAGAATTTCCACGCTTCTTTAGAAGCACTAGTTCTGCCTTATTAGATTCATTAAATCAAGAGTAAAACAAGTATGAAAATAATTTAGCTGTGTGGTTCTTCACAGTTTAGATCTGATGTCTACTCAAGAGCTGAAACTTCTGCAATAGTGCCAGACTTCAAACTCTTTATTGTTTGTGTATGTATTTGTTCTCCATTCATTACAGTAATAAAATCATTGAAACCATAGTGTTTAACAATGATGAAGTTTTGGCAAAGTGATTGTTCCCAAACATCAAAAAATCAAGAAAATCCCTCCAAATAGTGATACACAATGTTGCATTTTATTTACTTGTCGTCTAAAAGGGACAATTGATTTTTTTTCTTACTTATTTACTTACTTGGAAAGTGGTGGTACCTAAAGACCCATAGAGGCTAAGAAAAATCAAACTCTTTTGAATATGTGATAAAATGACAACATTCTGCACTAGTGTTCAAAGAGGATTCTTATTCAGCTAAGGGGCTGTTAAGGATTTGTGTAGATACAGGTGACAATTCAAAATGAAGGCACAGTGATGTCTGCTTTTTAATGGATCAACAAAAGATTATCATGTGAAAAATCCAGATATATTGTTGCCTGTCAATTAATATATCCTATGATTTTACATCTTTTCATGTTATGTGTAGTTGCTCTACATAAATCAGAATTTTATGTGTGCTGAAGTATCTCAGTTAATCTACCTGAAAGTATCTTTTAGCACAAATTGATGGCTAATTTTGTTTGGTGGAAGCAATAATTTCAGGAGTTTTAATTTGAGAGATATTTGAACCATAAAGAAAAAGAAGTGAATGAAGCTACTCAGAAAACAAACCACAAATATTAAATTACTGATTATGTTAAAAGCAAGACTAATGCTAATGAGATTATACCAGTCCTTTATCTGTTATTTGAGACAGATGTAATTCTCTTACTTAAGCAAAATGTTTTAAAATTCAGTGTATTTGTACAACCCCTAAAGACACAGGTTGTCTCAGACAGTTTTAATTCCCACTCTTGTATTTTCCTGTAATTGCTTGGATGAAATGTTATCTTCAAGTCTTGGTCTTGGCACTGAAATCAGTGGGAGTATATGACTTCTACTGTAACTTGGAATTTTTAGTGAACAATGAATCAGCTTGTTGATTAGAATCTCATATGACAGCAATTTTCAACATTTATATTAAGGAAGAATTGTTTAAAGTGGTGCTCTTACATCTCAAATGTTGGTCAGAGCTATTCAAATAGTCTTTACAATAAGCACTTAAATAAACTTAAACGCATTTTAAAAAAAGGTTCAAATTAAAATGAAATTATTCACATCAAAGTAAGTTTATCTTGATGTCAGTTAGGACTAAATTTATTTAATTTAATTTAATAAACATTTCACAAAATCTTGGCTGCTGCACACCCTTACCAGGTAGTACTACCTAAAATTCTCCCTCCTACCCCATGCTTTTGTATTCTAGGACAGTCTTTTAGGGTGTTTCTGACTCAGGACATCTGCAGACAAAATATGGTCTGCAGACAAAAAGTATGTACGCAGACAAAACAGAAACCTTTAAACTTACACCAGCTTTCCAAAAATGGCATCTATGCATCCTACCAGTGTTCTACTCTATTTAATACATAATGTTATTCATCAGGTAAATCAGTTACTGTATGTGCTCATAAAAGCAGAACAAAACAGAGATATCTAACTGTACAATTTAACAAAATAAATTTTTCACATTAGCCAGATCTTCCAGCTTATCACAGTATACAATGTAAAAAAAATTAGAACCTCATAAAGCCAGAGAAAAAGCAGCCTATTTTCCAGTAGCTGCATTGGACTTTTAGTAGCATTACCAATAAATAACCAATATTTTAAATACAATAAAACCTACTTGTATGTGTGCTAAAACAGTTAGTGAATAGTAGAGGGTGTTAACATACATACTTCTCTTAACAAAACCATGTAAAACACATGTTGCTGTTACTAACAGATGGCAGGCTGACAGAAAACTAGCACTTTGTTTTACATCACTTGGGTTTGATTCATAGCCTCTTGGTACTGTTTTCCTGTAGCACAAGTTTGGCATTCATTGAATTCTATATAAAAGAATAAGTCCTGTTCTCACGGTGTTCAAAAAATCAATGTCTAACTGCTGTTTCATCTTTCAAGCTAAAAAAAAAAAATGGTCCTACCACAAAATCAGGATAGAAGACTATCTTGCCATTTGCTCCTTTGTATCTTTAATGGCCTTAAGATATTAGGACATTTGGATTTTAAACCTCTCTGCGTATAATGACCTAATTTTACAAATACTACAAATGGCCAACATAAGATTGAATTGTTAATAGATTTTAAAAGATTGCCTGCTCAGTATTTTTCTGGTTTCTTATATATATTTATCACTTTTTTTTTTTTCTTTTGCAGATTGTAGCTTTGCGTGAACAGAATGCACACATTCAAAGGAAAATGGCAGCTGGGGAAGGGTCTGCTGAATCAGAGCATATTGAAGGAATGGAGCCAGGACAAAAGGTTCATGAAAAGGTATAAAATGACAGTTGTCACTAAATCTAACAATCTGTGTGATAAATAATCAGGCCTTAGATTTTAGTAATGTGAATATTTTATGGAATGTCCATTTACAGAACTGTCTGCCTAAAAAGGAGCTTGTTTAAATTGAAAACAAATTACAAATGGGCACTTTGCTCTTTGATAGGGTATTGAATTAGATCCAGAGCTTATAACAAACTTTTCCTGGAATTTTTTGCATAATGCTACAATTACATGTACTATGTGCTGCTGAGTGATCCTTTGTACATTGCATACAGAAGAGCAAGGTGTAGTGGCATGTATATGTGGAAGGCTGTATATGCAAACTTTCCTACAAAAAGAGACCCCAAGGGGATAACAGAGATCTAAAAACTAAGAAAAGTAGAAATTCTTGTCCATGTTTGTATAGAGAGAAGCTACTTACTTAACAGTCCTTCAGTAGGAGATAGGTATATAGAATTCAGGCCAAGTATTTGCTGCTTAATGCTGAAAGACAACAAAATGTAGAGATTGATTTAGAAGACAAGTTTTCTCCTTAGCCTTAGATTTCTACATTGATAAAAACCAAGTTGAGTGTCTTCATCTCTTGCTTTAGAATCATTAAATTAAAATGATAGCATAACATAACATTTTGGCAGCTGAAATGAGGAGAGCTGCTCCTTGGATCTGTAATTGTGCATTTTTGTGTAATGCCATATGATGAACAGTGGCATAAATCATACTTAGAAAAAATAGCTTTCAATTTACTATGGGGCACTTGCAGTGCAGGCATCATTTTTACACATTTTGCAGTTGCTGTGTATTTTCCTTTGAGTAATCTATATGGCTGAGAGACACTCAGTAAACAAATACTGTTCAGTTATACTCCCCTTTCTGCAAATTCTTACTCACAGACACATCTGTGAAATTTTGATAGTGTTCACCCCACTCGGTTTTGCTTTTAAATACAACAACACTTTTTAGCTGAAAATCTCTGATTTCCCACTTTCTTTGCAAGCCGTGTCTTCTGATTTGAGCCAGTGGGTTCATTGCTTACAAGCAGAACTAAGTGGAAATAGGACTATCCATCCTTTAAGAAATCTGCATATTGAAACACTAACGAGAGCAATGAAATCCAACATAATATATTATTATTATAATATTTTTTAAATTGAATATTTCTAGAATATTATGTCCAGAATACTTCTATGCATCTAATAAAAACAATTTAGGTTGGTCGAGTTAAGCTGAAATTAAGGTTTCTGCTTACTAGATTTGAAAGCATGTTGGAGAGGGAGTTCAGAGGATGCTTATAATGTTATTCATCATTGACACCAGATCAACCAGTGCACTCTAATTCACATCCTCTGCACTAGCTGCGCTCTACCTTTCCACATTTACCTTGGTGGCCATCATCAATCCCTTATTATTATTTAGGGAAGAGAAACTTAAAAGCTCGCAAATATAGAAACTTGCAAATACAGGAGCTTGCACAAAGAGAAGAGCTTTAAAGGACTTTGAAAAGTTGTTTCAAAGAACACCTGACAAAGATCACCTGCTGTGGTAATTAAGGTGCAACCATTTTTGTTATCAATTATTCTCCTGCTTAGATCTGTGACCACTTGCTGCCACTCAGATCCTTCCCTTAATCTCTAGGTACAATTTCCTGATTTCCCCACAAGTGAAAGCCAGGAAAGAGAGAATTCCCAGTTAAAAAGGTGCACAGGGAAATCTAGGGAAGCAATTAGGGATGCTGCAAAGGTGGGACTGAACAGCCAAAAACAAGATACTGTGAATTAGGAGTTTGTTTTCAGATAAACTCATTATTTCCTGCTGGAATTTATTTCAGCTTCCTCAAGAACCATGAAAGTTGAATTATTCAGTAAAACAGGATTTTCAGAAATGATCATATGCAAATTAGGAAGCATTAAAGTTGCTTTGAAGAAGAGGAGCTCTTCTCATGTTGTATACCTTAAATGTCCACCATTACAGTATCCCTTTCAGTTGCAACAGTATATTATTTGTTTCTCTCTCATAATGGAGAATATTCATAAATTCTTTTCCATGTATTTTAAATCAAATATATAAAAAATCATTGCAATAATTCTGCTGAAGTTAATGGAGTTTTATCAGAGATTAATCAGCCTGAGGAAAGACTATTTTTATCCTCAAAGATGTCATGGATGTATCAAAAAGTTTCCTGCATGACAAATCCACTTCAGCATGGATTTCTGTCACACTGAAGGCACAAAGGCTAAGTATTTGAGTGAAGTGTAAATCATGGTGCTTCTCCTTGGAAGCACACCGGTCTTACCTATGGTAAGGGCAGTTTTACTGACAGAAATTGATAATTCCCTTCAGAGCAATACCAGAAATGGAAGTAGATACATATACCAGGATAGGTGAAAAAGCCTGGTATTTGTGGTGCACTGAGGACCAGCTTTTCCATTTTATGAGGAATTCAGAGCTGTATGTAATTACTTTTTGCAAGAACTAAACAGCTGGGTCTATTTTGCTTTATAATAAACCTCAGTCTGTCACATTTAGCGTATTTAAGAATCATGGTTTTTTTCTTCCTATTCATAACACTAACACATTACAATAATAAAATCAAATGTTCAAAGTTAAATCAGCAGCTACAAATACAAAAATCAGTGAAAACACTGACAAAAATTGTAGTCACTCTATCCTGTAGGAGTAAAAGGTGTTTTGCCAAGGCAAACATAGTGTGCTAAAATGTTCAGAGTGCAAATCTAATACTGTTAATAAAAGCAGCAAATGTCTTTCAGAGCAATCATCAGAATCTGTTATGAATTTTGGACTTGATTATTTTTGGATTTTGTGATGCATGTTTTTCTATGAGTAATAGAAAACTGCAGAAAATTTCCAGGTTCAGTTTTTACTGAAAAAAGTTTATACCACATATACTTCTTCGTTTTGAATGAATAAACAAAAAATCTTTCCTTTCAACTGGCAGTGCAGTGAAACGGCAGAGAAAGGAGTGGAGGAAGGATGTCTTTATAAATGTGATGTATAAAAAATTTTGGGAGCTGTGATTCTTGCCCCAAAGCATATACATTCTACATTAGAGGAAAAATACAAAATACATTTGACAAGCAGAGGATAAGTTTGTTTACAAGCAGTGCAGGTATCTTTCTGGTTTTCTAATAATTTCCTTCTGGATTAATATTGATAAAGCTAATTAAAGAATTGTGTGCTGAGGGAGACTTAGTGAAGGTTGATGGCTTGACACACCTGGGGAGGTGAGAAGTGTTGAGTGAAAGGAAACGTGGACAAAAGCTGCAGCTGGGGATAGAAGCCTTCACAAATCTAAGGACAGGATGCAGTGTTATTTCGGAAAGAGTCTAGGCAAATATTTTGGAAGTACTGTGCTCCTTAATAGTTTGGTATGGCTGTGTGAATACTTAGTGCCCCACACTATAGCATAGAGAGCTGCATTACTTATGCATAGTTTAAAAGTTTAAATGATAGACCAATAGGCTTGGATCTTGGTCAAGAAATCAGTTCTTTGCTTTTTTCATATAAATTAGTGTGCCTTTCATTCATACAAGTTTATTCTCCTTTTTACCTAGTAGAAACTCCTATATGCTACTACATATTAAGCCTGTTAAAACACAGCTTTAAAGGGGGAATTTTGCAGGGAAATTTCACATTTCAAGTACTGTAATAGCTGACAGCATTGCTGGATGATTCACTGCAAGGAGCTGCCGGGACATAATTTCTAATGGTACCATGAGGACGCTACTAAGACAAAGGTGTTAGTCAAGGCAAATGAGGATTGAGTTTGTGTGTTCAGTTTGGTGTCAGCAGCTGGATAGCCCTTACAGTAAAGAAGCAGTAACTGATTTCTGTCTGTGAGAGCTGAGAAAGTCTTCTAATAGTGTAAAAGAGAAACATTTGGCAGGCATTTTGGAAGGGACCAGCAACAAGAGAAAAGCCACCCATCAAGTGAACACCCTCCCTTCCCTCATTTTGTAAAAGGACTGAAGTGGGACAGATGATCACAGGCATCAGAAAGATGAATAAGAGCTGAAAGCTGATCAGGTAACAGACATTCAAAATCTTTAAATTAGTAACAAAGCTAGGAATCTTTTGATGGCTCAGTAGAAAAAGCAAAAAAGTGAGGAAGTTTAGAGAGAAAAGTGCTAGAGAAGGTAGCTATTTTTACATCAGTAGTGGGGTAGGGAAGAAAAATTTCAGTTGAGAGAATATTGTATTTGATAGCTGGTTAGGGGCTGGAGACAATTTAGAGTAATTGAAGAGGAGACTTCTAATGATCAGATTACTGTCTGACACAGACAAAAATGTGTGAAACAGACTAGAGAAGTGGAATGATTTTCAAACACAGAGGCAATCAACCACTTAGAAATTACTCTGACAGCTTCAATTTAATGCTACTTGTTTTGGCATAGCTTTACACACTCTAGTTTGTATGCTGGTTACATGGATGATAATCATGCTGCTCTTGCTGGAAGTTGTCCTTTGGGTTTGGTCATGCCATAGCAATGTGTCTCTTAGTATCAGTTTCTTCTGAAAGTTTTATGTTTGAATGGAATGGGGGGGAGGGGGGTAAGAACTCTACACTATAGTAAAAAGCATCCTCTGGTATCTTATTTATTCTTGCACCTCCAACAGCATCATATTACTGTTTGCAGTACTGATTTTTACTCTTGCTTTCATGAAAGTAAAGGACGTGTATAATTTAGCTTGGTGGTTATTTTATTTAATTTTTTATATTCCTGTACTGTGGAATTCAGATAAGTTTATTTGACCTGTGAAGTAAACTGTATTTCTGTCTCTTCCCTGATGATGTGGCCTTCATGACCAGATTTTCAAAGTTGAAAGGAGCATCTCCATCATTATAGAGCTAAAAATAATCTTTTTTTCCCACTGGGATTTGTGTCAAAATTTTCTGATTTTCCATGTGAGCGCCATGGTGCAATGGGGATTTATGGTGCAATAAACTTGCCAATAGTACTTTAAAAGAGAAGTGCCAATTAGTGTTACTCCTCATCTAGAGAGTGTCCTAGTAAAGAGTGGACATAAGAAATGCAATTTTAGGGTTTAAATAAATTAAAAAAAAAAAAAGGGAGGATACACATACACACGAAAACCCCAACCACACAACCCAATGCTTATACCATAAAAATACTTGTTTCTTCTTGGAATTCTAGAAGACCAGACTTCTGAATTTTTAGATTACTTTCAATTATTCAAAGGTACCTTGTGGTTAGACAGAGTTTAATTTAGTTCTCTGACATGGAAATGCTTGTGCATATGGACATCCTGTGAACCACCTGTGCTCTTGCTACCAGAACTAAGAGGCAAAAATGAGGAGTTCTGTTACTTTAATGAGTCCAATCTCTGCTGCAGGTTGTTCAGAAATAATCCCATGAGATGTTACTGGTTTCCTTCTTACCACTCTCTGAGGTTAAAGTCTAGCACAAATTACGTAATTAATTGCTGGTGGATAGTATTTAGACCAATCACTTTACGTCAGATTATGTTACAGCTAGAGAGAAAATATCACCTGAGGTGCTTTTTTACTGCTCTTGGGATTTGCTTTATAAAAATCAGGTTTTCATGTACATTTTACCACATATGTAGTTGAATGTAAGTTCTTCTTACAAAACAAAATGGAAAATAACTTAGCTGTATAACCTGGGACAACTTTACCATTTCTTTTGCAAACTTCTTTAGACTGGTCTTCCTACTGTTTTTTTATTATTATTTTACCTTAGGTGTAACTCCAGTTAGTTTGCCTCCAGTGTAATTTTGCTAGGGTTTAATTGAAAGGGCAGTATGAATTAGCTAACAGAGTCTACAAATAAAGTAAGATTAGTCTTACTTCACAATTTCCTCATGGTGTTCCTTTTACCATTGTTCTTGGCTTTTTCTAGTAACCTAGTCTGCAGCTCCTTTTCCTTTTATTATCTCATTAGAGAGAAGCAGCAATATAGGGGGGATTTATGGTTATTTGTAATACTCCAATTTGGTGTCCTTCTCCCTGCTGACATTCTATGTGTGCAGCAGATTGTCTTACTGCTGTGCTTTTTGGATCTTGAAAGAAAGAAAACCATGTTCCAGGGATGTTATTTTCCTTTTCATACTGTTCAGTGGTAGGGAACATTTACTTTCCTCCTCCATCTCCACAGACTTTAAGAAATTAAAATGTTACTTCTCCCCTCAAATATTTCTTGTTTAATCCCTATTACCCCCTCATTCCTGTCTCGGCAGTGTGTCACCTGTTATGGTTAGTACCATCACCATCATCAGATTTTCTTGGTGATTATTCCATCCTTTCTGTTTCTCCTCCTATCTTGTTTAACTATATTTGGGTCAGTGTAAAGGCTTCCTTTATGATGGAAGAGTATATTTAAAACCCATGATAACTACCTTGGTTATTTTATGTTGTATCAGTTATTTATCTAATGTGGTGATATGGTGATGTAACAGAAAAATAAAAGAAAAAAAGTCCCAGTTTACAAAAACCCACAACAGGCATCCTCTTGCTGTTGCTCTTTCCCTCATTCTTCCCAGGAGAGAAGGAATGCAAGTGCTGCATTGCTGGGCAGGGATGTCACTGCTCATATGCTTTTGTTTGCTCTTTCCTAGCCCAAGAAAAGGGCTAGGTAAGAACAAACAAGCTCTTAAGCTTCTCTGATGCCAGCCAGATTTCTCATGTGGCTGAGAAACTAGTGGGGAGGGGCAGGAGCAGAGGCCCGAGGCCGTCCCGTGTGTGTGGCAGGTGAGCACAGCACGCTGCAGTTTGTGTACCTGCCATGTCTGGAGAAGGCAACAACGATGAGGGGAAGATTTGCGATGACGCCCTTCTGCAGCATGAAGTCTAAATAAGTACATGTGATAGAAACAGATGGACTGTTGGGTATTGGGTAAACTGGTTAGCTAAAAACCCTCAAAGTACTGAAGCATGGGAGCTATTTGCCAGGTTTCTTTTATTTGAGGAAAAATAGCCATTGATCTTAGATTCTTTCATGTGCAGTAATTGAACTTAAGGAGTGTGTCCATATGTAGCTTTTTCATGACCACCTTTGATAGACAGCATCGTAAAATTTGTTGAATACTTCATCTGGATGATTAACTTCTAAGACAGATCTAGGGATCTAGGGACCATTTACATTTTTTGTTTTCCCTGCTAGAATGTTTTGACCAGTTAGAAAGATTTCTTTAGCATTCCTTCATTTAAAAATTCCTAATTATTTCAGATTACTTTCAGTACTTTTTTCTCCTCCACCCCAATGAATTTGACATTATTTCTTCCATTTCGGGGGGACTTGGGGTGATATAGGAATATGATAGTTAAGAATGTTTATATTGAAACTTTTTATGAGTATGGTTTTCTGAAAAGCTTTCCTCTAGTGTTTCAGGTAATAACTGGCAGAAATATATTCAATTTCATTGTTTCAAACATTCAACTAATAGTTTATTTACAAAGGATTGTAATTAATATACAGCAGCAACATTGTAATTGATTTATTAATTGCAGTGTGTTGCAATGGATTCACAGCATCAACAAGAAGCACCTTGAATACGAGGTGACAAAAAATTCAACCAGAGAAAAAAAATCCAGCCAGAGAAAGAACAAGAAAAAGAATCAAACATGGATGTTATTCATGAAACTGATAATAGAGAAGATGCTGCAATTCTGCCCTTACAGCTTATTCCATAGGAAATTTCTCTGGTGGTTCCTGCTCCTTTCACTAATTCAGAAAATGGATTTGAATGGTCATCTACAGAATGCCTTTTGCTTCTACTGACATAGTATATTTTCACATTCTTGTTCAAGCTATTTTTGTATGGGAGAGAAGGCAAATTATTACCATAACTGTTTATAAAACCCCTCCTCATAACTGAGGAATGTTATATCAGTTATTGCTCAAATGAATACCTAATAATTTTCTACCTGTGCTCTTTTGAAGTGATTGCTGTATGTGATGTACCCATATAACGGATCTATCAGAAAATAATAACAAAGCATAAAAGTGACAAAATGTCAGTTAAATTTCCTTGCTAAACCTTGAAAGAATGCTTCAAAATTCTGAATATACCAGATTTTAAACTGAGTTTTTAAGATTTTATTTGTGTCTGTACAGAAAGCTTTTTTTTATCCTGACCTTACTAAGGACTGTTTAGTTACTAAAGAAAATTTAGTTGATTTTTTAGGAAGTTGGAAATTTTAAATACCAGCTAGCTCTATATATGAATACAGGAAAAATGTAAAACAAAGCAGAACAATGATTAATTAGAATTAAAGCACTGTGTGAAAAGAGTTCATCAAAGAATTATGAGGGAAGTTAATGTGCATAGATCAAAATACATGCATACATAATTGTCAATCAGCATTGTGTAGTGGTGAGAGACAAATTCTAGCTGCAGTAACTTGTCTTTCCAGAAATCTTGGATACTAAGTGAAACAGTAGGAATTAATTGTTTTTCAGATTTAATTTCTATGTGGTTTACTTATTAATATCTTAAGGAAAAAAGCTACATTAATGAAAAGAGAATATTTCTCTTGCAGTGAACGTACTCCCAGATACCATGGGTTGCCATTTCATAATTACCAGGGTTTATGTCATATAAGGTACATGAACATCTGCCATGTCTTGCATTTGAGATTTGGTATTTGGCTTATTACAATCTTGCAGCATTCCTGGACTGCTCTTCATGAAGCTTAGAGAAAAGTCCACACAAGATAAAAATTGACAACCTGTGAAAACTGCTAAAATTGCTATATGAGATTATAACTGTAAAACAGATTAAAATTGTCATAGATAAAAAAAATTATCTTAAATTTTCAAAATTTTCAAAATATGATGATTTGGCTGTCTTATCCTGGTTTTGAGTATTTGAGTACTATTCAGTTTGTGACTCCTGCACATTAATAGCATTTTGATACAAGCAGACTGATCAAACACTTTCAAAATATCAAACTAAGTGTAAATAAGTTTTTAATTGGCTATGGTTGTCTTACCATGGTGTCCCAAAAGTAGATCAACAATGTTTCAGCAGCTAACAAAAAATGTCTAAAATATAATTAGGTAGTATAAAGAATACAACTTTGGAAGTGAGTTGCTTGATGTAGTGAATTTTTTAAGTAATGTTATTCAGTGATGAACAGTGGGAGAAGGTGATCCTGATCTGGGTTCATTTTATGGCTGATTGAGAAAAGAATGCTGTTAAAGCCATTATTTAATGTTCTTAAAATGTGCTAGAAGATTTCTGTAGAAGTAAATTTTGACAATAATAATACAGAGTGCTAACGAAAGCTGGTTTCCCCTCAGACCCTGATAGGAATTTTTCATGTATACATTGCTATACACATTATCACCTGAAGGACAAATATGCGCCTTTTAGGACCATTATTTCTGTATGATTTTTAAAGTTATAGTTACAGAAAAATGCTTTTCTCCTGTGTTTCATAATATAAATTTTGCTGATAAAAATTGTACATAATCAAGAAAGTTAATGACAGGTTAGGCACTTTGGGTTTATTTTTTTCATGTTGCAGGTCAAATCAAATATTTCTGATTTTTTTTTGTGTTTTTATGCTTTTTTTTTTTTTTTTTTTACATGAGAGAATTAAATTTGTATGAAACCATAGGCTTAGCCTCTGCTGGAAAAGGTTGATGTGAATATCTGTTGTAATGAGGCAATACCAGCAAGTCCTGCTGGTGAATGCACATCTATCTTGAAATCACTTATTTGCAATATAAATCATATTGCTGAGATCATATCCCAAATGCAGCATGTGTTACAGAATCTTGGGGTTTTTTTCTTTGTAACTACATTCATACCAAGGCTTTCAGCAGCACATAAATCACTTCATCAGAACTTGTTACTGATATAATTTTAACCAGTATGTTGACCAGACTGAAAGCACTCTCTGGTACACCAAGTTTGTGATTTATTAATGTTGTTTCTTGTCTGCAGCACAGTATATTTTGCAAATGACATTAACTTGATTTAAGTTAAAGTGTTGCGTAATTTTAGTTAAGACCAACAAAAGCAATTTGGTGATTTTTAGAAGTAATGTTGTAACCTGTACTCAAATAGTCATGATGCCAAACTAAACCTTTTTATGTATAGTATTCTGCTCTTGATGCAAGTGTTTACTTCTCTCTGTGATGCTACATTCTGGATCCATTGATATGAATTAACCTTCTGCTATTTTTTCATAACTATACAAATCTTACCTATCATGAAAATGTGTTTTTTCCTTCCTGGTTACTTTTTCAATTGTTAAAATAATCTTTGCTTTAGAAATCCTTTAGCGAGAGCCCACATTAAAAGATAATTAATCAACGTCCCTTCTCCATTAACAGCGCCTATCAAATGGCTCAATAGACTCGAATGATGAAGCCAGTCAAGTTGTTGAACTTCAGGAGCTGCTGGAAAAACAAAACTACGAAATGGCACAGATGAAGGAGCGTTTGGCTGCACTGTCTTCTCGGGTGGGAGAGGTAGAGCAGGAAGCAGAGACTACAAGAAAGGAGCTCATTAAAACAGAGGAAATGAACAGTAAATATCAGAGAGACATTAGAGAGGTAAGGAATTCACCATGCTCACCTCATATTCCTTGATGTTGTTCCTTTGGTATGTGCTACAAACTGATAGAGGCCAGTGTCCATGAGCAGCAAAAATTGAGCACTGATGAAAGCCCTTAAACATAGGAGACAGAAAACTCAAATTAAGAAATAGTACTAGAAATTTATTCCTTTCTCTCACTAAATGAAAGTAAATTTAATTTTCCATCTCTTTCCTTCTCTTAAATTTGTGATGTTTCTCAGTGTATAATCTCTTAGGTAGATGTTCTCAATATGTGTTGATGGTTAGCTTCTAGAATCTATTTTAGTATGCATTAGTTATCTTTCTGTTGCACTGGCTTTTACGAAAAGGCTAAGTATAGTACCAGTGCCATATAGACAAGGTGGAATTGTGTCATAGATTGGACCTGATGATCTCAAAGGTCTATCCCAGCCTAGCTGATCCTGTGATTCTGTATCATAGCTACAAGAAATCCCAAAGAATTCTCTTTAAAACTGAAGATTTACTGCTGAGCATACATATCTTAACACTCCTGTCTACTCTTAGCATGAAAATTAAACTGCTATAAAATTATGTAGCACTTTAATTGCATGATTTCTGATGAGGGTTTTTCTGCCACATTAGGCAATGGCACAAAAGGAAGATATGGAAGAAAGAATAACTACGCTGGAGAAGCGCTACCTCAGTGCTCAGAGGGAATCCACCTCCATCCATGACATGAACGATAAGCTGGAAAATGAACTGGCAAACAAGGAAGCCATCCTGCGCCAGGTGCTGTACCTGCCTTAGCTGTTTCCTTCATACACAATGAAAATTAATGTCAATCTACTCTTAAGAGGTTTCCATTAGATTAATCTGTTCAGTTTTAATTAAAAGATCAGTTAATCTGAAAAATCTTAAATTGTTCAGCATCTCTAAATTTCGTAGCAGCTACTATAGCCATGAACAATAATTTCAATGTGTACATTCAGCATTGGAAAATAACTGTGTTTTCTGATAGAGTCTTGCATAACTGCACACAGTTTTATTCCCTAAGTAGTGGCATATATTTGTTTCTTTTGTAACAATTTTGAAGTTTTAATTTCTAAAAGATAGCTTAAACTAAAAAAAATTCTTTCTTCAGGAAAGGTCAAAATTTGCATATAATATATTCTAATGATTTTACAGATGAGTGGAGTGCAAATAAAATTTTCAAATAAATTACCTGTGAATATGTTTTAAAAAAGCTTACAACATGACTATGCAGCTTTCTCTCATGGTACTTTGTTTCCAAGGTGATTCCAAATCTGGAATGTAAATGGAACATAAAACACTGGTTTGTAATCTGAAGAATATGATACAAACTGAAAGCAAACATGAAGTGAATATAATTCATACTGTATCATTCAAACCCAGCCTCAGTATCAGACTTCTTTTTTTCCTTGCATGTCTTTAAACAATTTAAAGTGCTATATGGAAATGAGCCTAAGTGATGTGGTAATCTCTGCTTCTATAATTGTATGCAGATATATTTGCACACACATGCACACATCCCCCTGTATCTGTGTGTATATATGTATTTGACTACTTCTTCAGAGAAGTTGAACCATCACAACTCAACCTCTCCAGCTTTTGCCAGTTTCCTTAGACTGTTTTAAGAGGTATCCTCAATTTTCAGGGGAAGCAAACACCCAATGGTGGATAAAGTAAGGTGCTTGTATCTGAGCTCTTATTGTTGCCAATGTAAGTCATGCTGTGCTGCAGAGTTCTGCCTACTCAAAGCAGGAATCAAAACAACTAGGATTAGAGTATGGTCATACCTAAAGTTGATTTGCAGCATTGACATGAGAGAAGCCTAGTTTATCATGCTTTTTAAAGAACTAAAAAAGAATCTACAATCACATTCCTTTTAAATTTTGTCTTGTATTACCTGAATTGAACTAGAAAGCATCAACCATTAAAAAATCTTAATTGTGTGGTGCATCTCAGTAGGTCAGAATTGCTGCTGTTATAAAACATCCTTCTATTTCTCTTTAATAGTTATCACAGCTTACTCAATTTCACCTCTGTAAAATGAAACTTAATTGTAATGACTGAAATGTCAGTTTTAACTTTTCATAAGATATGATTGCCGTTCATTCAGAGAATTATTTTTGGTGATTTATTCTGGTAATTCTATCCTTTCAGAATTGTACTTCTTTCCCATTTTAGCTCATATGTAAATTTTTCTGTAAGATAGACTGTATTTCCATTTAGAAAATTCTCATTTTACTGGCTCCAGTACTATCATTTTGCTCAAATACATACCACATCCATCCATGGAGCTTTATCTTAATTTTACAAGTCCTTTTATTCACCTTCATGAGATCCTTGAGCCTCAAATCAGTAGTAAGACTGACAGCCTACATTGTCCCATGTTTGGGTAATACCTCTCCAGTAACCTCTCCCACGCTGAGGGGTGTCTTGCCTGTTAGAGAGTTTTGCTATCATTTCACTGATAATTAAGAAAAGCAAGAAAATCCTTAATATTGATTTTTACTTTTTATACTTGTTTGTCTATCTTTGGTTTTCAGTTGGAAGACAAAAACAGACAGCTGCAAGAGCGTCTTGAGCTGGCTGAGCAGAAGCTGCAGCAGACAATGAGGAAAGCTGAGACCTTACCTGAAGTGGAGGCTGAATTGGCTCAGAGAATTGCAGCTTTGACTAAGGTACTGAGAAATAGGCTCACTTCAGAAGCCCCATTGTTTAATATGGGTTTGCAGCCTGATTCCTCACCTCAAGGACAAAACGGAGGTAGCAACAAGCTGATTTGAAAGAAGAAAATATTTTTTGATAAGTATGAGCATGGGAATGGTCTCAATGCCGTGTTTGTAATTCACAGCACTTTGATGACAGGAAAAGTAATCTGTAAGTTAGCCTGGGCTATCCTTACAAAGGAGTCGTATATTTCCAATACAATTGTGCATTACTTACTCTGGGAGGACTCATTTTACTGTGTCTAAGGGTAGGCAGTGAGGGAAGTCCTTTTCCTACAGGTACTTCTTCTGGATGTTTTCATATACCATGGATATAAACAACACCTAGTTTTATTGCAATAAATGCTATAAAATCAAATCCTGGTGGCAGCTGGAATCATTTGTGCAACACAAATGAGAACGACTTCCAGTACATGCTTACAATGTTTGCTTTGAATGATTCTTTGTGTCATACATGTGAAAAGAAAAATGTGGGACTCTGAGAGGGTTTCAAACTTTTTTCTCTGATAAATATATTGTATGGCTGCTTTCATACAGAGAAATAAGAAGATAAAGATAAATTTTAGTAGTATGCTTTTTATATTTAGTCTCTAATGCTTTCAGGTGTGCATGTAGTTAAGTATTATCAGCTTTGTAAAGATATATTTTACTCTTTGATTTAAGGTTTACTTTTCGTCTCTTAAAATTAGACAAAGAAAAATCCATTTAAGAGACTGTATTATATATAATTCTGATTTATCTAAGCTTTCCTTTCTCTATTGCCAAGGAATGCTTCTATTTATGTGCTGAGCTGTTTTTAAATTGGATGGACATTTTGCAGTTCCTATGTTTTCCATTTTTAGTGAAACGTTAAATGACAGGCAGCTCATTAATAAAGTCTGATTTTTAAGTAATTTAGTTAAGCAGAAGAAACAAAGAAAGGAAGGCTTTGGGGGGATATTTTCTGGGTTGTTTTTTATTAAGGCAAGATCATTATTCAGTAACCAAGAGTTTGTACTGTCACTTCAGGTTTGTATGAATGGCTGTGAATCTGAAAGACTGAAAATTGGGGGAGGTGGCGGGGGGAAGAAGGCAAAAAGAATCAGCGAAACCAGCTGAAATACCAAATAAATTTCACTGGATTTTAATAAAAACTCAGGTGCACAGAAGAGCAATCCCATGGCATTTTAACTTTTTTTCCCAATTGTTTCTGATTCAGCAAATAATCATATATTCTAATGCCCTCAGTAGCTTAAAAATACTGTTTTCTATTTTAAGAGGATTTTTCCTGAATAAGTTCTCCAGCAATTAGCCACCAGTAAGTATTTGGCAGTCTCAAGCATGTCTTTTCTTGCAACTGCATTTTTCCTTACACATATATTAATGACAAAAATTGTAAGAAGAAATCCCATTTCAACCATGCAGAACACTCAGGGACTTCCATGAGATACTGTTGTTATTGTGACCATAAAGCTGCAATATACATCTCTGTTTGTCTTCTGACATTATTTCATGGGAAGTGGTTAGAGAGCTGTGAACAGAGCTGATGCTCCACCCCATTTCACTTTAATGTACTTGATCAAAGTTTTTGCCAAGCAGGAAACTCTGAGAAATATGTCATACTGCTGGTTCTCTTCATTTCTCAGTGACTGCATGAAAACAAGATGTACTTCTGTTCAAATTGTGCTGCCTTGGAATATGTCACATGAAAAAGAATGTCATAATTTGGCCAATAAGATAAATAGGCCTGTGGCCCATGTGTCTTGTATACAATTTCTTAGCAAACTGTAGAGTTATTAAAGTGCTGCTTTGACAGCTCTGAAGTTTAAAGTCCATTACTTTTCATGGATCACACAAATGAGGCTGTGAACCACGGAGGCTGTAATCACTGCAGCTCGTTGAAGTAGTTTTAAGTTAGCTAGCTGGTGTACTCTTACATGTGGCCAGCTGTTCACTGACACACGCAAGTCCTGCCGGAGGGCCTGAATAATGCTTAATTAACTTTGCCTTGATTGGACTTCATGCCAACATACATGCTGTCTGTAGGACTCAAATTATCTGGCTGCAGAATCCCCAAAGCCTGTCTACCTGAGCCGTGTGATCACTGCAGTATTTATGTATATAATAACAGTAAAAGAGGAGCCACCAAACTAGCCACTGCTTCTGCACTAAAAATAATTTAAAAAAAAGTTAAAACTGATTCTCCTTCTATTAGTACTATCTCAGTGGAAGTGGCTTCTCTGAGATTAATAGGGTTACAATCATATAGAGGAGTTGAGTTAAGTCTAACATGCTTCATATGTATTTAAAAAAAGAATGTGAGTTATCTGCTTCTGTGGGTAAAATATAAGACCAATTACTTACATGTGGAGATAAACCACAACAAACATGCTCTGGATTTGGCTGTGATTATTCTCCACCCCCACCCCCCATAGATTTAAAAGGTGCATGTTGCAGTTCCACATTCATTTTTTTTAATATTCTTGCTCATAATAAATCCGGGCTGAGATTCAGCAAATGAAGGATATAAATTGTGGTCCTTCTATCTTGTCAGTTTTTAAAATTAGTTGGTTTTCCATTTTTTATGTATATAAGCTAGTGATATCTCTTTCTGCTACTTTTCCATGCCCAAACTAGTCCATAAGGAGTGACCTTCCAAAAATTTGGACTATACAATGAACTTGGATAAGTATCCATAAATTTACCTGAATCATTTGAACTTTTCTCTGGCTTTGTTTTCACTGTGTTCTGCCCATTGGGTGAGCAACTGGAGGGTTAGTCAGCCTCTGGCAAACTAACCTGGAACAGCATGATGCCATCCACTGTGCTGTCCTGCCTGGCCATCACACTGGTACCTGTCTGGTCATGACAAGTAGCACAGCTCTCAGCACGTATCCCAAGATTTAGATTCCCATGACTCATTGGGCCACCTTCTACTCACTCTCACAGTATAACCAGGTCTGGTTGCCTGTCCTGGGGAAGAGACCATCCCTAGGAGAGAACTCCCTCCTGTATTAACCTTTCTTTATCCCAGAAAATGTTTATTTTCCTCGGAAGGGACAAGTACTGGAGCATCCAGAATCTTCAGATGGTTAGTCTGTCGAACACAGTTTCTCCTTGCATGTGTTCAAGGAGAGGTCTAGTAAGGCCAGCCAGCATCCACCTACTTCCATTCACTCACTCCCACTAGCAGTCCTTCAGCCCCTGGGTGCTTGTGCAGCAGAGGCACCAAGTCACTCCTCTGATCACAAGACAGCAGTCAGCATTTTACACCATCATTCCTGTATGCAGGTCACCACAGATACCAGCCATGCTTTTCAGCTGCATTAGAGAAGCACTGAGATGGAGAAGAGGAAACCATACCATAATAAACCACATTTAGCATAGTAACACCTTCAGATAATTTTAAAGGTGATAAAAAATTACTTGAGAGTTGGAGGCAAGTGGGACATAATGTTTGTTTTGTGTCAGTGTGGGGATGTGGTTTGCTTTAAGCAGGGAAGAAGTTGCAAAACAAGTAAAAGGAGAATGTCTGCCATGAAAAGGATGCAAAGACAGGAAAGACGTTCCCCCGCAAGGAGTGGATGTAGTTAATACAGAAACCTCTCTGAGAACAAGAGAGAGAGAAAATAGGATGCGTTAACAGGAGAAGGAAGTTGGTAGATCCTCTTNAAAAAAAAAAAAAAGGTCTTTGAAAGGGAGGGAAGCCAGAAAAATGTCATGTTTAGAACACATCCCGTCTTCTCAAAACCACCCCTCTTTTTTTGCTTCCCTTTTCTTGGAAGATTTTGCCCTGATAGGAGGAAGAAGTGAAAGAAGCAAATATGACACAGCTAAATTGAAGGAGTTGCTTACTAACCTTTGGAGGAACAGAAGGTAGTGGGAAAACAAAGGAGGGGAAAGAAAGTGTGACTATCTAGTGACTGAAAGATTGGGGTTTAGCAAATTCCTGAGCCAATTCATTTTGTCACATTGGTAACAGGTTAGATGTGAGCAAGTAGCTGATAACTTTGTGAGCTGTTGCAGCTCAGTCACCATGATCACCTATTTTCCCCTTCATCTTTAGAACTCAGGTCTAAATAATGCACTCTTTCTTTGTGAATAACGCCCTTGTTTCAAGGATAGACTAAAGAATAGGATGCCTGTAGAAAATCTGGAGAGTGCAGGTGTTCAAAAGTCAAGGTCTCAAAACTGGGGAAATTACTTATACCATTAGAAAAGTTTAGATTTGCTCCTGCAACTCAGAACAACAACAACAAAAAAAGTGGCACCCATATTTATAAAAATGATTTCTGCATCAGAATTTGGATTTCCTTCTTTTCAACTAAGATACAAAGACCTGGAAAATGTGCAGTACCATCAGTAACAGATGATGTGAAAGCAACATCTTTTTTGTGGGCGCATTAGCAGCAGGAGCACCAGCAGAGTTTTAACAGGGTTAAAGATCACACAAGCTGCTTTGGTATTCCCTCAGTGCAGAGTTTTCCTGGCTGTTACTACCTTGAGTTGGCTATTCAATGGCATAGAGAATGCACAGTGAAAAATCATGAGTCATGCTGGTTTCTCGTAGGGGTTAGAAATCATTCGGTTTTGTCCATATATTTTTGATCCAGTGTAAGTTGCATAATTTCCCAAATCTATTTTTAACTGAATGTTCTGGCTAAATACTTTAAATGCTAGTTGCTGAATACCACACAATATGTCTTATTAATCCTCCTGTACAGAGTAGGAGCAAACAGGCATGCAAGTCTTATATTGAAGAAAGAATGTAGTCATGTGAGCTCTAATTTACAGTTTTTAACTCAGTTAACTCTTAGTAAAACATATTTGAAGAAATCCAGTTTTTCTTTAGGAATCTGAGTCCCCAGTGGTCTGTGCTGTCTCATGTGTGCCTCAAATTCTGCTAGGACAGCATGACAAGCACTGGTGTCTCAGTCTCTGCATTGTGCCTCAAACTACAAGGCTGAGATGGACACATCAAGTATTTTTATGGAAGGCTGACAAGTCTCTCGAAGAGCTAATTCCTTAAAGTCTCTGACTCTGACTAACACACATGAACAACAAGAAAGTGTAACTGCCACAAGTATACCAAGCCTAAGTACATGGCCTGGAGAAGTCCTTAGGGAAGGATTTGCAAATCTTTTAGCCAACAGCTGACTTGGTACAGGGGATTTTTTGTCTGGAGAGGTTTCCTTGTGGCCTGGTTGGGGGCTTTCCTCAATATAAAGGGTGGTGTTGAAACCCTCATTTTGGGGGTAAGTTCCAGCTGGGGACACAGGTTACTGGAGCTCATTGTCTGCAGGTGGGTTTCTGCAAGTCAGAGAAGATGGGAGTATGTACTTGTGTTTCTGTGTGCCCTGTTGATCCCATCCCTGCTGCAGAGGGCTGTGCCTGCAGCTGGCACAGAATAACCAGCAGTTAAAATCCCTTGGCAGCTTTAGAGCCCAGAGTAGATACTAAGTCTGCACCTGTGCTTGCTCTCTGCCAGACAAGTACTTGAGCCTAATTATTGAATATCTTGGCTATAAAATAATGTTATCCTTTTAGAATAATACATAATAACAGGTTCAGAACAAATGGTACATAAAGGAAACATAAAATATTCTAGTACATTTGCATTGTTTAGAATAATGACATTTGTTTTCATTCTAAGGCTCTTTGAATTTTAATTAACTTTCAAGTTTCTCTGTTTTACCGAATAGATGTAAAGGTAGTCTATTGCTACTTATTGCTTGCTGAATTATTAAAGCAGTAGGAAGTTGTGAAATAACAGGTAGCTATAGAATCTTAAGAGAACATCATGTTCTTTCAAGAATGTTGTCTATATAAGAATTCAGATATCATACATAATTCTGACAATAATTTCATTCTTTCTCCCCAAAAAATTGTTAGATCTAATGTCACAATTATTTTCTGCTTTGAAAAGATCTGCTAGTCAGATCAGGTATTATGTTATGGTTTGGACAGAAAAAATTACATTTTTGTTTGAAAAAAAGGTAAATTATAGAGCTACCTTGACTGAGTGTCTCTTTAAGGATGTGAACGAGATCCCTTTGAACCTAGAGGTTTTACTTTGGTTATCTTCATATTTTGCATTAAGCTGCAACCAAGTGCATGGAAGTCATGCCTTAAGTTTTAGATTTCATATTTTCCAGATTCTGTACTGCATTAGTATATAACTCTGAACTTCATATAAAGTGTTAACAAGTTCTCCTCACAACGTTGTTAGACAAAACAATCCTTTTCCAGCTGGAGAAGCAAGGTCATCGTTGCAGCTTGAGGCCCAAAGGCATTAACAGCAAACTGAGGAGAGAAATCTGGGAGGATAAGACTTCATAATCTGAAGCTGTAATTGGACAATTGACCCCAATATGTAAATGGACCAAAACTTATAAAAGAGCTAAAACGTGTGATCCATTGTCCATCTTGAGTGTAGGCATGGCCAGGCTCTTGTAGTGTATTCTTGAAAGGCCTTTTTAACAAACACCCACTTTATTCCTTTAACACTGTCTAGCCTCTGTTCTAGTTAACCTCTCAAGGCATCAAAAGCAATAAAGTTAAAGTAACTGCTTTTAAGTTTTACAGCTAATGAAGCTTATAAGGAGTTTAATTTTATAGGAAGGTGGCCCCAAGTGGCTTCTATATCTCCCTCTATGAAAATGGCTTCAAAAGAGGTAGAATTACTTAGGTATTCTCATAGCTTTGGTGATTTCAGGTCATCTCATGACCTGGAAGTGCATGAAGGGATGGCATTGAACCAATGCTGCTTCCATGACTCAAAAAGAGGAAAATTCTATTCTCTACTGAGCAGGATAAAACTTGGTCACTCTCTGGAAAGATGTCTGTTCTGCAATCACAAGGACTTAACTTTTTCAATCCTGTCTTTCTAACTACTCGCTTGAGAGAGGAAGCAGAGCATTAGCACTGGTGTGCTGAAACCGACTAATAAGTAAAATGGAGAGATAAGTTAAAGAAGATCATAGAAGTATTGTTGCTGGTCTAAGCTGTAATAAACAGACAAAACAATTTCAGCTAAAAAGTTCATCACAATATGCCCGTTTCATGATCAGAAACAAGAACTGTACTTGATAAATGAGTTCAATTATAAAGACTTTTCCTTAAATTTTGAAAGAATCTGAGTTCTGTGAATATACTATGAAAAGAATACTAATGATCTTCAAAGCTAAGCAATATTTTGGTATTTATACAAAGCAGAATTTTCTTATGTGGATGTTTTCCTATCAAAAGCTACAGTTTATATTTATACATTACTAGATCACACGATTCCTTTCTGCATGAACTTTAGGTCCTGATAATACTACTGAGTTTAAGTTATGGGTAATTTTAAGTTATTGTGAACGTCTGGCATTCCTTTGATACCTATTCCTAATTAATCTGATAAATCATTAGTAGATAAGCATATGAAAAATAGTCTCACAAAAATACAGCTGTAAAATTAGTATTTCTTGTGCATATTAAAGTTTTCTTATCTAAAGGTGGCATTCAGATCTCTTTTTGAGAGAGGGTAAATCTGACAGAGTGAAATAGCATTTCACTGTGAGCACGAGCTCACAGCTCAGTCATCAGTAGCACTCTGTATGCCTTATGCACATTCCCGTTTCCATAGCAGCAAAACCAATATAGAATTTACCTTTTTTTAAAGAGCTTTTTTAGTTTTTGAATAATAACAGACTTGTTTGATATAACAATAACATGAATATTCATGTTTTTCCACAAATGACCTAATTAAGGTCAGTTTCTTCAGAAATAGTAAGGAATCTTTGGTTGGATTACCATCTCTATACTCAGTAATATAAGTTTTCATTATTATTAATGAATTTTTATTTATAGGTTCTTTTATCTGATGACCTTGATCTTCCAAAGAGATCCACCAGGGTGGATCTTTTCAAAGGGATGAAAACTATATTGTTTATTTGGATGAAGGGCCTTATATAGTGTGTTCTAAAATGGCATATGAAAGCTTAAACCTTGCCTCTTTTGACATTCTTTCTGTTTTCTAGAAATTAGGGAATGTACCATGACATTGCATAGTGGTGTAACTGACAGATCCATTATGTAGCATTTGTGCATTGTAATCATTCCTAGAAAATGGTAGAAGGATTATACAGGAATTTTTGATGTTGGCCTCTGAGAGTCTGGTTCTGGTGTTCAGTTTACCAAAACTTAAAAAAATTTAAAAAAAATTAAAAAGAGCAATAACATTAGATTAGACAGTATCGCTTTGAATCCACTCTGTAGTACTATGTCATCAGCCAGCCATCACTAACCTTGAACTTCCATGTGTAGGTTGATAGCTTCTTTAGCATTCCATTATTTTCAGTTTCTCCACGTCAATTGCATCTTATTCACCAAGTATCAGTGTAGTTTATTCCATGTAAAAATATGTCAGTTAAAAGTTTAAATTTTCAGTCACACTTTTCTTTTAAGCATTCTGTGCTGTGTTCTGTTCAGTGTCAGTGTCTTTAGTTCTGATTTTTCAATTTTGTCCCTCTCCTTTTCCTTGACTTGTTAGTCTGATCCAACCTCTTCTACCTCATCTGATGATTATCAATATGTTATGGAAGCTAAACTACAAGAAATGATCTCCATACGTAGGAAGGTAGTCCTACTGGACTTTACTTTCTATTGCTGAATAGAATCCATCTGATTTGTTTTCATTTTTTTAAACTTTTTTTTTAATTGATAATCAACCATCGTGCAGTTCAGTGCTTCAGGAGCTTACAATTTTACGATGGCAGGTTTGTGTTCAAACCATGCACAGTCTGCATGTTACATTTGGCTGATTTCATTGCTCATAAATAACTCCAATGTTTTGCTGATGCTTGGATGTAACAGGCCTTTGTAGCTGACACATTTCAAGCAATGCTGTTCAGCTGCCTGTTTAAATAAAGTTTATTTTTGGAAAAATAAGTTTGCAGTTAGTAGTAGCTTGCTTTATGTTTTGTTTAAACTTTACTGAGATAAAAACTTCCAAAGACACCTAAATTACAGAAAGAGGATTTCTATTATTTTACAGGCAGAAGAAAGGCATGGAAACATTGAGGAACGTATGAGACACTTAGAAGCTCAACTTGAAGAGAAGAATCAGGAACTTCAAAGAGTATGTGCATTGCAAGCAGCTTCTGTGCACTTTTCATTTGCCAGTATAGTGCTACATCATGTACCCCAGCACCCAAAACTACCTAATTGTAGATGTTTTGTTTGTAGCAGTGATGGCAGCATCTTCCTGCTTTACTTCACCATTTTAATATACTAATTTACATCCAGTTGCAGAGTTGAAAACATTCTGCTGTTTCAAAAATGCATGTGCATTAATGGAATTCTTTTAGATGGTTAGTTACCTTTTTTTTTCAATTTTTAACGATACAAATCTGTACTGGTTAATTTTGGACCCTACCAATCTGTCTCATCTATTCTACATTAAAGGCAAGGCAAAGAGAAAAAATGAACGAGGAGCACAACAAAAGATTATCGGATACTGTAGACAGACTTTTGACAGAATCCAATGAGCGTCTACAACTACACTTAAAAGAGAGAATGGCAGCACTTGAAGAAAAGGTACAGTACAGACAGCAGTATAAAGTTTAGCTTAATAAAGATTTCCCATAAATTTTGCTTTTATCAGGATGGAGGCGTCATGCTGATTTTGTATTACCAAATGTTATCACAAATGGGGTCCAGCTTACAAATTCAACTCTTAATTCAAGAGTGAGCTCAACTGTCTTCCCAGAAGTGCTGTGAATATGGCTGAATATTTTGAGTTGTGTTCATCAGCCAAGAGCCTGATGAGGAGGTTGGAAAGGACCATTGTGTGATGGGCTGCATGAGGCAGTGAGAGAAAGTGAATGAGAACAGAGAAATGACCAGTTTTAGATGTGTCATCATTTCAGTGTTTTAACCTGCTGATTTCACCTCACTTCCTCTGGGAAGAGCAAAATGTTGTCACCGCAGCAGAAGGAGCATCTAGCCTTGGAGAGGAAATGTTGTTTACAGATCTTCCATGACGTGAGACAATGTAGTCCTGCAAATTTCATAGCCACTGACCTTTGTATTTGTCTTCTTTAATCCCTCCCTCTTCTACTTCACCTTCTGTATGATCTGAGAGGAATCTTCCAGTGTTTTTCAGAAGAGTATTTCAGCACTTCTCAGATTACATACTTATGCTTTATGTCATTGAAAGCAAATGTGGTATGGAGTGAGTAGCAGGCTTGCCAAAAGAAGTTGGGAGAAGTGATTGTTGTAAGGATGAGGCAGTTGCTCAGTTGAACCAAGATGCCAAGTTTTTGCTGATCTAGAAGACACGTGCTCCAACACGTTTGAATTCTTGCATCATTTAAAATTTAGTCTATAATCCAACTAAAGCACTAAAGAATTTTAATTTTGAAGTCCAGCATATATGAACTTTGTAGATGTGAACATGTATATAGTGATATCTGATACATTAATATATTCCAAATTTCTTCCTTGCTTATTTTTTTCTCTTCTTTTTATTTCTAGAATGTTCTGATTCAAGAATCTGAAAGTTTCAGGAAAAATCTGGAAGAGTCCTTACATGATAAGGTACTGTAAAATACTGTGATTTTATCCGGTTTTATCAAAATATGTAGAATTATTTGGAAATATGTATATGGAATATTATTTATCCAGCTATCATGAAAAGTCTTCCTGACACAAATGAGAATTCCTTTAATCACCTAGATGCAATAAATAGCCTTAAAAGGTCTCTGACAGCTGTTCTGAGCTAAGTTCATGGTTGATATCCTAGCCTCAGGAAGTCAATACCAAAATCTATTTTGATTTCACTGGCTCTTGAGTTTTTCTTCTATCAGTTTTAATTCCCAAAAAGTGATTTTTAATGGAGATGTATGCATAACTGGTTGCACTTTCATAGTGAATAATGTAATTTTTTGATTTGATGCAATTCTTCTTAACAAGTGCAGTGGCATCATGCTAAATATAGCTGAAAGTGACCTTTCTTCATTCCTTGCAAATTAACCCCTAATGCTGTTTAGTGAATCAGTCAAATTGATTATAAATATTTCTTCCAATCCCAGATACTAGGATTTTGTTTTGAAGTTGTTCCTGCCTTGAGTGCAGGAGGATACACAAATATTATTTGCATTTAAATTCACAGAAGTGTTTTTGCAATATATTAAATCTGTGTACAAGCAATTGTATAGAGTTTTAAAAATATAGCTCCATTCTATAATAATATAAATGTGTCATATGGAATCAAAAATCAAGACCTTTGAGAAAAATAAGAAAAGAGGTATCTGCTCAAAAGAAATTATTTTCATCTACATTTAGGTAGCCTGTAGAGAAAGGCAGCAAGATTAAAGTACCCAAAAGAACAACCTGTTTCAGTGCCTCACCACTCTCACCATGAGGAATTTCTTCCTGATATCTAAAGCCTATCCTCTTTTATTTGAAACCATTATCCCTTGTCCTGTCACTGCATGTTCTGACCCCAGAGTTTCTAAGTGTACCCCTTTGAAGGGATTATTTGTTGCACTTCGATGAAGCAATTTCAGATGGGTGGACATAACATCAGATACTCATAATCTCTAAGGAACTGGCAAATGTTATCAATGGAGTATCAGTCATCTCACTACTTTTGTCCAATCAAATATTTTAAAAATACTCTAATATTATTTCAGTAATTATATAATACTAATAAAGAAATGGTACTCACTGAAACAGATATTATTTATAGATAATTATTTATATATACATTATTTATAGAGATAGAAGATTCTATCCTTCCCAGCCTTCTGCAATACTGAACATTTTAAACTCTAGGAAGAGAAGTGTTATATCTTCATCCCATGTTTGTTCCTAATTTGTTTTAAAATTCTTTGATTTCAATTTATTAGTAGATAAAAATTATTTGTAGAATTTGGAAACAGTGATGTTTTCCCTAGTGGTAGCTGTAAATAGTGGGGGTTTTTCAGTTAGCTACAAAAATCCAATTTTGTGGCAAATTGTCAATTTTTTGCCAGCAGCACCTCATACTAGAGTCACATCAACTCAACAAGAGCGAGACACATAGCAGCAGTTTGAGTCATCTAAAATGCAGCCCTCTCTAAGTCTCTGTCTCTGTCAGTAAATATAAAGGACAGTATGCAATCCCATAGTATCATAAATTTGTGTAGTGTGGAAAAGATGATCTTGGAGATCATTGAGTCCAGCTGTTAATCTTGGTCTCTATAGGGCAAGTGGTGAGTCACATGATAAACTGTGCCTGGCTTTATCATAGGAAAAAAAAAAAAGCTTCAAGGACAAACTTGTCCTTCCAACACTTCCAGGCAATGGTAGAACAGCAGAGTACTCTACCGCCTCCTCTTGATGCCTATGTCTCGTTAGCAGTAGTGAGACTTCAATGAGCTTGCTTTTCTTATTAGAGTAAGTATTACATTCAGGATATCTTTGCTTACTTGTGTAATTTTATGTCTTGTAAAATAAATCTATTTCGTATCAAAAGTGAGTATATCTTACTCTTCTTATTTCCAGGAAAGACTTGCTGAAGAAATTGAGAAACTGAGGTCTGAACTAGATCAAATGAAACTGAGGGCTGGTTCTTTAATTGAACCCACCTTGTCAAGGTAATATTTTGTGACAAAAGTTTTCTCACTTTGAGATAGACATAAATGTAAATGGCAAGTATTGACAGCAGAGATGTGTTCAAACCACACATAAATGTGTTCATGTATAACTTTTAAAAGTTATAAAATCTGTGCAGTTATTATTACTGTTGCTTTTCACTCTTTTCATAGATAAACAGGGCCTTATATCAGTCAGTTTATACTGAAATATTACGAAGATTGATGAAAGTTTTCTAAATTATGAAATGTTTTGAAAAGTGTATCTAAAACCACATTTTTTTCCCCAGATCTTAAAAGTAAATTAGAAACAACCCTCTTTAATGCTGAAACTGATCAGCATTATTTATGATCCTATTTGTTCTATAAATAATATCTTTTCCTTTTCTTTATTGGCAAGGCATAGCTCAGCTGTAGTTAGTATACAGCAAAAGACCAGAGAACCTCAGCTGAACATGAAGATATTATTCAGAGATATCTGAAAACATCATAATCGAACATTAAACATTTTGACTCTTTTTGATGGAAAATCCGTATGGGAAGAATAGTAAGACAAATGCCATAAAAATAACCACTAACAGCTGAAAAGAATGTATCATTCTAGAAAGTCCTTCTTGCTTAAAAGTGTGCCTTGAGATTAAATTGTTTCTTTATTGATAATTGTGTGCCATGTGCTTTTTTCATAACAAACAACATGTTAGTTTTTAAAATCTGCCAGGACGCCTGCCAGACAAAGTTCACAGACCAAGACTAAAGTGGGAGCACTGTATTGATCTACAGTTACTAATAGGTTGGATTTTTTTTCCATCAGCTATTGTCTGCCATTGATGTCCTCAGACATCTTACTCAGTACCTGGACATGGTTTCTCCCTCAACCTTTTATTATTTCTTGGAATAATATTTTTTCTATATGTAGAGAATTGAAAGTCAATGGAATTCAGAATGGGATGCTTTTAAGTTTTGGAATTTTTGTTCCCTTGGGGATGTGACTACATGCACACGTTTCTTGAAAGTGCTCGCAGGGACATGGGCTATTGAGCTGCTGCAGCAGCAGCTTTGGTTTTGGAGCAGCCTTCCTTGGTGAACAGCAGCTTTTCTTGCTGGATAGATGAATATCATTGGTTTGTGCTCCATAAACAAGAGTTGATTAGCCCTTGTCAAAGAGCTGTTTGGACTTGATAAGCTATCTAAATATCTTGGGAATTCAGCAAGTTCTGCTAAACAGTAGACTTTCCCTTATGTAACCTCACATCATGAAGCTCCCAGCTCTCTCAGGCATAGAAAGATCTGAGCATCAAATACTTCCTATTCAGTTCTGCATTGGCTGGAGTTTGTGCTTTCAGGAAAGTAATGGAGCTGGTCAGCAGATGAATATCTACAGCTAGGGACTGGAACCTGGACTGTTTCTTTTATAATGCCAACTTGCCTCACAACTGCCAAATATTATTGATTATGAGAAAAATGTTCTATTGAGACAGTTACTGTACACAGAAGATAAAAACAGTCACTATCCTATGAGGGGTTTTGTTACATTTCACTTTTTTACTGTGATCATGCTATTCATATATTTTTATATGGAGATTGCTGGTGTGTTAAGAAACAGAAATTGTTCAGGTCTCTGCTTCTGTGGCTGAATTCTCAAATGGTGCATGGAGCCTTTGCTCTTCTACCATGTTTGCACAGCCCGTGATTAGGTTGCATTTATTTCACCATGCAGTAAACTTGGGTGCTGCTTTTTGACTGAGGACAAAGAGGTCAGGGACCACTGTTTGTAAACAAGAAAGGAGATGCTAAAGTCATCCTGTGTAAGGCTCACAACAACATACCAAGACTTACCAGGGCTATAGGAAAAATTGGGAGTTAAAGCACTGAAAGTGTCATCAAATAAAGATTAGTAATTCTTAAACAATGTTAAATATCCCAGGTCAGTTCACTAATATTTTCATAATGTAGAGCACAGACTTTCAGCAGGAAAGCTTTAATCGATATGCTCACTCATGAACATGTAACATGATTAGAGTAACCTTAGGCATATTTATGAATATACAGGATAATTCATTCAGCTGCCAATTCTAATTATCCTGAAATGTGCTTTTTCTTGTTGAAATTTTGGCCAGTAAGTTTTTCTATGTATAGCTTTCGTTTTAAAAAAGTCAGAGGTTTTATTATTTGTTTCTCCCTAATTTTCATACAATTATTTCAAGTTTTCACTTTTAAATTATGTTTTGTGATGTGTTTTTTTTTTCATTTATTATGTGATATGTAAAAGTTTGTTTGGAAAAAGAAATCTATTCAAGAAATAGACTTGAAATTCAAGTCTATTTCAGTTGCTAGACTGAAAGATTGTTGTTGTTATTCCTATTAATCTCTCAGTCCACTTATGTAATTCTGTTTATAGACCTCACCTGGACACATCAACAGAGCTGAGGTACTCAGTGGGCTCACTGGTTGATAGCCAGTCTGACTATCGGTCAACTAAAGTGATAAGGCGACCTAGGAGAGGCCGGATGGGAGTACGGAGAGATGAACCAAAGGTTAAACCCCAATTTCTTCTCATATATTCCCTGATAAGAGAATGTATTTGAAGCTGTTAGGCTTACACTTTGTGGGATTTTCTTCCAGGAAGAAAACAACAGCAGAAAAAAGAGCCCACCAAACATGAAAACCCAACCCAGAGAGCAGGGGTTTTTTGTATACCTGCCCAGAGAACTGTTGTACAAAATGACAGCAGAAAGTGTTGAAGTTTAGACATCAAAGTTCAAACATGCTTGATTATTTGTCTTTCCAGACTGTGTTTTTGTATAAATTTTCCTTATAGTAATTGTATACCTAAATCACAATTATGTGAAAATACTTTATGTTATTTGCTGTAATATTGCAAGTTGCTGGAGAGTTAATAATTGAATAAGTACTTTGAAGTGTTAGTTGCTTTCCTCTCCTGTATTTTTTAATGGGAGATGCAGTTTTCCCTGACAAAAGCTGTGCATGTCCCAATTGGTGCTCAGGTGAAATCGCTTGGCGATCACGAGTGGAACAGGACGCAGCAGATCGGGGTTCTGAGCAGCCATCCGTTTGAGAGCGACACCGAGATGTCGGACATCGATGACGATGACAGAGAAACGCTCTTCAGCTCCATGGACCTGCTGTCACCAAGTGGCCATTCTGATGCCCAGACCCTGGCCATGATGCTTCAGGAGCAGCTAGATGCAATCAATAAAGAAATCAGGTATGTAGCCTGAACCAGCCGCGACGCACTTGTGGTTACAGCTTCAAGCTTCCTTCAGTGCTTGAGGTCAGGTACCATTCATGGCATTAGGGAACAACTTGTTCATTTAGAGGATCGAAATGTGTCTGCTTTCCAGAGGAGAATATTGATTGATTGTGTGAAGATAACAACTGAGTCTTTCTTTCCTAACCGCAGAAATTCCTTTCAAAAAACTTTCCAAGTGAAAAACTGTTGGCCAGTTCAAGACAAGTAAGTTAGAGGAGGCTAACACATGGCAGATTTCACAGATTACTGCTCACAGTCCTCTTTTCGAGATCACTGTATGTATGACTCCACTTGCTCAGTAACAACCTCCTGTCAGAAATATTTTATTTCAGTGCTCTTCATGCTTTCTCCTGGCAATTATCCCTATCTTAAATCTAATATAAGCCAAGTTTTCTAAGACATGGTTTTGATTGACTCTGTAGACACAGAATAGGATTTTTCATGCTCCAAGCTGGATTCTAATACTTGGAAATAGATAATGAATAGAATATGTCTTAATAATATCAGTGCAAATATAATGAATTGGTAGAGATTCAAATGGCATGTTTTCATTAAGTGTTTGTTATAAATGAAACCACATTTTAAGCTTAAAACATTCTTACATGTTTTTCAGTAGGGACAATTTTAAAAAAAGTAATGTATGGAAAACATCCTCTCATTAGCAAGTGTTTTCCTTGAAGGAAATGAAGGAAATGCTAGTAAATGTGTTAGGGGCTTTCTGGTAATACTAGAAACAGAAACACTGTGGTTAGAAATATAATCAAAACGAGACAGACTGTTTTGGCAAAAGATAATCATTCTCTGATCAAGGTAACTTTAAAGGGAGAACTCTATTGCAGTATATTGAATTTGAGTAATTTTTGTATTCAAGGAAAAACCTTTTAGTATAAATCTAGAGCTTTGCATTTTTTGCTGTTCCAGAATGTGTTTGTTCAGATAGGATTACACTGATTTCTCAATTCTTTTCACACACCTGTGAAAGTACAGAGTCAAAGAGATATTTTGGTGTTGGGAAGGTAAATCTCTTTAAAACAGTGTACATAGAAGAAAGAACCTTATCCATATTTTGTTATTACAAAGAAGTCAGCACTGTGGCCAGTTGAGGAAGCAGTAGATGCAACATTTATATTTGTTTTCAAACAATACTTATCTTTAGTCAGTTTAACAAGTAATACACTAAAGGGTTTTCACAAGGAAGAGTACTTGCAGGAGACGTAGTGGGTTATTATTTGTGCCACCTGAATCAGATCACTGCTATACTTAACCCAGCATCTTGACTCAGATGTTAGGTGCAGTTTTATGTCAAAAGGGAAGCAAGGATGCACCTTTTATACAGGCATTTTTAACTGGAAGTCTACTAAGAGCAGTTTATTTCCTCAATTGCTAATCTCGTACTAAAGTATGGGCTTTTATCATCATAGCAGCTATTATTAAAGGAGCAGGTATGTAATTTTGTAATTTTTTTATACAGTTCAGGAAAGTCATTCTACAAGGATACTCTTATAAACTGTACTGCATTTCATGTTTTCTTTGGGTTTTGTTAATTGACAAATCAAAAATCAATTTTTTTCAAATTTTTTGAGATATTGAAAGAGATTAAAAATGTATTTTACCTTAGATTTGCATTATTATACAAGATGATTCAGGATTTAGGTTGCTGAAATGAAAAACATTGTTATAATTCAAGGTATTATTTGCCTTTAAGTTTCTTCCCTGCATTATTTCAACAAGAACTGTAGATATTTTATACAAATTCTGAAATGGATGTTAGAGAAGAAAACTTATCACAGCACTGGAGTTTTTAGGTTTCTATTTTCAATATATTATGGTTTTATTTATTGTACTGACTTCATTTCAGAAAAGTCTGGTTCACAGTTTTAGCCTACTCAGACTTTGTATTCTCTCATCCAACACTGATCTTTCATTATTCTTCCTCCTCTTTGCAAGAAGGACTACTCCAAGCACAGGTTTATGGGCAAAGGACTTATAACCAAATATTTTATTTTAAAGAAATTCCTCTGTTCTAAGTTCAATCACAAAAAAAAAACCTAAAGAACCCCATTGGAAGCATCCCGTTGAGGTGATAGAAGCCTAAGAAGCTTATATTGCTTGCTAACAAGAGAGTGATTTTAATGAAATTCACTTGAAGACACAGGGCTTTAGAAACAGCTATCATATTTTCAGCAAATTGGGGGGGGTAAAACAGACAATTTGTTTTGTATGTTCCCTTATTTTATTAATATGGATTATTTTACCAATTCCCTTCTTAAAGGCTCAATTTCATTTAACTCTTAACTTTGTGATTTAGCAAAAGATAATCAGATAAAGCCAACATAAGCTTGGAATTAGTTGTCTGCGGTAAATCAGATTGCTAAATCCCCTGCCCAATTCTAGCTCCTTTGCAAAGGAATCAATATTCCTGAAATGTCATACATCAAGTCTTGTTGTTGGACACACTCTTCAAACAGGTTTTGTGGATGAAGGAGCCGAGAAAAATATATTGATAACTGGTGATTAGGAAAATAATGTTGGAAAACGGTATTTTTTTAGTTATATACGATATTCATCTTTCTTTGCTCTTACTTTCAAATCTCATTTGAAGTTAAATGGTTCCTAGTTTTGCTCTGGGGATATGAAGAGGCAAATACAACAAGAGCATTCTTCTTTTCCTTAATAAGGTTAATCCAAGAAGAAAAAGAGTCGACAGAATTGCGTGCTGAAGAGATAGAGAACAGAGTGGCCAGTGTGAGTCTGGAAGGTTTAAATCTAGCCAGAGTCCACCAGGGTACCTCCATTACTGGCTCGGTGACAGCATCATCCCTTGCGAGCTCATCTCCTCCCAGCGGACACTCGACTCCCAAACTCACCCCTCGCAGTCCTGCCAGGGAGATGGACAGAATGGGGGTTATGACACTGGTAAGAAACCTTACAATGGCAGTGTTTGATGTGATATTTCTTGTACTGACTACTTAATCTTTTTACTGTATGACTGGCTCATCGCTCTAATTCTTCATTCATATCTTCATCATCCATACAGATAGCAAATTCTCTAAAATATAGACATTTGGTGTCTTTGGGCTTTGTTATAGTGGTTTTGAGCCTTGCATGATTCACTAGATGCACAGTGATAGGATTACCAAGGTCCTTAAGCACGCAGGGTATGGAGTTAATAAGAAAGAGAACTGATCATTGGAATTAATTGTATATAAAAATTGTTTAACAATGGAAAGTTAAGATATTCCACCACTTCTTATATGTGATCATTTGGATATACTTTTATATTTGGTATACTCCTTTATACTTACAGCACTTTTATGCATTCTTCATGACTGTGTATTGTGCACAATGAAATAAGTTCTTTGGTTTCCACTAATTCATTTAACTGTTGTATTTCAATATTACAGGTGGCTCGCACATAGACATCAAGCCACCATGAAATTACTGTGCAAATAGTTTCTAACATTGTTGTATCTTTGAGGATGTATTCAAATATGTCTCATTCAATTTGGGAGGGGATTTGCAAGGAATTGAATTTTGATCCTAGACGAAAAGAAACAGAACATCTGTCAAATATCCAAAGATAGTGTGTATCAACATATTTAGGATGTAGAGCTCTGATAGTGATCTGAGTACAGATGCAGGGTTCAGTGTGAGCTACAAACCAGTTTGGAGTTGGGGTGAATTAATCCCTTTAAGGACTAGGAGACAATCAAAGCAGCCCACTCTGCTGAATCTCATACAGGGAATAGAATAAGGTATGCATAAGTCCATTTTTTATTTGCTTTTTCTCTGATAATCATAATGTCACCAATGCTCCCTTGTAGTCCATTCCTGGGAAACAGTAGCACTGATTCCCTGTGAAGCCTTTCCTAACAGAAAAGGTTGCTAAGAGCAGCTGGAAATGAAGCCTGGCTCTTCATTCTTCTCAGCTGGAAGTAGGGGCTTTTGCTGATGATTGTCTAGCCAAGTCTTTCCCTTTTTCTGGGAAGTGACAAACACTCATACCCACCTCTGCCCCTCCCAGTTTAGTATGTTTTTTGCTGCTGCCTTGGGAGTCAGCAGTGAGGAGGTCTGGGCAGGCAGTCACACCTTATTCTCTGCTGTCCCCAGTCCCCACTGCTGAACAGCAGAAAAGAAAATGTTGGTTGCACAGGTCATTGTGGAGGAGGTGAGTGTGCAGGCTGCTGTGCTGCCACCTACTTCACCCAAGCAGCACCTTCCAAATGCAGTCTGGTTTCCTTTCCCCAGCCATTCAAAGTAAGCAGTCTGGCTGTGGGGAAGTGGCCATGGAGCTGCCCCGCCAGCAGACACCAGCACTGCCTGCTTGCCTGGATTTGAAAACTGTAGCTTTGGGTCAGTAGGTTGATCAGAGTCAAACATGAAATGACAGCATAGCCTCTGCAATTCAGGTTGCTGTGGTCTCACTCTCATCCAGCTCTAACTGTGCCAAAACTCAGACGGATTTGTCTGTCTGACTTGCAGTTGAACTCTTGACTTACCACAAGCAGTAGAAGCATCCTCCCATAGTGTGCTCAGCAGCACAGCCCACAGCTTTGCTCACCTGCATCAACCATTTCAGGACATTTCTGCCCTGCACTGTTTCAGCAGGAGTTCAGTGTTGAATATTGCTTCCTTGCTGGCTGGGAACAGAACAAGTCTGTCAGACAACCTCTAAGTGAAACTTGGAGTTGGGAAGAGGTTTGTAGAAGCCTGATTTCTAGAGCTCAAATTGCCAAATGACCCTGTATTGGTTGGCTGGAGAAGAAGGACTGCATGAGTTTCCACAGCCTGGGCCTATGGAGTAAATAAATTCTGCATAGTCTCTTCAGCTTTCCTTAAATGAATGACACATCTACCAAAAATAAAAATGCAAAAGGATTTGACCAAGACCCGTTCTAGCAGTATTTTACTGCCAAGTAATACTGCAGATGATAGGTGAATAGGTATTCATTTCCTGAAAATATCAGTCATTTTTTCAGGCATAGTATTTGGTGATGATATTTTGTGGTTTTATTTGGTGGGACACCAATTTGTAATATCTGATAAAACTTAAAAAAAACCTCTCTGTTGGGGATAACGTAAGTACTTACATGAAAACTCAAAAATAGAAAGTGCTGCTACAAGCTTGAAATGTCCAATTTCTTTTTGCTAAGTTTGTGAAATTGAAGGAGAGTGTTTCTTTAGAAAAAAAAAACCAAACCTACTTCACCAGAAATTTTTCAGGGGTTATCATATGTTATTGCATCACATGTATAATTAGTATATAATATGAAAAGTCTTAAATAAATCTTTTCTTCCCACTTCATGAATCTGAGAACAGGNTTTGTTATTGCCTCTTTTGTTACCAATCTAAGCCAAGCGACCTAAGGAAGCATCGGAGAAAGGTATGATACTGTTTTTTTTTAAAGTGTGGGAGACCACACTTATCATATTCCTCTGCTATTTAGGTAACTAAATATTTGCTGGGGTCCATTGCCAGCAACTGCATCCCCTCCTCTCCTTTTCATTCAATGCCTGAACATAATAATTTTAATCCTACCTGGAAAGGCTTCCAGGGATCACAGCTAAGCCACAGAATCAAGGCCTACCAGTGATATCTTGCAGTAGCAGCCTCAACAGCACAAACTTAAAGGAATACTTATTTTTAAAGAACTATTGACACAAAAGAATTACCTTCAAATGTATTTTGACCACTTTGTTGCTGTAGGAACTATAGATAGATTCCTTGAAATCTGGAACAATATCAAATCGTTTGCAGAACTGGCACTGATGATGAGATTCCATGACAGAAGATGGTATTTAAGATAAGTCATTATGTGTTCTGACAAAATTCCTTTTTGTCCATGGCTATTGTCAAGCATACTGACTATTCTGGTAACACTCTGTGAAGCAAGTGCTCATATTTATCCCTGTATTTCCCTTCTTTCTGACATCCTTGAGAAACTTAGTTTACCTGAATAATTCTGTTTAATGCAAGAGACCCACTTAGACCTGAAATTACCTTCATATTTAGACCTTTAGTGTGTCAACCTGTTCAGCATAAAGGGAATGAACAATTCTTCAAGCATAATCTCATTTCTTTCAAATATGTGCATTCAACTGCCATATTTAGGAAATTGTTTTTCCCAATAGCATATTTAAAGAAACAGAACCCTTAAAATTTGCTCAAAAAATTGCTCTTGAGACTTTAATGCTTCAGTCCATTTGACAATTTCATGCAGCATATATTGCAATGTTCTTGAAAAGCTAATATGCTCTCATTAGAGTCTCCCTCCCCCAGATTGCAGTAGTTGAAGAAGATGGGCATGAAGATAAAGCCACAATCAAATGTGAAACTTCTCCTCCTCCAACACCCAGAGCTATCAGGATGACTCATACCCTTCCTTCTTCGTACCACAATGATGCCAGAAGGTAAGATGTTTGTAACATGGACCTGTACTTCACAGTATAGCACATATTATTGTTTTCAAATCATGCTGTTTAACTATTCCAAAATGACCTGATTTCTTCTGTTTCTCATGTCATGAGAGAAAAAAACCTTACCCACTGTCTGTTGCATGACCTTGATGATTTTTATCAATGCCAAAGTACATGCAGGATATTTCTGTTTTGAGGTACAGTATTGATGACTTCTGGAAGCAGCAATGGTACAAGAATCCTAGAAATAAAATCAGAATGCTGACCACTGTATTTTTCATAAATTGTTCCTAGCAAAGTAAAAATATTTATTTTCAGCCTTGCCTGACATGGAAACTGTGGTCTTCTGTTGCTCTATATGTTGCCAAATAATTTAAAGATGATGTTTCTCTTGCTGGGAGACCATTACTAAATTATAACCCATTAATTTATTTGCAGAGCTGCTCAGAAGAAAATTAAATTGCTGACATGTCTATTTCTTTATTATCATGTTGCAGTAGTTTGCCTGCTTCACTGGAGCCAGAAAGCATTGGTCTTGGCAGTGTCAGCAGCAGTCAGGACTCTCTGCACAAAGCTCCCAAGAAGAAAGGAATCAAGTCTTCAATAGGACGATTGTTTGGTAAAAAAGAGAAGGCTCGACTTGGACAGCTCAGTAAGAAATTGTTGTAACAGCTAAGGTCACCTTTTCACTGCCATTTTCCCATTTTAAATTTTTCTTTTTTTTTCCCTTTTTCCAATTTGCTCATTTTTCTGTTTTGTCTGGCACAACTTTCCCACTAAATTTCATTGTTATCAGCAATCATATTTGTTGAGAGTTTGCCCTGATTGTAATATAAATTAAAGGAGAGTTTGGGCACAAATTACTGAAGTCCTCGCCTTCCCTAAACCTTGTGCTTCAACAGTCTGTTGAATTGGGTAGAAATGGTAACACTGTATTTTTGAATAACCACATAAAGAGGAAGTAAGAAGTTAATACACAATAATATGTGATACAGAAGGTCCTTGCAACTAAGTGTAGCTGCTTTTCTGATTTCAGTGTGTCAATAGATGCCCTCTAGTGCCTACAGCTGAATGTCCTCAGGATAACTCTCTCTTTAGTTAAGCTGCTCACAGCAGTGCTTAGCTTTTTTCCTACTTCTGCCCTTTCCCCTTGCTGAGACTATTTCATTCTATTTCATTCATGGAAAAAATTTTCTTCTGCCTATTTCTTTAGGATGTCTATATGGACACATGCCAACACAAGTATCAAATTGGAATAAATGTGTCAATAAAATAGAAATACTGTCTCTTTCCCAGTCATGGAGATGTCACATAATACAAATTTGTGAGGCACTAAATTTTATGCCATGGTGACCCCGTAACACTTGTAAAAGAATTTTGAGGCCTTGCAGTAATTGTAAACACTTAAGCAGCAAACATAAACCTGAAATTAAAACCCTACATTTTTGTTGCAATGTGTCCTTACCACAACTAACAAACCCATTGCTAAAGTAGTATAGAATAAAAAGAAAGCTAGTACTAAGGTCAAAGTATCAGAGTAAAACTGTAAAATGGAGTGTTATTCATTTGTACTCCAAACCTTTTTCCTCTCTGCCTGTAAAACCATATCTTCTTGAAAAAAACCTCAACAAACTAATTTCAATTTATAATCTGAATTCCCTTTTTCTTCTCACTATGGAAAGAATAAAACTGATTTATTCAATCTTTTAAATGAGAATCTATAAAGGAATCTTTCAAATACACCTCTATGCCACCATCCACATCGATGGATAATTTTATAACTTTAGACTGCATCGAAAGTTAGATTTTATTAATTCACATTTACATTCTATATAACCCTTTTTATTGATACTGATGGTTTATGCATAATAATCCATGATTTATTAATAAGTCAGGAACATAGAGGACAAAGATGCAATAAATGTGTTGGCCTTCCCTGCAGTTCTTTGAAATGTGGAACAAAAATGAAATAACAGCTTCAAAGACTATCTCAGGAACAATGAAATCTGGCAGTAGATCAATTCCTAATCCCACTATGATTAATAATACATAGATAGAATTTGATAAAATCCATTTGTAGTTCCCCATACTAGGTCACAAAATTGCTAAAAGATTTTAATGATTTGCAATTATAGGATTTTTTTGAGACTTCCATCCTTTAATTCAACAGCAAAGATTTCAGTTCAATGCACATTTTAATTAAACAAACTAGGTTTACTAGCATGTATAAAATGAGCAGTAATAGTGTTACCTAATCAAAAGGTAGGAGCAAAATATTTTTCCAAAATTAAAAAGACATTGAGTAGCTGAATTACAGGTATTTTTTCTCATCTTAATTTTAACATATCAAACATTTATTGAATGGCTGTTTCGATTCAATGGCAGTATCATAGAATCATAGAATATCCTGAGTTGCAAGAGACAATGAATTTCAAAAAAGAGTCCTGGTAGCACTTGAGTCAGTTTCACAACTGATGTGCTATCTGTGCAGCTGTATAATTAGGAGTTCTATTTATGGTAATATACTACATCACAGAAATTTCTATAGAAAGTCCTACTGGACTCTATGGCACTGCAAAATATTTGTATGGTTTTCATAACGTAAATTGAAACTGCAAAATCAATACAAGAATGTCTTTTATTTGCTTGCTTAAATTAAACATTGTAATTTAATATAGACATACGCTTCTTACATTTTTAATATGGAAAATACCTTTTCTTCAAATGCACATATTTATACATTTTTATTTTAAAAACAGTATTGAAACCTTCAGACTTGTATTACTAAGTTATTTATACATTTTTATTTTAAAAACAGTATTGAAACCTTCAGACTTGTATTACTAAGTTCAACAGAGCCAGGCTATTACCCAAAATATTTCATTGCTCTGTGTCCCTTGCAAGACCCTGAAATTATTCCTTTTTAACTCCTAAACCTGCCAGAATTTTGTTATTTTATTAGTGGATCATTTTACCTTTTCTGCTAAACTATTAGCATTATTGTTTGGAGCCAAATCCCTTCCTTAGGAGTTTTTTCTTAGAACTGAGATGCAAGATTTCTAGATTTTTCAAGTTTTCTCTAAGTTTTTGGAAAAGGAAAAAGGAATGCTGCAGGGAGCACAAGTGCACTTTCTTCCCTTCATTCCTTCTTTTCATCTTTCCTTCTTTTCCAGTCTTCTCTCACTTGACAAACACCACATCAGATATTTATGTACTCTTCTCATGTTTCATTTTAAACATTCTAGACCCTTAAACAAAAAATACATCCCAGGCATTTTTAGAGTTGCCCAAGCAAGCTGATCTGCATGGCGAGTGGAGAGGTCAACTTGTTAGGGAACATTTATTGTGACCACATCCAATACAAGGCACCCTCAGTTATTCAAGGGCTAGATGTACTTGGGGAATGGAGAAATGCATGATGCCCAAGCTACTCTCCAACCCATAATAAACCCTCACTACACTGCACTCATCCTTTCTCTATCCAGCATCCTGAGGGCTGCTCTCTCAAGAAAGGTGTGGCATGTTGATTGTTTGCTGAGTGAAAAATATAATCCAGAGTCAGGAAGAAGCAATTAATGAGATTCTATAAGACATGGACAGGCAGATGAAATTTTAAAAAATATTTTCGTGTTTTCTGCATGTGTGAGATGCATTTGCATCATTCTCATTGTGAGACTTGCAGAAGTAGTGTCCTCTTTTAATAAAGCAAAAATCTGTCTAGACAAACAGGAGTGTTAGAGCAGCACCTCTTTTAAAAGAACAGCTGAAACCCAAGCTTTTCCAAGTTCATGTCATAGACATGATGCAGTAATAGGTTTTGTTCTCACTTGGTTGAGGTACATGTAAGTCTAACTTGTAAAAGGCTGTGGATTTATTTCACTACATAACATTTATGAATTATTTTACTATTAAAATCAACATATCAGGACAGAAATATTTTAATTTATTTTGTGGTTTTTTATTATGCCAGTGTCCGCTGTACAATTGTTCACTATCCATTAGCTATGAAATAAGAAATTGCCACTGTCAAACAGAGTCAATCATCAACATTTTACCACATTGTTGTCTTGTTTCTTGTGCCGGTTGCACACCTTCCAAACTGAGCACAGGGGGAAGGCAGCCTTCAAAGGAGGGCTGCAGGGCCTCTGTCTGCACACATCCAAGCAGGAGTGAGAGGACAGTGTGAAGGCAGAGCCAGGAGACTCTGCTGAGCTCCATGAACAGGTCTCCTCTTCTTCAGTCAGGGTAGCAATAAGAAAGTCAGATGATTTTCCACTTCTGCACTAGGAAAGTCATGTCAGTGGCCATGTGGATCGTACCAGTCCTGCCCTTAGTTTACAAAATTATTTTACTTTGGCCCACATGTCCTTGCTTACTGCAATCTTCCTTTGTCAGTCTGTGTAAGTTATTCAAGTTTCTTTGACTTTAACAGGATTTAGGTGCCTACAAGACACCTCCAGGGAGATGTAGGAGGCTTTTTATTTCTCTGACAGATTTCTTTCTGTCATCTCTGGGAGTTTGCAGGGATAAGGATTTCTAAGACTATGAAAGCAAAAAGAAGACTTTAGCACTACTGCATTAGGTGATGCTGTATTATGGCAACAGTAGAGAGACAGTTCTAGAGAAAGCAATTTCACTTTTACATTTCTCAGCTAAGATTAAGAAATGGTGAGAGCATTGCTTAGTTAGCACCACAAGACCAAGCCTTAGGAGGCAAAGAAAAATAGGCAAAGGAGATAATGGTGCTCTTGTCATACATTTCTGCTAAACACAAGGAGGAGAAAACATTTTTTTTCTCTACTACTCTTTCCCATGTAGTAAATGCTTGTCAGAATTTACTGCAGGTGATAGATGTTCTCCACAAACACCAGATGTCACAGCTTAAGGAAGAATATACAGATAATGATGGTGGCTGGGAGGGGAATTTAAGGGTTGAGGAGGGGAAAAACAGGAAGAGAAAAAAGCGAAAATATGGTGGGGGTTTTGTTTGTTTTATTTTCCAGGAGGTTACATGGAAACAGAGGCAGCAGCTCAGGAATCTCTGGGATTAGGCAAACTTGGAACACAAGCAGAAAAGGACAGAAGACTAAAGAAAAAGTGAGTACTGTTTTTATGTGACTTTTTGGCTGCAATGTGATCCAAATATCAGGATTTTTATTGTTTCACTCAAATGTGGAATAAGAAGCATGACTATCTACTATTTTAGTAGTGATATTTCTTTCCCCTGGAAAAGTTCTTAAAGCTGCATATAAAATATAGGGGGATATATTCAGAGTCTGTCAATTGTACATTATTATTTCATTTGTGAAAGAACATAGGTTTATGAGAGACGTTTTCCCATTTCACGTTGTCATTAATCCTGTGCTTTTTGCCTTCTGTGCAATTCTTAAAGAATAGCCACGTATTTAATTACTCCTTATGTAGATTTTCTTTCTCAAAAGGGTGAAAAGCATTTTTGTATTATCCAGTGAACAGAGTGTAATTTCTGTTTCTAGTTTTTAAAGGTTCCCTATAAACCCTAGCAGCTTCCCTTTCTTTTTGCTTGTCAGCAAATACCGGCAAAAAGCAACCTAGTTTTTTGTTTGCATCAATTATATAATAATTTAGTGCTGTCTTTCATACACCTCCTTGTAAAAACAGTAAACTGACTCATAGCAGCTGCCAGGAGCTATGAAGAACTAATAAAATAAGGTTGCAAACACAAAAGAAACCTCTTGGCAGCACTGCACTTCCAGTGTAATTAGAGGGTGTCAGAGAAAAAGATGGTACTTAAAAATGACTTTGCAAATTCATTCTGTAAACAAATAGGTTTGCTTTTCATTCATAGCCATTAACTTTAATGCTATTCTTTGGATTCTGTAAGCCTAATTTTTAAAATTTTGGGGGTTTTCAGATTTGTTTCACTCTTCTAAGACTTCTTCGCTGAGTTTCAAGAAAATTTGCAATAATCCAAAGAATCTAAGGATAATGTTTAAGCTTCTCTTTAAATTTTTATGTAGAATATTTTTAATCACTACTTTCCTGTCAAGTGCTTGATGAAATATAACTTTAAATGTATACATTCATGTCATGTACAAATGCAAGCATTCTGTTTAAATCAACCTCAATTTAGCAATTAAAGATAGAGAAGGACTCCCTGTGCTAGCTGAAAGAGAAGAAACATTTTAAATTCAATTAAGAAACTCACAATAGCATTCACAGAGATGTTATAGCTGATGAGTCTTGTTCCTGTGTTTCTTATCTATACATTTTTATCACTAATCAGTAATTTTAGAAATGTATGGATGTAGATTATGTTACCATGCTTTTTTAACTAGATCTAGAAAGCATCTTTGAGGCCATCATTACCATTCATAAAGAATATAATTTAATTTTCAGCAGTCTTTTTTTTTTTTCTTTTGAAGTCCCAATGTACCTTCCAGTTCTGAGGGCTGAATGTATTACAGTATTGAAATCATTTTTGAAGGGACAAATACATTCATTTTGTTCACTTTTTTATGTGTTAGTTCTTTAAACTAGGTAAAATAACATAAGACTGGGCACACACAACTGCAAACATGACATGACTACTTCGTCTATAGATTGCCTACCAACTTTTGAGTCTGTAAATAACAGGTGTGCAGCTAATCTGTTATTAAATTTCTGTCCAATCTTTCAAAATTCCATGCTTTCTGCTTTTCAAGTCTTTCCTTTTTTTCTCCTGTGTCTGTCTGTCCTTGGTTCTTTATGGGTTAGATACAACCAAAATATCCTCTGCCGGAAGGAAAGGAATCTTTCCTTTGTGACTATTCTATTAGTCTGAACTGTATATTATTTATCCAAAGTATATGTTCTACAACTGTCTCATGAAGAAATGTAATTTTTCCCCTGTTCCTTTTAGGGTTACCTGTCTTCATAGTTTCTCACTTCTGAATCCTCCTGCATAAAGGTTAACATATATTGCTAGTTTACATAAATATGTATGTATATCTTACATCATTTTAGAGGAACCATAACATAGGAGAAAATGTCATGTATAATTGTTTTAGAGATATACAGGAGATTCTGGTGAAATATGATGGTTGTTAGGGTGCCAGGCTGTCAACACAGTGTAAGAGAATTAACACCTCCTTGTAAGAAATTCAGTCACAACATCAAAGAGTGGGTCAGGTTGGAACACAGGGGGTCATCTGGCAACCTCCCTGTTCAAGCAGGCTGATCCCAGAGCACATGGCACAGGATTGTGTCCAGAGGGTTCTTGAATATCAGTCATTTATTTGCATGTCTTATCTCAGAAAATACTAAAATGAGACAGTCCAGAAAGTAATTTAAATGAAAAGTTTGTTGCAGGAGGTCACATTCCTTTGTACCAGTTCTTAACAATGCCCAATTCCCTCTGGAAGTAGCTTTGCTATACACACACTAGGTGCAAGGTTACTGAGGTGTGTAGTGCAAATGAGGATACTATGCTATGTAACATTATTGGTGGTGGGGATGTGTGGGAGGTCTTTGTAAGACGTTATTAGAGAAGTCTGAGAGTCATTTCCTAGCTCGTGATGTAGCAGGAAGATCTGTGGCAGTATGATTTAAGTCCAAGTGCTTGATTCCTCTCTTACTGCTAAACAAACCTGCTCTGCAAACCCTGCAGAGACAGTGAGCACAGTCACTGGAACACAGAGCAGAGCAATTCACCTTGTTAGCATTTCTAACTGCCCTGGATTAGGACATAAAAGCCCGAGAGAACCAAACTCACCAATAGGATAGGTAAAGGGTAGGCTAAAGCTGGGAAATACTACTTTGTATTACATTTCAGGTCTGAGAGAGCTTTACTTACGCTAGATTTGTCACTCCCTTTAAAAAAAAATAAAAACCAAAGCCAAAGCAGACAAAACCAAAAACAAACAAACAAACCAAACCTGTAACAAAAATCCCCAACAATACAAAAAAACCTCAAAACAGTGATGCCAGAGCCAATTCTGTTTTCTATAAAGCAGGTATAATACCACATACTGAAACTGTGTTTCTTTTGACACATGCAAGTTAGGTGAAATGGCTTTCAGCCCTGAGTTGAGTCGTGGTTCTGGTGCAGAAAGGCGAGGACTCTCCCCTCACTGTGAAACAGAGGTCAGATTTATCCCTGTGATCAACACAGGGGTACTGTGATAGTAGCCATGATCTTCACCAGACTCTGATATTAGCTTTGATTTAGTTTGAATAGAAGTCACTATAAAAGAACAGAATCCCGTTAAAATTGCATCCATAGTATCTCTTAACTGAGAAATACTTCAAATGCTAAATTTCTCATTTTACATTGTTAAATGTATTTCATTTCATCAGTAATTCCAGAAGGATGCCCCTTCCCCAGGGATGAAGATGCATGACGTTTCAAATTGCCACATGTGCAGCAACAGGTTCTAATAGTCCATTAGTGTCCTGGGCACCTGCTCCCTCAAGCAAGCATTGACTCTGGCCCTCATGGAGTTAGGAACACACTGCAGTGTGTTATAGTGCTTTAGACCAATTTGTGTGTGTGTAAGCAGGTACTGAATAATGCATTTCACTCTGAAAATTTTAATGAGTATGGTAATTCTGGAGGCCAATTCTCTCTCTGGTGATTATAGTGTCATTAATCTAAATTTCAAGGTTTCTCTGCTTCCTGTTTAGAAGATGCTATTTAGATGTAAAATTTCTTTCAGTTTCAATTGACTGCTTAGACATCACTAAAATGTAATTAACAATTTGTCTCAATGATATGCTAGACATTTATAAACCTCCAACAAGAGTCTCTATTCATCCAAAATTTGGTTATTACAGTAGACCTATTAGGAACAAGTCTTACTCCTAAGGCATCAAAAATAAATTAAGAAATCTGAGTAGAATTTTTAAATTATACCCAACATCTTTTATAAGCGGAAAAGATGAATTTAAGTTGCCTGACTCATCCATAGATGACAGACATTAAATAAATGACAGTTCTGGTTAATAGTGAAACATTTTAGGTCTTACTATTTGTAAATTGAGCATGCAGTTCTAGGAAACAAAAGATGAGGGTAAGGGGTATTTAAAGCGTTTAGGCTGTTATTCATTGTTTTGTGAAATTGTGTGATGTTGGGTGTATGTGTGCTTAACTTTTATTATTTAAACTAGACTCTGTATTTCACTTCACTTGTTCTATACAAAATTTGATGATGTCTTGTATATAGAATCTTCTGCCTTTTGCCAGAGCTTTCAGAGCCTGTTTGCCTAGAGAGTAGCTTGTTCAACAAAACTCAGGATTTAGGACTAGAATTATCAATGGCAGAGATACTGTCTGTCACAGTTACATTAATTTGAGCCCCCCAATGATTTAAATAGTTTGCGCTCCTCTAAACCATAACTTTTATTTAAGATAAAGCTTCCAGAAGGCACCCATCAAAAAATGAAGAACACAGGTTTTTGTCTCAGTATTTTTTGTCCTAGTGATTAACCAGTCTCCCTCTGGAAAACGGTTATGTAATTTCCAAATATGAATTTTATAGTTGACTCCAGCTACCATTCTCTGTACACACAATATCTCATATGTTCACGACATCATCCTCTGTGGGTGTTGTGCAAACTGTGCACAATACTTGGCCTTGCATCCACACAGGGTTGTCATGATAACCCAAGCCAGGACCCAGCACAGGAAGTTCCGGTCAATCCAGTTACTATTGCAAATTGAAATGTTCCTGAAAGGTTCAGATAGCATCATAGTGTCCTCTGGAACAGCAGAAGTTAATCAATCTGTGTCCCACAAGACAATTCATACATCGAAAATTAGTAGGTAGCACTATGGCTAAAATAAACTGTATTCCCCGTAAAAATGCATATCTCCACTGACCTCATCTCAGGTAACAAATTAAGGCACTTAAGAGAAGCTGTATAAATGTTTTACTGTCTTTTTCACTAAAATGCCATACATTGAGCCCGTTATGAAAATATTCTTTAACACTGAACTCGGCCAAACTTGAAATATTATCAACTATCAACTAGTAGAGTTGTGTTTGCTTCCCGTTTTGTTAAAACTGTGAGTGAACATCAGTTGTTTTCTCCTTATCCACAGTTTGCTCAGGAATGATGTCAAACTGCCCTTAGCTAAAAGCTTCACTGGTGGCAAATACAGCTCTAGGGAGTCTTGCTTTGTACAAGGCTGAGGGCCAGGAAGACTTCTCAAATGTAATCTTTGATTTGATGTGCAACAAAGTGCAGAGCAGCAGCAAATAAGCATCTCTACGAGATAAAAAAGATACGATATGTTGCATGAAGGCATGGAATAAATAATTGGTCACAGTGACTGACATTTCACAGGATGTGCTGATTGTATCCCCTGTAGGCACTGCCTTACAGGCAAGGTTTGAGAGACATTTAAGAGCTCTGTGGTCCTGGGTTGCCATTCAGAGGTGGATTTGACCTTGTGCATACTGCTAATACAGTGGGAGATGGGCGTGTGCCATCCCTTTTGCAGCAATCCCAAAGACAAACTATTTTGTAATATTTTGTCTATGTTTTGTACAAATTATTAGAAAAATCCCTGAAAAAGAATTCACATGCAAGCCAGCTATTCTGGATCATGATGGCAGGATCTGAGTCCAGAAGCTGATGAATTCCCCACTCTGTTAGTATGAGTATGAGCACAGGCAGTGCTTTAGCCTGACTTTTTTTTCAGTTTTGTTTGATTTGACTCTGGAGAAGAATCTATTAATTCCATATTTCCAAAACAAGCTCAGAATGTGAGGTTTATATTTTCCAAAGAAAATCGAAGTAAACCATTCTTTCCCAAGAACCTGTTTTTGGGGGGATTTACTCCATGGCTACAGGTTTTGGTTTGCCAGATACAGCTTCCTGCCTTCAAGTGCATTGCAGAGGAGCCTTAATGTGCTAGGACACGTACATGTGCTTACATACATGAATAAACACTTGTAAAATCAAGACCTAAGCAATCCTCCTATGTAAAATCATGCTGTAAAAAGAAATTCTTAGTGTTCATAGCCTTATAAAGAACTTTCCAGAGAGAACTGCAGTGCTGTTAAGTCTCAGCTGACAACTCTGATGTATGTGTCAAACATCAGTAACATCATATGAGCAGAAGAACGTGTTGGATTGACTCTCTTTCTACTTAGGGGAAATAAAAGAATGATAAATGTTGATAAGTTCATTTGATAACAGACTTTCATTTTTTTAGTGGGCAAATCCAAGTTTTAGATCTTTGTCAACAGGCAACCTGAAAAAATATCTATCTATTTTGTGGAATATTGTGGACTATTTTGTTTGAAACACTGCAGTAATTGCTTTTGAATCCACATGATGCCCCTTTAATTAGGTTAATTAATTAGGTTTCTTGTGTGCAAGTGCAATTAGAATTTGATGTAATGCGTTTGTGACTACAAATAATTCCTGTCCTCTGCAGTACACAGGTAGCTTTTTCTAATTATTTTTTTAATTGCACACATTTTAGAAAAATTAATCCAATTGGATTAATTAGGGTGTTTTTCTGTGCCATCCACATAATGTTCCTATATGCTTAATGCTTATTAAACACCATTGTAACCTAAACATATGCTATTCATTTTCTGATATAGTTCATAAGAGTACAATGTCTTTTTCACCCCCAGTCTTTTATTTTCTGAATCTTCAGGAAAATTCAAGTTTTGCATTTAATTTCATTTCTTCCTACCTCATCTATGAAAAACTCCCTGCTGTTGTGATTAGCTTTTAGCCTGATCTCTAGTTTTTCCTCCCTTTCTCGCAAAAGGTGTTTGTGTTTCTTCATTCTGGTGAGGGAAGGAGAAGTGTTTGATGTTCTGATATGCAGTTTAGGATTGTCTGCTGTGTGCAGTGTGGTTTTCTCTTGGCTGGATCAGTGTCTAGTCATTGAGACACACAAAGATGAACTTTACTTTTAAACTTAAAATCTTTAGCAAATATTTTAACTGGAACACTTTCAAATCGTTAGTCAGTCAAAGCTTTTGCAACATTAAAAATGTGTCCCGCTCTTACATTGCTACTTGGAGCATTTTTAGCATTGCAAATGTAAAGATAAATCGGTATCTGTTTATCAGAGGATTATTAAACCTTACTTAGATTATTCTGATCATGGAAGAGATGATAGAATATTTTATTACATATTTATTTTATATTTTTAAAATATTTTATTTTCACTAGAACTTCTAAAAATAATATTTTTATCCTTTGCTAAGTTTTAAAAATTCACTTCCTTATAAAATATAAGAATACTTGTTACAGAAAATTGCAAATTTTTAATCGAACATAAACCCCTAAGGCTCTAGTCCCTATCTTATCAACATTTATAAGTCTATCCACTGCAATTTGGAGCTTCTGGATAAATATAAGCTTATACCCTGATACATGCAGCTGGCTTTCTAAATAACCCTCTCCAGCAGATGTAAGTATCCTATCAGATTAGCTGTAGAATTAGGATTTAAAGGAAGAATGGGTAAAACACAGCACAGTAAAAAAATTCTTTTATGTTTTTATATGTGTAAGGAAAACATAATCAAATGGTGATAAATTTGTTGTTTTATGAAAAAAAAATCCATAAAAATACCCTAAAGGTAGAACCTAGAATTAAAGGTCCATTTTTCCCTGCTGTATTTTATTATTCTCCAACAAGATGCTCAGGAAGTGAGGGAATGTCCCTTGATCTTCTACTCCCATCATGGTCTTCAGTTCCTGTAAATTATCCCAAGTGCCTGCAAACTGCCAGCTCACTAAAACTACAACAAAATTACTTCCATTCCAGTCAATCCCTCTGCTTCTGTCTACACATACCCAAGGAGTACTCCGTGGAAAATGTGACAAATAGCAGTTCTGGTTCAATATGCTCCAGAAGGCTCAAAATTAAAAGCTTTTTCAGCAAAGGTGATCACATCAGTCCTTACAATTAGCTCAGTGGAAAATGAGTATGACTCATGAATGCATATTCAATTCTAGTGCTACTTCCATCAGATTCGGTAATTTTTAAATAGTTCTATAGTATTTCACTTATATTGCACAACTTTGTTGTCCTTCCCTTTCTTAACCTTCCTGTCTTAAACTTTCTGGGTATAAATTTGTCATTTGTTTCCATCTACTTTTCTGTGTTGCACTTTCTCTCCGCTCTCTCAGCTGTTCTGCTGATCTTGCACACATGAAAACAAAATTTAAATCCCCAAAAACAGTGCCCTTCTGAAATGACTAAAATGTCTGCAACCTCTTAGTTAATCACAGCAAAGGTTTTTCATCTTACTTTTATTACAAGTACATCTACCAAGCATATCTAGATGTCAGTAAATATTTTTTAATAGAAATGTAATATTTTGAGATGTCTGGGTTTCATTCAGGCCTATAAATTTCTTTTTATGATGGCAAACAGTGGATGATGTAGAAAGTTTATTATCAGCAATGACATCCTACTTTCTCCTCCTGTACTGTACCTATTATTTTGGCAATAGTAGATTACCTGAGGGAAAATCATACCAGCTACTGATCTAGTGTAAGTATTACTGCTGAAATTAAAATAATTCCAGGAATATAAAGCCATGGAAAATGTTAGTCACCTAAGTACATGAAACCTGCATTTTAAAAACAAACAAATAAAAAACAACCCAAATTTTACAACCAATTATAGGTAATTTATGATTACTATGATATATTTTGCTAAAATATTATTAAAGTAAACCTTGGTATGTAGTCCACTCAATGTTATTATGTAACTGTGGTAATTTGGTTAAATCCAATCAAGATTTTTGGGGTTACACAAAACCCCTTATGAAATTATTCAAATATAAACAAAAAACTTTGATTTGAAAACCTATTCCCCATTTGCTGTGGTTACAGATCTTTGGCATGAATATGTATTGTAGATGGAAAATGTGCTGTGCTGAGGGGTACCTAATAAATAGCCAACAGCAGTTTAATGAAAATCTAATTTTGACAATTTCATCTGTTCCTCACAAGAGCATTGAACTTTTCTAAGCATTGAAAGACCAGTTACAAAGATTTCTATAGTTATAATGGTGATATTATTTTATCTATCATATTATTTATTTTTTTATGGACTACTATATGTTCATTAACATTTATGTGCTTTTTTTTTCCATTCATCTCTCTTCATCTCATGAAAAGCATATCTGGGTAAGTTAAAATGCCATGGCTGCTGAACATATTATTCTTCAGCACCATGTTTATTTTAAATGTTTTGTTCCTACTATTTTTGTTTTTCCGTGAATCTTATGTAACGATCCATGCAGAAAACCGAAACTGAATCCCTGCAAAAAAATGGAAGCTTTCAAAGTATTCAGAATAACAGTAAACCTTGAAAGCATACATAAATTTAGGTCAGGACTTGCTCCTGAAGTGCTTAATAGAATGAGTTAACTACTTGGAGATAACGTCTGTAATTTTTTAAAAAATAAACGCATTTTTCAAGGTCTAAAGTCCAGAATCACAAAGACATTCAAGAGTTAAAATCAGTGGAAAAATTATGAGTTTAACAAATGCTGTTAAGACATAAATTCTGTTTAATTAAATCACAGATGACTCACAGAGTACATAATTTTTTTATTCTGTTTGAATCCTCATGCTATTTCAAAGCAATCATATATGCAAAAATATTTTATTTGTGCATATAATTTTACTGTTTTCTTTTTCACCAGTTCATTTTCTTGTTTTTTTTGTTTTGTTTTTGTAATTGTTAACCTGAGATCAAGTTTAACATCTTCATCTCTTCTTTGATCTATTGTAGAAATGTTATTTCTTCTTGAATAAGAACTTGCAAAATTAAGGAGGAAATTTCAGGAGGTGAAAGTGTACAAAACATAGAGAACAAGGGTTACCACATTAATTTAGAATATGTGATTATGAAATTGCTTTATAAAAATAGATTAGATAACATTTGATCAGTCTGGGAACACTGAGAGTCTCTAGTACAGTACACACAAGACTGCAAGACTATGTATTATGCAACCCTGCTTATTTCACAGCTGGTTTATTTGGTTTTTAATACTGGCCCTCTGAAGCTCTATTTGTCAGGGTCTGTCTTAACCATTCCTGAATGTGCTTCACTTAGCTGAATAAATATCTTCAGGAAAAAAGTATGCCCTTCAGTTTACGTGCAGCTTAAATGTACACCTAACATGGAATATCCACAGCACTTGTTCTGTGTTATCTGGGATGTTGTGAAATTTATAATTCCATATTTTTACAGATTTTAAAACATTCCATTTATTAGTGGCATCTTGATTTCTGTATTTCAGTCTTTTTTTTTTTCTGAAAACTCCCTAAAGTTGAATACAAACTATTTTGTAAAACACTGGAAATTGAATTTTGTCCATTGTTTCCAGTCTGGCCTGATATTTAATATCAAAAAGGAGAATGAAGATTTCAAATCACTTAAAATCCAGATCACTTATGTGTCAAAGTTCAAACAGGATCTGGCATTGTTTTTAATTAGTGCAGTCTTTAAGTCAGTTGGATCCTTTCAGATTAAATTAAATCTGCATTGTGTGACAATATGAAGTCTTGAGTCTCTCCCCAACCTCCCACTCCACTTCCTACTTTAAATCCATTTATAATCTCCCAGAAAATACATATATATAAAATGTAACTTGTTATTTTTATAAGATTTTATTAACTTACACAAATTCAACTCATGTTTTCATGCAATGTCCTGAGTTACAGGACACTGTACATTGGCATGTCTTAAATATTCAGCAAATGACAATAGAAAGAAGAAAATCCAAATCCAGTTTAATTCATTAGAAATTCTCTCTCCTGTTTTTTTCAGACTTTGAATGTATGTTAGATTTCGAGCGGCAGATGTGTTTAATTGTACCTTGAAATCATAGGATTACTCAGATAAATGCAGCATATTTGGTCTATCTTTCCTGTCTGGTTCTCTTCTAGAGCCATCATGTGCAGTGCTTTGTTTTAAATGAAAAATTTTATATTGATAATAATAATAATAATAAACATAATAATGTCAGTTAATAATTGGAGGACCTGCTAGGTAGGAACTTCAATCTGTTATCTGTTTGAGAAAATGTCTGTGACTGAAGACCATTTCACAGTCTAAATTACCCATTAGCCAAATTTTTAAATCAGTTCTGCTTGTGTTTTACAAGCATGATCTGGCTCTTGACTTCACTGTGCTTCCTTTTCAATTTATCTCACATTTACGATTATATTTTAATTAAGAGACGTTATGTGTTTTGTGCAGTATAATATCCCTGAGGTCTTTTTGTGCAAACCCTATTAGATATCAGAGTAAATCCTATTACGCGCAGAAACGTGCAGAAATGTGAAGATCTGTGTTGAAATATTGTTTATGTCTCATCAAGACAGTGTCTGGACATCGTGTTTGCATTGTGTGTATTAGAAATCCTAAGCTGTCATTGCTCATTTGCTTCCTGAGGCCTTGTCTTCATTAAGAAAATTGAATGCCACTGAATGGCATTTAAGTCAAGATAGCATTTAAGTCAAGATAGCATTAACTTCCCACACACATTCTATTTAAAGATTATTAGTGTTTTTAATAAAATTCATCGGGCTTTATGCAATGAATTGATGACAGCTGCTGATACAGATCCAGAATTTCCCTGGTAAAAGAGGGAATACATATGAAGTAGATTTGCAGGATAGTAAGATAATTTCACTCATTATTTCTGCCTTCTTGTTGCTTCCATGTATTTCTCCTCTCCAAGGGATTATTGAAGCATTCAGAAGTGCCCATGTTATGAGCCAGTTGTGCTCTCAGGTTTTTAGTTAGTTGCTGCTCATGGATGAACAGTTCTGGGGCAAATGGCCCAGTGTTAACAGTGTCTTTAGCAAGGCATTTTTGGGCAGGGTTAAACATCAGAAGTCAGTGCTAGGGAGGCAACGCACACAACTTGACATTATGTGATTTTCTTTACTGTCTTTGATAAAAATGTGAAAACAGCCCACTTTATGAGGCACTCCCCAGAACACAAAATTAAAGTATTTCTCGAATTTTGGGTGCATGTTAAACAGTTGATGTTCATGAAATTTCCAGACTTTACCAAACCAGACTCAGGGTAATGATATATTTTAAATAGCATATTCCAGTTACTCCCATAATACCTCTGGGAAGAGGACTTTGTTCTTTAGCAGTAGTAATGTTATGTTTTAAAATATAGCTTTAATTTGGAATTCATTTCAGTGGTAGTCAGTGGTTTAAAGCCCTATCTGCAAAATAGTGGCATTTCCAGTAATGCCTAATTAACGTCAGTTTTTCCTTATCAGCTTGTTTTCATATGCTATCAAAAACCTAAGCAAGCATGGAAATAATTGCATTTTAATTCCCTTCTCCTTGCCTATGCAACATGGACACACTGTACCATGTGGTACTATTCTGATAAAGTCTGAGGAGGGGAAAATCCCCAGTTCCCCTGAAAAGAACCTTCTAAATAGCCTGGCTGTATCCTGCTTTTCATGGTCCCCTAAACCCTGTATTTGTAATGAAGGAAAGAGGGAGCGATAAGCCCTGGGGTGTCTCTTCTTCCTCCTGGGATCAGCTGTTTTTGCAAGGAAAATGGAACTGCACTTACCAGTATTTTGCTTTGGGGTTGTTCTGTTTTCAGGAAGCCAGTGACTATCCCATAAGGACAACTGTAGACAACATCCTGTCCATTCTAAGATATTGTTTTCTATTCCAAAACAGGCAGGTCACTGGATTTGTTTTTCAGTTGATTTGCACAATTGATCAAAACAGTGCATATTTTTTCCTACATGTTACTTTTAACTTAATGAAGGTGTGGGTTTTTTTCTAAAGTTCTAGTTCATATTATCAAAAACAAAACAAAACAAAAACCAAAAAACCAAAACAAACAAACAAAAAAAAAAACCCAAAAAACCCCCCAAACCCCACCCACCATTTATTAGCATTTTCACTGACTGCCAACTAAAGAATATATCTCTCAGTCAAAAAATTGAAATTCTGGGTTTATTTTATGGCTTATAAACTGAAGGTCCAGGTTTTACAGATCTCCTAGTTTGTATTAAGTAGTCAAAGACTAATATTCCAAAAGTTAATTATAATTTCAATAAACTTCAATATTGTAGTGCTCTTTATAAGAATCATCTGAGGAAAGAATTGTAAGTTTTGAAGCATAAAATTCTTCTTAAAGGAACAAAATATTATAAAAGTCCTTGTACTGTTTTTCAGCCTCAGTGACTGAGGCACAACCCTTATGATGGCTATGGTTCATGGGCACTTCCAAGTACAGACAGGATTTTTAACTTTATGCTAAAAATATTTTCAACTCAGAGCAATTTCCTTCTACATGCAAAGACCATTTGGATTACGTTTATCAAACGGAAGGCTTTGGCTATCGTGCATTAATATATACACATATTTATGGCATCTCATTTCTGGCCTGGCCCCATTTTCTTCGGCCTAAATCCATAACCACAGCTTGGTTTTGCTTTAGCTCTGAGACAGACTGCCTCTGAAGTAATAGAAGTGCTTTCCCACTCTGGGAGAATGTATTGGTCTGAGAATCACTGGAATAATTCTAAGCCTCCACACCAAGGCTCTGGCTGGTACAAACATTGAGAAGTCACAGAAGACTCCCTAGAAATATGTACTTTGTAATTCCAGTATAAAGGAACTGAGTTTTTCATGGAAGTGAGACCTTAAAGTGCCAATGCCTCTTCTTCAGGCATCTTAGTTCCTGAAACCACACAGAGGTTTAACACCAACCCCAAGAGGCCAAGGCTCCCTCCCCACCTCCTCGTAGCCCAGGTGCTGCTGCTGTCCTCCTTGGAGCAGGAGACCAACACAAGCAAGGAAGGCCAGCGACCCTCAAAGCCATTATCTCCTGTTCTACTTAGCATGTCAGCCAGCCCTGCTCATTCAGCTGGGTTAGTTGAAGAGACCAACCCAGATAAAGGAAACTCTGGGATGAGGTTTCTCTTGGGATGGTGTCTCCATGGGACTCTCAGCTGCAGAAGGGGCTGCTCACCAGGCTTGGGCTGGTTGTAGGGAAGGAACACATTGTACAGGGTTTTGTGCAGTCCATGCTCTGCCATGGGACACTGAAAGGGGCCAGGTGAGGCAGGGGCATTCCTGAAAGCTTCTCTCCCCCTAAGGATGGCCATGCCAGCTCTCAGACCCGGTAGCAGCAGGAGTTCTGCAACCCTGTTATAGCATCAGAGGGAGGTCCAGCACCACTTAGCACCTGCAGAACCAACCCTGAGGGAAGGCTGCAACCTGAGTGCCTCATCCACAGGTAACTGGGATGTGGCCAAGTCTGGCCATGCCTTAATTCTGCTGTCCTAAGCAGGCAGGTGAATATCTTTTTATAAGCCTTCACTACTTGTCTCCCTGGAAATAAGGCATTCCTGCATCCCCATCAGCTGCTGAAGGTAGCATGGTGTTTGTGTATCCAGAGAGCAGCTTCTCATTCTCCTGAGGGTTATGCTTCCACAGAAATCCAGGATAGCTCTACAGTGGCTTGGGATATCTGGCTGACAAAGGAAAGGCTGTGTGGGAGGAGAAGCTAGATCAACTTCAGTAACTCTGCCGAGTCTTTATAGCCTTACGTATTGCTACAGCATAAACTGGAAAATCAAGCAGCATCCTTTCTATTACTATTCAGAGCCACGGATTTAAAACTGAATACAAAATCTCTCATTTGAGTTCCATGTTCTGCTAAAGCCAAATTCTCTCAGTGTGGCCCCTTGGCAATACAAAAATCTCCAAAGGTCTACTCCTTACAAGTAAGATCATTCCATTGCTTTTATCTGCTGTGATTTTGTAGTACATATATTTCAAGGGCTGCTAAGGTGGTGAAGAATCGTCAAGAGATAACTGAACCACAAAGTCTGTAGTAATAAAGGAGGAAAGAACAAAACTGAAGCCATAATTCCAAGATTTTCTTTATTTTTTGGGGAATGTAAGCAAATTTTAATACTACATTAGCATAGTCCTTGTCTCATTTGTTTATCACTACAGCTTGTTGCAGAGAGCATTCTTTTGTGTTTCACTCAGCAGGAGGGAGCTGAAAATGTTGTTAGCTATCAGAAAAAAAAGGCATTTGAAGGACTGCTTTTTCTATGCTGTCACCACATTGGGAATGTCTGGTGAAATAGCTGAATGTTTTTTAATATAGAGAATTTTCCTGGTAGTCTAGCTGACTGGCTAATACATAACTATACCAAATATTTAATGCAGCCATATTAAAAGTATCAGTTAAGCTTTGAGAATGACATGTTACATATACACCAGCTGTAGTCCAGAAAAATTGCAGATATATGAGGTGGACTGGTATTTAATCAATTCAACAGAGATACATCTATGTATATGTATAAAACTGAGAAATCACATCAATTCTGTAACTATAAAAATATATACATCAGTCAACCATGTAGAATTCTTTTATATATAATCAATAATTAAAAAGATCCAAACGTGGAACTACTAAAGATGCAATTAACTCTTAAATAGACACAGATGGCATATTTCAGGTACAGAATAGCTGCACTCCACAGACCCTAGCATTATGCATAGCTACAGCTAGCTTAGAGTTTCAAATACAGACACCTCTCAGATCCAGCTGCATTACATCCATGCTTAGTTCATGTCTAGAAGTTACCAGTTCTGAGCCTTACTGAGTCATTACCAGACCAGAGCTCAGGTTAGCCTCAGGAGGAGTCCCTCGGTTTTCACCAAATGTCTGTGTTGACACCCCTTTGTTATAAGGTATGCCGATTTTTTTACTGCTTTGGCTAAAGAAAAGAGAGAAACCTTGCCTTAGATGTTGATGTTGAAAAAGGTGTCAGGAAAAATGAAGAATTGGGAATAGATTGAGAGTACATTCAACAGGAGAAACAGCTGTATTGTTAACTGGTGTGTTCTGTGCTTTTTCTATGCCTGTCATTGTGCTTCACTGTTATCGCCCTTCACAAAAAGGCAGAGTTGCATCTTTCTGTCCCAACACATAGCTCCACCCATTCATCATTTCTTGATCCACTTCTAGACATGAACTTCTGGAAGAGGCTCGGAGAAAAGGTTTGCCTTTTGCACAGTGGGATGGACCAACGGTGGTTGCCTGGCTGGAGGTGAGTGTTGGTCATGACTTGGAAACGTGAATTGCATTTGTAGACTGCTTCTGTGTGCTTGTCCTTACAAATCTTAAAAGAGACTGAGAGACTCTTACAGCCTCCTTCTCTCCCCCTGTGTGCTGTGCCATCAGCTCTGCATAGGTTTTGACACTGGATGGTGTAAATTAGAGACTAGAGCTGAAAAAGGGAAGACAGAATTACACAGTGGTATGAGGACCAGAAATGCGCTTGAATCCCACAGTTTTTTTAATTACTCAATATCTAAATGTCTGGGAACTCCACAAACATTTTATGTAGAATGATGCACTAATTTTAAATAAATATAAAGAATTTTTAACTTTCTGCATTTTAAAAACATGATGGGAAAGAAGTGATCCTCTAACCATTTTCACCTGCAGTGTGAGAGATCCAGGTTGAAATCTCTCCAATTTGACAGGCAGTGCCTTCATATCTGAAATCTAATGTGCAGAGAGCTGTCCTTTATTTGGAAGACCTAAACAAATGGGTTTTGGAAATCAAGAAGAAAAAACATTAATATTTTCAGCAGAGCTGACATCAATTTTGACGGAGTAATCAATGAATGTTTTAAGTGAAGGAACTACTCAAAAAAAAACTTACACAGATGCTCAGGGGAGAAGGCAGCAGAGAGTAAGAATGTTTTTATACAAATCCACAGTCACTTCTACATGGCAAGGCTGTAACACTTCAGTGCAGACACAAACTCTTTGTTGGCTCAGAGAACAAATGTCTATTCCTTACTATACCAAGCATTTCTACCTATTCACAATTTTTCTCTTGCCTGTTGCAGCTGTCATTCATTGATCATCAGTTAGACCTTGTTAAGTTTTTCCCTTCAATAGAAAAAAGAGATCCCTTTCCAAACCTTTGACAGAAATATGCTATTGAATAAATGAAAGATGAGAAATGAAAGTAGCTAATGTCCACAAAATTTCTGCTTCACATTGGAATTGCTGAAGGTATCTAATGAAAAAGACAAAATGAAAACTGCAGAAAGTCAGTACAAGCATTGGTATATGAACTTGGAAAATAGGATTATATCCTCTTTCCCCAAAAAATCTCTGTTAATATTGAACAGTCTTTAATTTGGCCAGTACTTTATTTTTTCATATGCCTTTTAAGAGTTCTGTAACCAGATTTGTGTCAGTCAGAAATATTTAGTATTACAGTAAAGGCTGATTTGCTGAAGACATGAACAAATACAGGTCTATAATTTCTGAATACAAATATCCTCGTCTTTCAAGGTGATCTGCAGTTTCAAGTAGATTTCGAGTAGGTTAAGCCCTATTTTTTTCCCTTGATTCTTTTCTGAAAAATAGGATATGCCTCCCAATGTGTAAGAGAGAGTCTGTAAAGAGGAATCAGGATCTATGAAGTTCTCGGGGAATAGGGTGACAGTAGCACAGGAGAGCTCAAAAGGAAGTTTATGTCACAGTAGTCAGTGCAGGTTGAATACTGGTGATAAAGAGATATGAGGACAGGAGAAGTACATTTATTCAGTGAGCATCCGGGCATTCCATCAGCACATGCATTTTGTACCTCCTAAAGAAAAGTATGTGTCACTTCAACTAAAGAATAAGGTAAATATTAAAGGAGAAAAAGACTCAAACTGAAGAAGTATATTGTGAAATTTTCAAACTTTACAGGGCTTTTCAGCCTTAGCATTTATTCTTGTTGTCTGTATGTAGCACAGGCATAGCACAGAAATATTTTAAGAATTTTGTGTTTTCTTAGTTAATCCTGGAAAAGTGTATCGATCTTGATATCTGAGTTCTCTGTCACAGAATGATTTCTGTGCTCTCTTTTCTGTTAGACTATTCATCTAACATCATTTTCTGCTAGACAGTTATTTTGTTGAAGAATTTACTTATTTTGTTAAAGAAATAATTTACCTAATGAGCAGTAAACTATTCAATCTATTTCTGCAGGGTGAATAACTCCCAGTGTTTATGCTTTTCTGCTTTTCAAGTGCTTGTGTGAAAAAATTATTGTCAAAATAAATTAGGTGATAAAATACATTTTAAAGCTCTGCATGGTTTTCTCATGGCCATTTAAGTGCAGCTGTGTGGTTTCTACATAATTTTTTATTTTCTTTTTTTCTCTCTTTCATGAAAATTTGTGTTTTGTGACTGTTTTTTCGAATCAGGTAATGTTTTTAAGGTTCAGACTAGCATTGGATGGAGGGTAGTGTCTAATTCCATCAGTGGGAAGGACTATTCAAACACAATGCAGTCATTTCTCAACCTCTGTGATACTTCCGGACTCAAAGCCTGACTGAGCCTTTTGCAACCTGTCAGTCAAGTCTGTTTTCCCTGTTACATAAGTGACCTAACATCTGTCTTTCATGGAAATATTTCCCAGATACAATGTAAACATCTTAATAACCACACACTTCTTCCCCCTACTGTGTCAAATAAAACAAAAATCTTTTCAATTTGTCACAGCTTCCTAGAATTTTGGTAAATTTACTCATTTCCTTGACCTTGTGTCCTCTTTTAGTAAGCCTTTATTAAGAGGAAAAAAAAACCCAAACAATGGAATCAGCTAATTCTGATGGCCTATTTGAGATGCACCTACCTAGGTTTTTGTTTTCCATTATGTTATTCCTAAAATCACCGTGATTATGGCATTCACTGCTTATGTTCATCTCACAGGCTTTGCTAAGCATAATGTACTTTGTACTTTGTACCTCACATTTATGTATCCCTGACATGAAATTACATCCTTTGGAAAAAAAAAGAGGTGTAGCCACTGCCAGTCATATTAATAAGGCAGCATAAAATGAGAAAGCTAAGAAAAACAAAAATAATCCACACTCAGTAAGTCCTCTTACAAGGAAAGAATAAGTGGTGAAGGAAGGGGTTGTTGCTGGCCTGGGCTACTAATAATAATACAAGGAGAGGAAAAGCATATAAGTACATATCTTCTATTCTAAATCCATGGGTGATGGAACTATGCTCACATTTTCCTGCACCTTCTAACCACTATTCCTAGCTGGGATGTGACACCATACCAGGCTGTTTCCAAATTCACTGTAAAGTTTGTCCCTGATAGGTTGATTATTTGAATGGTGCTTGGTTAGTTTCTACTCAGAAAATAAAAGCTGAGAAATGTAAGATTGAGTACACCATGTTAAAAAAGAGAAAGCCATTTTAGTACAAAAGTGAAAAAAATACTTAATTCCTCCTAGATCATTTTCTGTACATAAGATAGGCAATAACACTGACTTGGGCCAGTACTTGCTCATTAAAAACCTGGGAAAGGAGTAGTCCAGGGAATGAAGGTAGCTCTAAAAATAATTCAAAGCATGACTTGCTTTAAAGTTCTGATTACAGTAAAAGCAAAAAGAATTCACATGAAATCATGGCAATTTCAAAGATTCTGAAACAATTTCATTTTATTAAAGACTATGATGTTCATACTCATTTGTATTTGTTACCATGCTTATTCAGACTGATAGGTGTCCTGACAATTAATTATGTAATATTGGTCATTAAATAATTGTTTATAAGTGGCCATGACACCAAGCCTGACAGAGTTTAAGAAGCTTTTGGACAACGCTCTTGGCACATGATGTGATCCTTGAGGCTATTCTGTGCAGAGCCAAGAGTTGTACTTGATTATGCCAGTGGGTCCCTTCCAACTCAGGATATTCTGTGACTGTAATTTCATTTGAAAAAATGTAGTGCTTTGGATGAAATGTCCTTTCTCTTGACAGCTCTGGCTAGGGATGCCAGCCTGGTATGTCGCTGCCTGCCGAGCCAACGTGAAGAGTGGGGCCATCATGTCTGCTTTGTCTGATACTGAGATTCAAAGAGAAATTGGGATCAGCAATCCTCTTCATCGCCTAAAACTCCGATTAGCAATCCAGGAGATGGTATCACTGACAAGTCCATCAGCACCTCCAACATCCAGAACAGTGAGTCCTGTTCAGCTAACTTTTTCTTTCCCATTTCACCCTACAGGATTCTGCAGAGAAACTTTTATAGTACCAAAATGGCTCTATAACACACACTTCACAATCAGGGAGAACTGTCTGATAAAGACTCAGAACTACCTGTTCATCACTTGCTGATTGTTGATTGCTGATGTTTTTCTTTGATCAGATATTCTTTTCTTTTTTTTTAAGTCATTGTTTTGATTATCCTTGATGTTATCCAAATCAGTATGGAATGTCCTATTTGTAATTTTGCCTAATTTTTTTGCTTTTCTCTTTCTTCAAATCATCTGTACCAGCCTAATCAGATTGCATATCTCTTTTTTGTTTGTTCTCTCTCTTTATTTCTTTTTTTGGGGTGGGGGGGAGGCAGGTGTTGGGAGAGTTTATGTAGGAACATGGCTCTTTTGAGTCTTTTTCCCATTCCTCCTTTTTGCACCCTTTCAAATGTTGTCTAAGTCAGCTGGCTTTAAGTTCTTCATGCTTTTAAGAGAAGCAGTGATTGGAGGTGTGAGGGGAGCATCTGGAAAGCAGAAGTGGAGCCTGTGCATTCTGTGAGGAAGGAAGAGAAAGTGGTGGCAGAAAGGAGGGAAGCAAGAAAAGATACACAGTGATTTCTGAAAGGAAAGAAGCAAGGAAATAGATCAAGGGAGAGTAAGAATGAATGCGCTATATATAAAAAGCAGAAAAAATAGGCCAAACTGATGAGGACAAAAAGAAACAAGATAACAATGCTGAGATAATGCTGATGGTAATGGCAATGAAAGAAGCAATGGAGACTAACAAAAAAGAAGCTTGATCAGATGGCAAACAGCATAGAAGTGAAGGACAAAGACTACTACTCAAATAGTGTAGCTCAGATTTGTACTAGCAATGCAATAATAATAATAATGATAATGTTAATAATATTTATATTTCATAATATATTGTCTTCATTAAATTTATGGAGAATCTTCTGGTGGAAATTAGAATTCGGATACCTTTGTGAGGTACCGGATCTGCTGAGCTACATAAGCAACTGGGCAGCAGCACTAGTATTGAAATTGATTGCCCTTTTATCTTCAAGGTTGCTTATGTTCTTTAAATATTGTAGTTCACTGCCTGATAATTTCTTCCCTGAAAACAGTTTTGTTTGTCATTACCATGGTAATATTATGAATTGTAATGAATTTTACCAAAGTAAAGCAGTAAAGACTCAATATGATATTTGAATTACTACACAAAATCAATTTTGATTTTAAAAGCATAAAAGCATTTACACTTATGAAGTGAGAGATTATGTTCAATCTAAAAACACTGGGAATACTTTTGCCTTGTTTTTCTAATTCTGCCTGAGTAACTGCACACAAAGCTGCCCTGCCCTGGAATCTGCATTTCTGAGTCCCCAGTCTTCCTGCTTCCCCTCTTTCTCAGGAAAGGAGGTAATTTATCTCAGGGCTCCAGAAAACATAGCACACATCCATGCTCCCTCCCTGACTCTCCTCATTGTCTTGGTAATCATGTGATGAAAAACAATGCGATGAAGATGAATAGTTTTAGAAGTGAATTATCATCATGTTTTTGATTTACAGAAACATGGTAGAAGTATTCATTATTTAGATTACAATATGAGCATGTAATTTGTGCAGAATATTTAGGCTGGAAAATCTTTGTGAGCTGAAGCTTACCTCCACACAGAGCTGTGAGCTAAAAGTTGCATTTGCCAGTTGTTGATGAAATGCAGCTTTAATTATTATTCTTTGCTTTGTGGCAGTGCTCTGCCGGATTTCTTCCATCAGTTCTAGTTGTAATGCTCCATCACATCTGTCCAGAAGCCGCTAAAGAAAGATACAAACCAAGTTGTCTAAAGTTGTCTCTAGTTGCAGCTCGGTAGAGGCAAGAACGTGGTTGTGCTGATGGTGATGCGCTGGTAACTTACAGTGGTGCTGCCTTTCTTCTTTACCACTGCTTACCTAATGTGGATCCCACCTGCCCTCCTGTGGGCCTTGTCTGTAGCCCTCAGGCAACGTCTGGGTGACCCATGAAGAAATGGAAAACCTCGCTGCTCCAGCTAAAACGGTGAGTCATTCCACTTCCACTCGAATGGTTTCAGTGCTCAAAAGAGAATAGGCCTGTTCCTGGTTTAACACAGATGCCGTATCTTCTGTAGGATGCTTCGCAAACCAAGTTGCAGGGAGTAATGAAATTGAATTTAAAGAACCAATACATAATCTGTCCGCAAAAAAATGATGTTGCCATCACAAAAATTGTGTGACCCTAAAACCCATATTGGACTTTTAGAGTATATAATAGCTTCAGTGCCACTGTGAAACCTCATTTAGTGAAATAAAATCATCATGGTTACAGGTGCAACTGTAATTCCCCTGTAATCTACTCCCTCTTCTTCTAAATGGTGTTTGGTATTTGCTGAAATAGAAAGAAATAAGAAAAGGCCTGAGAATGGTGCCTTACACAACTTTGTGTTCCCATTAATGCTGAATCTTTCTTGTCCGTGTTTGGGTATTCATGATCTTTGATTTCAGGTGCATGGAGAGTGTCACTTATTTATTGATTTTTGTCAAACCTCTCCCTTAACACTGAAGTAAGATATTTTTTTTTTTCAAATTGGAATATGTGTTATTTTAGGTTTTGGTGGTTAGCATTATGTCATAAGAACTCCATAAAGGTGCTTTTAAAACATGATGCAATGTTCCAGTGAGATCTCTGGAAAAAATAATCTTCAGTTTGGCAAACTTTATAGTCAGCCCAATCCATAAATGGTGGGAGAGGTACTGGAGCTAACTTTTGATGCAATAAGGAATTATTTCTTCAAAGTTTATGCTTCTTTAAATATGCTATATTTGAAGTTTTCTCTTCAGCAGTAAGGAAGCCAATTCTTCTTCTTATTTTTTTAAAACTGAGCTAATTTTCAGTTTTATTATTGTTGGTGAAGATGAATGCAAATACAACAGCACTGAACTGAAAAGAAGTAGAGTTGATCCTGTTTAACTGGCCATCCAGAAAAATATAGTTTTTCCATAATAAATGTTATGTAAAAAGCTCCTTTATATACATTTATATACATTTATATACATTCACAATACATTCACAAGAAGACAGCTTTTTATTGTGCATGTTTCAAAATCAAACTAGAAACAAACAAAAAAAATACATCACTAATGCCCAAATTTTAAAGTAAATGTTTGCGTTTTAATTGTGAAACTGTGAAGACTTTAAATGCTGTAAAATTTCACCAAGATGTAATGATTTTCTGTCTTGAAAACTCAGCTACATTTTGTGGTTTTCATCTTACAAATTTTCAGGTAGTTTAACACAGGACATTACCATTGGTCAGAGTTATTTTATTTGTGCACTTTATGTGTATATTTTCATTAACATGCATATGAAAATTACATCCTTTTATAACTAATTTTTATTGTCTTTTTATCTGCTTTACTAATTTCTTCCTGCTGATAATACAGAAAGAGTCTGAAGAAGGCAGTTGGGCTCAGGTATGATCTTTCACATTACTTTTTTAAACTGAAAGTTAATGTAATTGAGTGCATCAATATGGATAGTGGAATATAATATTGTGACAGTATCTCAATGATTGAATTATGATCTACGTATTTTAGAGTTCTTCTCAAAGAATATATTCTCCAGTCTTTTAGGTAAAGCAGAAAGAGATACATATGCTGTGAATATTTTTCAAAAAAGAAATTACTACGTTCCAGAGACATATTCTATCTCCTATATAAAACTGTGTTAGGAGTTTTAGAGAGTATTTTCCTCGTTTTCCAGAATAGGACAATTGAATATGCCATGAATTTGAGAGCTAACTTTTTAGAACACCTGTTTAAATCACACCCAAGTCTACAAATAGCATTGTATAATTTAGTAAGAACTGTCAATTAGCTAAATTTTAAATTTTTTCTCTCTAATATAGGCACATTTACACAATCTTGCTATCTTTACTGATGACACTCCTTTTCTCTTCAAAATCTCTTAAGAATGAGACATAAGGGGAGTATATTTTCCCTCATAGATAATAATACATCCATCTGGCTTTAACAGTGTTATTAATTTGTTCATGGCATTAAAAACAAAACCAAAGAGATTTTAGGCTTGAAAATAATCCTGCACATGATGCTGTTGAGGACGTGTAAATCTTGCAATTTATTAGTTCTCTGTTCTGTTTTGTAATACACAGTGAGATGTAAAAATCTATTTTGCATCTTAATAGGGCAACTTATATAAAAATAGCTCAATATGCATGGCTTTTTCATATAGTCCACTCCTCACCCTAGTGAAATTTTAGCTGAACAATGAAGCCTGAGTACTAGTTTCTTGGAAGAACCTGGTTTCCTCCTTTCTCAATTAATTTCTTGAGTTCTGAGTATGATGGATTTAGGTTTAAACTGTTCACAGCTGAAAATATCTCATTTAAATATAAGCTTGAATGCCAAACTACTGAAATTGGCTTTTTGTTTCTAAAGGACTTCAGGTGTGTAGCCATGAAGTGTCATTAGATCCTATTTATGAAATTCTTCTCCCCACAAATAGTAACAAGCCTCACTGGATTCCCTGGAGCCATGTTTGAGTTACCAGTTCACAGTTCAGGGTTTGCTTGGCATAAATATTCCAGAAGGTCAACTGAAAGCAAGTAAGATTATGAAACACATGCTTTGATTGTGTAACAAGTGTGCTTGCATTTAAAACTCGAAATTGAAAAGAATTCCTTAAAACTTACATAAGAAAACAAGATACAACAAGCAAAACTGATATCCATAACAAATACCTCACAGTGGCTCCATCTTCCAGTGTTAAAACAACGCAAAACAAGAATTAATAATTTTTTTAGACATAATTTTTTTAAAGTGATTTTTTTTTCTTTTAGACATATTTGGTTTCCAGTCTGTGCAGCAGTCTTGAACAAACTCAAGAATTTATTCCCCCCTCTCCATTTTCTTCTCTCCGTAGACCTTGGCTTATGGTGATATGAACCATGAATGGATAGGTAACGAATGGCTCCCCAGTCTGGGTTTACCTCAGTACCGAAGCTATTTCATGGAATGCCTGGTCGATGCGAGGATGTTAGACCACCTGACAAAGAAAGATCTGCGTGTGCACCTAAAAATGGTGGATAGTTTTCATCGGTATGTCGGCATAAAGACTGCATCTATAAAAATGCTTGTGTGTCTGCTCTACTGCTCAGTGCTGCACAGAATAAAAACACTCCCTGTTGTTTTTGTGTGGGAAAACATACAGAAAAGAGAGGTCTGACTGTTAGAAATCTGAATTGAGAGAGATTCCTTTAGTAATAGCAAGCACATTTCAATTATGTCTCTCAAAACCAAGATACAGGTACAGATAAATTTCATAATGAGCAGGGAACCCTTAATATATCAATAGATTCTTGACAATACAGAAACAGTAATAATTTAAGTGGTGTGAAGTATCAGAAAGTGTTAGACTAATCTTCAAAGCCCTGAGATCTCATAATAATGAAAAGCTATTGTGTGTAGCACATAAAAGCTGTTAACAGTACAAGTAACTTGACAGTTGTTGGGTTACCTGGGGATAAAGCTAGGAAGCTAAATTGGAAATATGGAAATAAAGGCATTTAAACTTTAGGGAGAATGAGGTTTATGTGACAAGAAGTGGATTTCTTTTAAATGTACTGTCTGATCTGCCACTTTTTTAAAGCCTGTTTTGACAAAACATTTCACGGCTCACAAGGGCTGACCTTTTCTGAATACTGCTTTTAATGCTTTGGGTTTCTTATGCTGAAAGTTATTCAAATATATTCATTTTGGCTTTTTTTCCATTCATTCCTGAAGTCTGTGGAGTTTTTTCACTGGTTTTGCTCTTCCCTCTGTTCTCAAGATTTCCTACACGGGCACTATGAAACACATCATGTGAAGTGCAGGATATACATCCTACGTATGTTCCCATCTTCAAAATATCTTTATTAACTCTGTAAATGTTTCTCTTTAAATAACAGAACAAGCTTGCAATATGGAATCATGTGTTTAAAGAGGTTGAATTATGATAGAAAAGAACTGGAAAAGCGAAGAGAAATGAGTCAGCATGAAATAAAAGGTGATAGCTCCTGGAAATAAATACTGGGAATGTTTCTTCTTTTGAAGCTCGACACTGTTAACCCATTGTCATGCCATTTTAGCAAAGCATTTAAGCATGTGCTTTAAGCAAAACTAATGTAAGTCCGTATTTCTTCAGAGAAATTCCTCTCTTCTTAAATTAGGCACAGTTAAGTACTCTGCTAAATTGGGGCTGCAATTCTCAATGGTGGCTTGTCACATACATTTTGCTAAATTGAATTTTGGGTATGGATCTTATCTGAATCTCTTTCAGTCTCAGAAGCAGAAGGCCCAACAGTGTGCAGCTCAGTGGGATGTGCTGGAGACAACACTAAAAACTGGGAGCACTCAGGACCTAACACTATGCTCCAGCTTTTGAAAACCTTTGCCTTTGATTTCTTACACCAAAATGTATCAGAGAAAATGCTGCTTGGAGAGGTGACCACTGAGGCAGTTGATCAGTACATGAGAATGATGCCTAACGACACTGGCCTTATTAGAAGATTTTACAGCTGATTCTGAAGATTTTTTTCTGTGCAAAGCTCTCTATAGTTGCAGGCTCACTGCATGATTCTTTTTGCATATAACAGTTAGGGTAGCTGGGTTTTTTCCAACTATCAGAAATGAATTCCTTGATTCCTTTGAGCTTTTCCAGCTCTAGTGACTACAGCAGTTAGCACTTCTCAAGCACAATGCTGATTAGAAGAGCTAAAAAAAAAAAAAGTTGCAGGGCTACAGTGAGAGTGTGTATCTGCTCAAGGCAGATGATGGCATGCACTAATGCAAACACTTTGCCTTGGATGTGCAGGCATCAGGGCCAGTCAGCCCAAGAAGGACTAGCTGGAGACTGACACAGGGGAATTGGGTATTGGTCTCAAATTCTGGTGTGGCTTCAGTGCTGGTTCCTGCTAGGACAAGGGTAATAATTCATAGCCTCTTTCACCTTGTCATGCCTTGGCCAGTTATTCATGGTCCCCGGTGGGATTTGGTCTCTGCCTGCCAGAGGTGTTTCAGCTGATCCTGACCCCAAAAAGTGAGATGGTCTCAGCCAGGCAATGGAGAAATCTGGCTCCCAAACAGCCACGGCAGCTGGACCTGTAAAGGTTCAGGAAGAAGCTTCATTACTTACTAAAGAAAACTCTGTACAATGTGTACCACTCACAACTATAAAGCTCAGTATAAGTAACTTTTTTTTTTTAATCTTACAGGCAGGGCTGGATACTTTTTCAGAATAGCCAAATCCTCAAAAATTTCCTAGCTCATTTGAGTTGCCTCAGCTTTAGAATTGGTATGGACCTTAACAACTCTAACAGCTTTCCATACTAAAAATGGTTTGTCTCTAAAATTGTGAACTAATCTTTTACTTTATGGCATGTTAGTATATGATAGGTGCTGACACGTCTCCCAAAATGTTTAATAAAAAACTCCCAAGTGAGGCCTTGAAGAATGGATATTTCTTCCATGCCTTTGCACTGTAAAATCTTGCCAACAAATTGAAAAGGTATATATAGGAAGTTGGAGGAATTGCATTCTGGACATCCCCTCTGGAAGCAGATTTCTCCTTTGGAAACATTATTACTTGAAGATAATCACATAGTTTTTGAATACGGGATGCTAAAGCTGTATCAGTAGTGCTGGCATTTCTCATGTATGAAATAAAGCAGTAAGAAATCCACAGTGCATGCACAGCTACACACATGCACCTGTAAAATTTGAAAGTTATTGGGTATCAGGAGACTGACCTGGTGTTATGTCCTTACAGATGTGCTGGTATGGAGCAATGATCGAGTCATACGCTGGATACAAGCCATTGGCCTCCGAGAATATGCAAATAATATTCTAGAAAGTGGTGTACATGGTTCACTTATAGCACTGGACGAAAACTTTGACTACAGCAGTTTAGCTTTATTGTTACAGATTCCAACACAAAACACACAGGCAAGTTTGCTTATGCTGCTTCTGGTTAATCTATACCCATTATTACCTTTTCTTTGTCTTCAACCATTTTAATTGTTTACTTTGGTATCTCTAGGCACGGCAGATCCTTGAGAGAGAATACAACAACCTTTTAGCACTAGGAACTGAAAGACGACTTGAGGAAGTAATTAATTTTATTTTCAGTATTTATAAAATATCACAGAAAAACATTGGAATTAAATTGAATGCATGAAGACATGTTAATTTTCACATTGTTAAAAAGAGTCAGTTACAGCTTAAAAAAAAAAGAAAAATGAAAAAGTTAAGAATATGCATCAAGGATTTTAAAGTAACCTCAGTTTGGCTAGATATTTGTGTCATCTTGGATGCTAAATTTGACACTGCACTCTTACTTTAAGATGAACACTTTCCAGAGAGGAAACATGAATGGAGTGGAAGTTTTGCTGGCCAGAGCAGGTGCTGGGGGATGTGTGTGGGTGGGATGCCTGTGCAGTCTATTCTTTAGGACACTTACACTTTTTAAAACTAAATAAAAAAACAGTAGATTTTTTTTGTTTGTTTGTTCTTTATTGCTTTTCTTCTTCAAACTTCTTCAAAGTTAATAAATAAAAACAGAGTGTGATTTGAGGCAGTTATTTGGCAAGAGGAATCTCAAATCCAGCTATGGAAATTATTTATCTTAACATAAGAGTCCAGTGCAAAAATGTTTAAGTCTTGGACTTCTGCACATGAGGAGAAATAAAACTTTTAAGGACTTGCTGAAAATGTCAGATGCCTATGAATTCTGTGCATGCACACGAGTGTTTAATCCTTTTTTAGTACTTTATGTAAGCCTGCTAATGTAATAACAAACCACTTTCTGTCACTGTGTAAGAAAGTTCTGTTTTAGCTGATACTAAACCCCTTGACTGTATTGAGCCAAATATTTAAGAAGAGTTTTCCAACCCAGCATTTAATATTTCTAAAGCTTTTATTTTTCAAGCATGTCTCAAACACATTACAGTGACTGAATGCAGTGCAACAGAGCAGGGTAGTTGTTATGGGATGCATTTGGCAGTGGTAGAGATAGAACACAGCAGGACAGTTACTGAAGAAGCTCCATTTTTGTTCACCAAACACAACTCTGTGTTGGCAGAGCGACGACAAGAACTTCAGGCGCGGCCCGTCGTGGCGGCGGCAGTTCCCTCCGCGCGAGGTCCACGGGATCAGCATGATGCCGGGCGCGTCGGAAACGCTGCCCGCCGGCTTCCGCCTCACCACCACCTCAGGGCAGTCGCGCAAGATGGCCAGTGACGGTACGAGCTCCTTTCTGCTCCTCCTCTTGGAAAGCACCAGGCTCCTCCTAGCATGCCACATTGATTTTCAATGCATGTCAGTCTCGCACCACAACAACTGTGCTCATTTAGCTAGGATGAACCGAGTTTGGGAGAGATGAATTAGGGAATGGGAAAGCACTGACTTGGCAGGTTGTCCGTTTTTTCAGGCTTGCTTCAGACTGACAGTGTTTATATAAAATACAAAAAAAAAAAGAGGCCATCTCACTATCCTACGTCTGTAAACAATCAGAAAGTCAGGAATTAATTTATTAACTTTCAACTTAGATTGAATAAAATATCTAAGCAAATTTTTCATCCTATTAGCCTCTCTAGGAGATGGAGTGGGTTTTAGAGGATGCAATTAGAAAGGGCTGTCACCATTGTTTTCCTGTCTTACTTTCAAACTAAATAGCCTAGCCATGATCATCAAGTAACTGAAGTAGCTAACAGTGACCAGCAGGTGAGTAGTTAGCAAATGCTGAAATTCAGTAACTAATTGAGTTACTGTATACCAGTCTTCATTTTCTCTGGAAATCTTCTGATTTTCAAAAGATACACTAACTCAGAAATTAGTGGAAAATTTACAAGCATATCATAATTAAAAAGTAAGTAAAATTTAAAAATGGTTTTAAGAGAGCAGGCAGAAGAAAGTAATCCCATCACAGCTATTCCTTCAGGTATATGGAAGATAAAGCCAAGTATACCTGCCTGAAGTTCTGAGAAATATTAGTACACAGACCGCCCCATTTAAAATACTGCCATTTATTTCATCATGACAGGATTTACATCTACAAATAGACTTATCTGAAAGTACTTTAATACACTGACTTGTAGAGATCACATACTGTTAACTTGATAATGAACTTGGTATGATAGTATTGCCACCTGAATGCTATTAAAGCCATCTAAATTCCATTAAAGTTTCTCACCTTTAAAAACAGTACTTTATGGTTGCAGTTACCGATGGAATAATTTACTGATTGCATGACTGAATTCCATTGACTCCTAGCTTCCATGGCATTTCCATAGCCCACGTTACTGTACTATATAAGAACCTTATAAACATGGACAGATTTCATCTTCTAGTCACGGCATGATGTAGAAGATGATACATTGTACAGATGTGGAACTAAGGCACAAGGCAGATTTAGTGATTTACTTGAGGTCTTCCAGACAGTTAATTCTGAAGTAGGGTATACTGAACTCAGTAGACTTAAAGGGAAGTAATTTTGAAGATGTTTATCCTCATCCAGGATCTGGCTTCCTATCTCCCAGCAGTGAGAATGCAATAGTATTTAAACAGAATGATAGGTAAGAGCATTAGGACTTCCAACAAAATAAAAGCAAAACTAAATTTTAAACTGCATTCCCTTTAGACAGATTCCAACAGTACATTAGCCATGAAGAAGTGCTGAGTTTTGAACTAGACCATGCCCAGATAACCTTAGAGAAAGCCACAGAGCAATTTAACAGCCACCCTTGCAGTGGTAGACAGAGTGGTGTATTTTATTGATGATTCCAAAGAGGTTCTGGTTTATTTCTTTTTTTTTTTTACCTTCCCAATTTGCAGTTGCTTCATCACGACTGCAGAGGTTAGACAGCTCAACAGTTCGCACATACTCATGCTGACAAGGCCTAGCAAAGAAGCCAGCACTGAATTGTTGTGAGTATTCTGTAGGGGCCATCATGAAAGCTCTTTATATCTGTGAACTACATCCCACATTATCCAAACACGAGCCAGCATGGAGCAGAGGACTTAAATAAGTACTCGCTAGGGTGGTCATTTGGTCATGACAACAGTGTTAAGCTCAGTCCAGAAGACACTACCAACCAGATTTTCAGGAGAAGGCAGAGGGAATGAACTTTATAAGAACTTGAAAGAGTTCAAATAAGAGCTGGAATGTGGAGCAATGCTAGTAAAGAAGAGATTTACTTGGGGTTTTTTCCTAATTAAAGCTATGGTTTAATTTGGAACATCAGGTAGCTGCATAAAGTTAGAAGAAGACTTACCCACACAGAAAATCTTTAAAATTTATCTATTACAGAGATTCCTGCACTTCTAAAATCGCTCAGAATTGACAAAGAAAAAATTGTCAATTGACAAATTGAGCTGGATGCAACTTTGGATCAAATTTGGTATTGGAATTCATGTTAAAATTTTCACCATATATCTTTTGAGTGGTTATGAATATCAAAGAGTCACTGTTCCAGAGTTCTGTGGAAATACAGTTGGTATTTTATCCCAGATTTTGGAAAAAATACATACATGATGAGTACTTATCATCAGTATGGCACTATTTTATGCTAGTGTTTTCTCAGTTAAACCGTTTCCATTTAGTTACTTGGGGAATTTCAAGGCAGCTGGAAAAAATATTTCAATATCACCAAAACCTCATCAGGCATCAAAAATGCTTCAATAGCGATTGCATATTGTAGGCAAGACATGCAAGGATCTGCAAGCAAGTGGTTGGTTCTTTGTTTTGATTCCCAAGACTGGGACAGACTTGGAGCCATTGAAATTTTACTCTGTGTAGGTTCAAAAAATGCTTAGGAATAGCAAATGTTAACTGTGGGAAAAGTAGATTGCTCAGGATCCTCCTAATGACATGAGCCTTACTTCATAGATCTTCAAAAGATTGCAAGAGTATAAAATCTTACTCTTAGTTAAAAAGGGAACTTTTTAAGCCACCCCTGAAAAAATAAGCTTGGGGGGCTGTGATTATTTGTTGGTTTGGTTTTTCCAAAAAAGCAAAGTTTAGCAGCTGATTCTATAAAGATGATGATGAAGCACATAAACTGTAGAAATCATGTTATGTGTGTGCATGTATAGATTTGAGCATGGTATTGTATCATGACAGGACTCTTACAGGGTTCAGTGGTGACCAAAACTGAAGGCAGAGACATGAACCTTTTCTCCTATGTGTTTTAGAATCGCAGTTTTGGAAGCAATAAAGCATGACCACGAAGTTCAAACACCAAGCTATCTCTTAGGTCAGCAGTAATGGGTCAGGCACTTGAGGTGAGGCTTGAGGAGCGTAACAAAGGCAGAAATGGAAAACTGATATGCTCACAAAAATTAATTTATGATTATCCAAACTATTTATTCTACTATATTAACAATTATTAAAAAGTAGAAAACCACAAACAAAAGTAAAGTAGGAGAGTTTTCTGGCACTATAGATGTATGGAAGGTATTTTGAGCAAAAAGATGTGTATATAAAATTATACAAGTTAACTTCAATTTCTATTGGAGTATTAGTAGTGTTTCAAGTATCAGTGGTATGTACCTCATCAGTACTTGCTGCTTTTCCACTATTCTGCCAATTACATCCTAATCTTAAATGCTTCAGTGGTCTATAAGGATATCAAATTTGCATCTACACTGTGAAGGCTAATATATGAAGTTAACTGACTAATATACTACTATTTCTCTTCTCACTTACCATACACTTCTTTTAGACAAGGAACAAGATGGTGTGAACTACAACTTTATTATATGCACCTTCTGTAAGGGCAATTTCAAAATGCCATGCAGGCTAGAAACCAAAAAGCAAGTTGAAGTAATTCTGGATTCCTGTACATTATATTGAAAATCAAAAGAACATCCCACCTCTCCCCCTCCACCCCCCATCCAAGAAAATACAAACCCATGCAGGGAAAATATTTCCTTTATATATCTATATTCCTATTATATCTAACTTGCAAATTTAAACAAATTGCCTGCAACTCAAGAATGAATGCATAAACAGAAACTGCCCAGAGAGGGGGATATGAGATTAAAGGGCAACAGAGTTTTCAGAATTTTATCAGCACAGTTCCTGAGTAACAAATTCTTTGTGGAAGGAGCTGATTGATACTTGGATGAAAGAGAAGATTATTCATTGCAGCATGCCTCCTGAAATTTTTCAGATCCAGCTTAGTCTGAGACCCAGGCTTTTGTAAGACCTTGCCTAGACTACATCAGCAGCTGTGATACTCTGGTGAAGTATCTACATGCACTGAACCAGGAACTAAGCAGTAGAGGGGAGGGATAGCTGGAAAAGCTGCCACACAATAGCAAGATCAGGGAGTTTTTTATATAGTAAAAAGAGCAGGCCTAAAAGAAAGTGGCACACAGATTGCACGTGGAACAAGTGCAGATGGCCTGTGATAACTGCAGGCTGCAGATTTCTGCATTCTGCTACTCTTATGAGAGTAAAAGGCATTCTCTTATACAGACATTGTCAAAGGTTTGTATTTCAAAACAAGCTTGTTGTTGTTGATGCCAACATCAGTTTGGTACAACCTTCCAATGTCTTTGTAGTGTTTCTTCACAGCACCTGTGTCCCATTCATATGCTTTCAATTTGCATTTCAGGTGGTTCTTTTGAAATTTGTTGAAATCACAATGAGCTGCCAAAAAGCATGGGCAGACATTCTCAAACATTTCTATAATCATACTCTGCACAGGCCTTTTTTAGTGCACTTGATATCAGAAATTTAAGAACAATTAAGGCAGCTGGTGCTGGGCATTTAATGCTGCAAAGAAATGTACTACAGAGCACACAGAGACCCATCAAGCTTCCTGCTGTGGTGGCTAGATGTGGTGGCCCAGCTGAGCAGCTGCAATGCCTTTACATAGCTAGAGGATTTGGCACTCACGTTATCCAAGCTTTCCCAACACTTTTAATTTCTAAAACATTTGTTATTACCAAGTCAGAATGGTCATTCAGAACAGATTTCATGCCATAGGCTGGAGCAATAGAACATATTACTTTAATTTTTATTCTAATGAAATACTAAAGAAGATTTGGCAAAATCAGTTATGTACTTTACAAATCCTCTTTGGAATCCTTCATGGGTGAAGATGAATGGAAAAGCAGAGCTCCAAAAAGATGTGAATGACAATCTAGAGGCAGCTGGTCCATGGCAAAGAAACCATCAGGGTGAAAAAGGTAAATGCTGCCAAGCTGCAGTGGACTAGAAGAAGAACCACAAAGTACATCAGCAAGGTCTGTACACTGAAAATGTGTGTTTAGCCTTCTGCCAAACAGGCAAAAGTCTCCACATGCAGGAAACTAACCCCAGTGCTGAACCAAAACAGCAGGAAAACAACTGTAAAATGAACATAAGCAGCAGTCTGTGTTGACTGAGGACAAGAAGTAAAAGATTAAAATGAACTATCAGTAAGTTTATGTTGCAGATCTAAAATTAAACAAATGCATGCCTCCCATGAATACTCAAACCCCATGTTTTAGTAACTTAGTTACTGAACTACTTACTTAGTCCTGTATTTTCTGTTGTCATTGCACTTTAGACTAAGTTAGAATCATAGAATCTTTCTAATTAATGTTTATTTTTTTCTCTTAGATGTCATCTCTTTCTTCTACTTTACCTGAAGTGCACTACCACTACTTAGGAAAAGAGCATTAAAACTCTCTGCAAGAACAGGTTAATAGGGAAGAGAACACATAAGGTTCGTCATACAGATATGATGTTCCTTTCATGTATTGATTAGTTTGAAACAAGAATAGAAAATACCTAAATTATTAAAAAAAAACCAAACCCAGAAAAACAAAACAATCTCCCCCTTTTCTCTCAGCATCTCTGTCATCAAAAATTTGACAGTAGTGCACATCCAAAGCTTTTATCAAATGAAGCCACTCATCTTTACATTGTTACATCTGTTTTATTGTAAAATACTAGACATTTACGTATTTACTGTGTATTTCTTTTAAAATGTGTAAGTCTTATGTAAACGGATATAAATATGATTTTTTTTAAATAAAATCTATGGTACATGGGGTCTCAGTGCAAACATTTGACAATACAGTGTCAATAATACTGTTTGTATCTTTCCATTCCACCATTTTTACAGTTTTTGGATTGTAACAGTCAAATGAATGTTTAGCAGAGTTAGAAGCTTCAACATGTTCCTACTGAGAAAAATCTGTCAATATTTAAAGCTGAACATCTGCCTCTGATGATGTATAACAGAATGACATAACCTGGAACTGAAGCCAAAAAGGACCTCTAAAGACAAAATGGAAATGTTAGATACCTACAGAGAAGCACCATGATGGCTCATCTCTTAAAAACAAATGAACAAACCCAGAAGAACTGTTTATAAAAAAAAAAAAGCAATTTAATAAAACATGATTTGTACAAAAAACCAAAAACTTTCTTCTATGTTACCTGCGGACCAAGAGGAATCTTGCTTTACCAAGAGCCACCTTTTTGTTCCAGGATCTTCAAACACCAGCCAGCATTGGAAAAGTAAATCTAAGATTTGCATAGAATCAGGTTCTTGTTTCCAGATATATTCAACAAAGAAAAAGAAGGAAAAGAGAAGCCAACCCCCACCATTTCTTCATTCTAACTGGGCATTAGACAGGCTCCTGTCTAACATTATGCTTTTAGCCAAGATGGCCTTGCTGAGACTTCACAGAAGTCAGTTTTATCAGAGGAAATAACTGAAAGACAACTGAAAGAGTGATTAATATATAGTGTATAAAAGTTTAGAAGAGCAACTATTACCTGCTGTGGCTTTATTTGGTGGTGTTATTGTTGTTTATTCTTTGTTTAAATGGGAAGTTTCAAAGTAAGACCTACTTAATAGTCATTTACCTATTTGCTATTTTTCTGCTGCTTGATCTTAGCTCAAGACCTGTCTTTTAGTTATTTCTTTTAGCAGTTTGATCTGCAGTGTTTGCACGTACATAAACATTTGTTTTGTCTATTTTTATTTGGCAAACTTTGGTCAATCAGATGGTGAAAGATTTTTCTCCCCCGATGTCAATAAAAAAAAAGAATTCAGTGCTATTTGTGTTCATCAATCTATTAAGTCTGGTATGTAGTAGCGTTACCTTTGGTAACCAGACGCTTCTCACAGCTAAGCATAAGCACATTTTGGCACTACAGGGATAAGTTACAATGGAGTTACTGGTGAGAATCTGCCACGAGAGGGAGCACAGATCTTGCTGATGGGTGCAAAGTGCTGGCAGGGGCATAGCACATAACTGTACAAAGTCAGAGTTCTTATACTCAGTTTCTTGGAGTTGACCAATATTCTTCTCCCTCAGCCTCCTTTTGGAATATTTTAGTGCAAAATGCCACAAAGTAAAGCAACACAAACACTGTCACTGCCACTGTCAGTGGCAGCAGTATTGTGTGAATATATGTTCCCTCATAAACACCAGCTCTTGTTTTACCGAATTCCTTTGGACCCCATACTAAAACTTAGGGACCAAAGGGAAATGAACTGTACTGGGGAAAAGAATGAGCCAGATGTAATGACCAGTGTGGAATTTATCCTGCCACAGGAGTACAGCGCCCACAAATTATGTACTTCACAGTGGAAGAACAGACTAGAAAAATTTAAAACAATATTATTGTAACTTCAGTTTTTATTTAAGAATAACATATCAAGTCTCCTAATTCATCCCTGTCTCCCTCATACAAGCTGAATATCTACCCTCTACAGCTAGAAATTGTGGTTACATTAAATGTTGCCTACTTGGCTCAAAAATTTAGTAGCTCACTGACCATTCAAATCTACCCATGTGCTGCTTCTCTCTAAAAATAAAAAGAAAATTACTGCTGTTCTATCCCTTGTTAAATGGGCCTGTTCTTCTTGATGGTATACCCAGGTTGTTAGGCAGCAGGAGAGCCATGTACAAGGGTAACTACCCCTTCTCCCTTTTTTGTGTCTGGCTAGGAAAAAGCATTCTGAAATTGCAATTCCTCAGCAAAAGGCTTCTCCGGAAAGCAAAAGTAATGGCCATGAAACAATGATTTCCCCACACTGTATTGGTGATTAAGGTGCCTTTCTTTTTCTGGATTTTCTGAATGTTGATGCATGAGATATTTGGCATTTTGGAATTCTCTGCATTACCAGTGTGGCACTATAGTGAACACACCTGAACACTCTGTCCTCTTTTAAAATACAAGTCTTGATCTGAAATGACTCCTACCAAAACAGAGAGAAAGAAAAAAATCCTCACAAGATTTTTTTTGCTAAAAAGACAACATTAAAAAAAAGCAACCTGAGGCTTCCTCAGAAAACCTAAGTTATTACTAGTATTTTTTTCCTGGATACAACTTAAGAATGTTACCTACTGAAGCTCTTCATAAACAGTTCAAGGGAAAGATAATTGTTTCTTGCTAATATAAATGTAAGCCCATAGCCCTTCAGAAAGGTAAGTGCATGCCTAAACATCTATTACTAATGCTGTTGGGGTTTTGTGGGGTTTTTTTCACCTTTTTAAAGGAAGAGACCCAAAGTAGAAAGCAGTTTACCTTTCCTTACAAATGGAGGAATTGGTGTAGGAGCATGAGGTATCATTGGGAAAATTATGCAAGATCTAGGAAATTCATTCTCTTCTCCTACATACATTTCAGACTCTCTGACAGAGAGTTTTCCCTCTCACTAATTAGTTCCCCTTCCCTGCTCTTGTAATTACATTACTACAGGTAAAGATAGTAAACATACACAACGTCTCACCTTCAATTGTAAAAGTAACAGCCACACACCTTGTGAATGTGCCACAGGTTCTCTGTGGCAAGACCCTTGTAGTGCTTCACTGATGCCACTGACATCTCCCAAGAGTTCCCTCTTGCCCTGTAACTGTTCAGCACAAGTTGCTAAATTGTAGCACTGTGGAAAGGAAAAAGCCTCTGCAAGTCAGTCCATTATTCAGCATTGGCCCCCTGTTAAAGCCTTTGTACTTGAATAATTCATCCAGAAGAAAATAATATTGTAAACTAACTCCCACTTCTATAAGAAGTACTTCAAGAAAGTTATAAGGACATCTTTGAATAGCAAAATTATTCCTACTTTTACATCTTTAACCTGTGTATTTAGCATAGCTACCACAAAGCATCATTAGCCTTTCTCAGTCTTTGCATGTTTTGCTCCCTGTTCAGGTTGTGATTTTCAACTGAAGCAAATAGCTGAGAGGGAGGTGGTACCTTATGCAATGATTCTGCAAGAAACAAGGATGGCACAGGCTCAAACTGGGCTATTTCAGCAGGACTCTATGACCTGGTTCAACTGGACTGGCCCAGCTGTCTGCAGTCCTTAGTGAAAACGTGGACATCTGATTTACTTCTTCTGTAACTAGTAGAGCTCACCAACTGCACAAAAGTGTCACAGGCACAGGGCACCAGCTGGGTATGGCTGATATGAAGTGGAATCTATCACCTTTTAGCTCCTACATCAATCTGTTGTTTTATTGCATCACTTTACAGGGATATCATCATTACCTCTATCCACCACTGCATAACAGTATTTCTGGACCTTTTGAGGACCTCTTACACAACATCATCTGAATTTGTCTGTTACTTACTGTTTCTTTGCTAAGCACTGCTGAGTTTGAGCAACTTCTCTGCTTTTGTACTTTTCTGGGAGCATCTGTTTTGAAAAGGACTTTCACATTTATTGTTCAATTAAATACCTGCAGTTTGAGAAGTAATGTATGTAAAAAGTGTATCCTCCATCCCCTGGTTTGTTGAGAACCCTGTAGCGAGTCTGAAACGGCCTATAAAGTCCAGAATGGGCTGCTTAGTATCCATATTTGCTAAACTTTTCAGTTATGTGTATCCCAGCCTAAAGTGTTTAATTATGCCAGCAAAAGCACATTCTGATTGTCCTTAGTATAAGGGATACAAACCACAAAAAGAAATTACCAGAAAATGCAATGGGTAAATGGGTATATTTATTAAATATACATGGAGTTTTCTGACTATTACTGTGGACAAATCAAGATTTTCACAGATTTGAAAGCCAAAAATTATTTATCATTCTACAGAAAGACTCTTCAGAAAGTTATTGAGTAAAAATAATTACACAAATCCAATTTATAGCAGAAGGACTTAGGAAAATAAAGAAAATTGCATCAAGAGAACTAATCTTAAAAATTTTAATTTTAGAAAAATCTAAAGGACAAAAGTTTATAATTTACAAGTAAGAACAATTTACGCCTGCAACAATTTTCACAATCCAATTCCTTTTTTTCTGTCCTCTGTTCATGCTTTACCTTTTGTAAGCTTCTTTAGCCAAACAAAAGTTACTGGTCATATTATAAAATAACCGATTGAAATGTAAGGTTACATGACACCATATAAGCTGGGTAATACAATGACTCTTCCCTTTAAGACTATAGCAATGTATGAATTCTATTAGCAATTCTTAGCCATCTTAATAACCAGGATATATTGATAGCATGCAGAGACTTTACTGTGTGTCAGTGGCTTTGGCAATATGGTGAGGAACACAGTAATGTTTCTGCAGCGCAAACATTTAGTCCCAAATCATTACTTGTTTTTAAAATGTGGTATTCTTAACAAAAAAAAAAAAAAGCTTCTTTGTATGCTTGAATAACTGAAATGCTTGTTATTATGTATTATCCCATTTAATTTTTCTTTAGCAATTCTTCAATGTGTTTAAACACACTAGCATCTTCAATGGTTGGTGTTATCTGAAAAGGAAGAATACAGTAGCATGTGACAGTAGATAAGAATTTCCTTCTAAATTTATACTTCAAAAGCAAGAAAGAAAAAAGTATCTGGAAAGCTCTGAAACATGAAAATCTTTTGTATAATGTGCAAGGTAAATAAAATATGAAATAATACCTGAAGTCCTGGACGGAACAGTCAAGAGAATCAAACCACCATGTTGTGCCTTTGGATGTGCACATGTCCCTAATTCATTGAAGCAAACGTCTCTAACTTACCTTGTATGGCTTTCCACTGATGAGTGCAGAAAGAGCAGAACGTGGAATCTTGCCAGAGCGTGTTTTTGGCAGCTGTGTCACAAACATCCCCTTCTGGAATGCTGCTACTGGACCAATGTTGGTCCGAACGCGCTCAACAATCTCTTTCAAAATCTTACTCTCTTGTATCTTTATACCTAGTGAAGAAGGTAAAATCCTTTATCTTTTCTGAGACTTCTGCAAGTGTTAGTGACATCAGTTATCAGTGAGTTCTCACCTTGTCTCAGGACACACAGTGCAAATGGAACATGTCCTTTTAAAGGATCCTCCTGGCCCACAACAGCACAGTCTGCCACAGCGGGATGCAAGAGAATACACTGAGGGATGGAAAAGAAAACTAAACTGAACTAACAGATGACATTTCAGTGAAAAAACTAGAATGAACAGAAAACATAGAGTTTTCCTTATATTTTGACAGTTAAAGGTCAGTACATCTCAGGATGTACTGACCAATTACATGTGTTGAAGATGTACATGTGTATATATTTTCATATATACTCACATATGCTTTTCAAACAAACAGAAAAAATAAAAACTTTAGCACCACAAAATAGAAATATTGAACAAACCACAGGTAATTTCCTTACAGCTTTGTGAGAGTATCACATTTTTGGTTTTGTTAGTAAGACCTCCGCTGGAACAAATATCATTTGTCTAACATTATGAGTAACATGGGTAAATGCAAGGTGTAAGTAAGGCCCAAAACCACAGAAGCACTCCTACTACAGACTTTTAAAGTCCTATTGGTTCATTTTCTCTGATTTTTCATTCTTTATTGTTGTAAAAGCATAGTTTCAATGAAGGCCAAATAGATGCCTCAGCTTGCAGCCAGCCTAGCTCAGTTCACTCTCTTGGAAACATCAGGTCTCAGCTTCCTGGGATAAATAAGGGAATTAAACCAGAGCCTCTCTCCTTCCTACTACATGTTTACACAACATCACATTGATAACGTATATCAAACTCTTTTTTAGGTAAAAAAAAGAGTAAGCTTCCAATTAGCCAGCTGAGGTACTCACTTCCAGGAAAACAGTCACCAAGATGTCTCAGTACATACCAAGCTGTATGTCACCAAGCCTGGGACAAAGTTGACCTGAAGATGCCAGCAGCTGTGAATCCTCTCCCAAAGCAACTGGCTCTTTTCAATGCTCCTTGGGGCATTTTGCTGTCCACAGTGCTTTCAGCACTTTTCAGTCCTCTGGACTGGACCACAAGGAGGACCTAACCTGACCTACACAGAAGCCACATAAAGTGATTGTGCTTGCTAATTTATCTGTGCATACAAGGCCTATGTGCTTGCTAATAGCTGAACTTCACATACTGTGTTGCCAAAATCAAAGGCAATAAGATGACTAAGTTTTTGGAATAAAAGCACTTTTTGGTTGTTTTTATTAAGTAGGAATACCACATTTGCACTGGCTACTCAAAAAATTGTCTGAGAATGAGAAAAACAGGAAAAGAATGGAGAAGACAGTAAAAAAAAACCTGAAACAGTGCAAAGCTGAATCACTATTGTTCCAATTAACAAAAGGGAGGCTCTTGTATGACCTTTTATGAAACTGATGGGGGAAGGAACAATTCAAAGGGTCTATGATAACCCATCTTCAAAGCAGATTTCACTATCCTTAGGCTTTATAGTCAAAAAAGGAAGGAGAAACTGACTCCATGTGTCATGGTCAGTGCAACACACAACAATTAGTTTTTAGCAAAATGAATCAGCTCAATGTGTTTCTAGCACACTTTGTCAGAAGCTATACTCATTTCACAAACTATGATCCTAGAAATGTCCCATGCCAGAAAAAAGGCAAATGGAAAACACTGCCCTAACAGCAGATGGATGCTCTATCAAAGTACAGAAGCATGACCATTTATGCACAGCTTTTGAAACTGGATTATTTTTCACAGGAATTAGGATGTGCACAATCTAAACAGCGAAGAGTCTACTGGGCTTATCCCAGAATTAGAAGGGCAGAAGAGCCTGCTTCATAAAGCTGAATATTCACAAATGCATTTAAAACCAGGTGCAGCCTACTTTGTCCAAAAGTCATTGTATCCATTCTGAAAAATCATATAGGAATTAATCTTATGTAAATCCAAATCCCTACAGGGTTTCAATGCACCACATACATACACTTAGTGCACTTTGGTCACTTACAGGCCAGAGCCTCAGTAATGCATTCCATTTCCTGCTATAAATATCCATTTTTTTTCTGCTCTAACTTCTTGAACATGGCCAGAGAAACCTGACTGGCATATATAACAAAAACGAACAAACAAACAGAAAAACAAAGAGCAACTACAAACCAAAAACAGAAAAGAAAAAGACAATGAATTACAGAAAAGTAGACTATTAAATCTACAACCACAGTAAATACTATTTTCCACACAAAGACAGGAAAAAGAGCTACAGTAAACTGGCATTTTCATCAAATATCATAATTACCTACCAGGCATCAAAACGACTCCTATGGTGGAGACTTAAATGTTGCCAGATTGTTTTGTTGTACCTTGTTTTTGTCATTCCAGTCTGTCACTTATTTGTAAGTCTTATGGTTAGCTGGAATAGTGTAGTTATTATAGTATTTTTCTTCAGTCTATCCAAAATTCTATCAATGTGCCTTTTACTTTTCAAATGCTAACTTCAAATGACTGAAACCAGTAATTAGTAAATACTGATTTTAAAATTATCAAACTTTGTAAAACAACTGAAAAGAAGAACAGAAACAGCAACAGACATTTAAAAATTATTTAAAAGTAATAAAAAACTTGAGGAAGTGAAATGGTTTTCCTGCTAGATCACTTGTCACAAGGATGGATGGCAAATGCAAGCAGCAGACAGAAACATCATGATCAGGGGAAAGGGATTTCTAATGTTAAATTCCTCAGTTCTCAGTTTCAAGTGTGTTGCCTCACACAGTCAAAATCTGATTAAGCTTGCTTTTTTCTTTTTTTTCTTTTTTTTTGTTTTTCCCCAGGAAGGGGCAAGAAGGGGCACCACAAATTTACAAACCAAAGAGAGGGGTGGATCAACATGCAAGATGAGGTTCCCAATGGCCACCATTTACTGACTGGCCAAGTAAACTGTAAATCTACTCTATTGCAATAAACATGGAATTCCAGTAGTCTTAACAGATACATTAAACAAAGGAACTAATTGTGTGAAACATAACAGAGCTAAAACACTTAGTCAAAGCACTAAGGAAAAAGCTTGTTAAACTGTTAAATGCAGCTATAATGTAAATTATTGCTCGGCAAGGTGACTGTCAATTACACAGTCATTCAATGGACCTCTAATTCTGTATTTACTGATCTTATTGAGGAGCTAATTGTGGTACTCTCCCATTATCTAGCAATTTGCTGTGCATGCATTAACTGTGCATGCATCACTTTTGGTTTTTAGCTTTGTTCAAAAGGTGAACAGAAAAGCTTCTAGAATGTCACAGGGATAAAACATTGTTTCTAGGGGAAAGACCCAACTAGCAGGGAGAAAAACAGAGAGGCTGAGGTCAGTATGATGGATCCAAAGGCAATACAGCAGAGGAGGTGATTCAATTCATCATTTGTTATAGCAGCTTCAGACTCAGGCTGAAGCAAAGAAAATACCCACATTGGCCCATGAGTAGTAGAGCAGTAAGGGGCAGGGATGAAATTCCTGCTGTGCTTTAGTAAGGGAACACAAAAAACTATTTCTAAGGGAAGAGGTTTAAGCAGACTGAAAGCACTTTTATATCTCCATAGACCCAAGTCAGGGCAGCAGCTGTTTCAGCTCCCTGACTGATCCTTGATGGATTAATGTTTATGTGAAGTTGTTCACTTCTGTGTAATCAGAATCTGTTCTATTCTCTTCTAAGTTTTCTAGCCTTCAAAATAAAGTAGTCACTAGACTAACAGACATTAGAAACCAAAAAATGACTCACAGATTAGTTTCTGATTCAGTGAACAGTTACATTCAGAGTTCTTAAAAGCATATTTTTCTTTTGTACATGCCCAGCACACCTTTTCCTATACTCTCTGAATAAGCAATTGATATGTCATCAGGGAAATTTGTAACTGGCAATCAATCACAGTAACTCCAGAAAGGTGAGTGAACAATGATATAAAATTCAGACACTATTATGAACTTCACTATTTTCAACTTTTTTGAGTTGCCCAGGTAATTACATTAATGACTTTCAATTTAACAGCAAGATTTTTTACAGAATTTTTCATTGATCATTTAGCATTGCTCATACAATGCGAGACAAAACAGCTGTCAAAAAACTGCGAAGTCTCCCAATCAAGAAAAAGAACTGAATGTGAATCTCTGAAAAAAAAATCAGCCAACATGAGCATTGTATTCTAGGGGAAAAAGTAAAAAAGTTTCTACCCCTAAGTAACTACAGTAGCTGGTGAAACTACCTGTCTCACTGAGACTACACTATCCTAATGCATTTCCAAATAAATTCATTATTGGAGCTAAAAGGTATGCTTTCTACCCTATCATACTGCCCTTTAACTCCACCTTCAAATGCCAAATTATGCCATACCAATCCCATGGTACAAACTGCTTATTATTGACAAAATTTTTTATGTTTCTGGAAAGCATCTTAATAGAAGGAACCTGAAACAGGAAATGTTTTGGTTCAAAATCCCGATGGAAATGCAAACAAAACAAGCAGAAAGAAAATGAGAGATCTTTCTGTGTGAGATTTTGAGATGTGGGCTTTTCAGTCTCAGCTTGCTTTATTCATCTTTCACTCTTCTATTTTGTTGTCAGGCAATGCTAACCTCTTCAATAGCACCTGCTGAAATTCTGTGTCCAGCAACATTGATCACATCATCAGCTCTAGACAGGACATAGAGATAGCCATCTTCATCCATATAACCAGCATCCATAGTATCATAATACCCCTAAATACAACACAATGAAAAATAAAGTCAGAAAAAGTACTAGGAATATTCATTAATTTACCATAAAAGTCCAAAACTAAAAAGAAAAAAAAAAAAACGAAACAACCCTGTTTCAAATTATATATGTTTCTGGTGCTTGAAAGCACCAGAATATTACAGAATATTCTTCTGTAATATTTGTCATCATTTTTATATGATATTATCCTGTGCAGCTCCCTTTCCAAAAAGGTTTTGTTGTCTTTATTAATACAGAACAGAAAAAAATAGACAAACCCTGACTTTTTTCCAACTCTGCTTACTTTAATCCCTGACAACTTGGAGAAGGATGTTGCCTAGATCTGCACAAGGAGAATGGAATTGCTGCAATATAATTACAGCTGTCAAACTGCTCCTAAAGATACTCCTGTTTGCTGTATCTAAACACATCCCGTCATCATGATGCAATTGCACACTAAAAATAATTTGCATGATCAATTCACTCATTTACTTTCATTGAGCCAAATCTTCCATTTTGAACATTTGTATGGGGCCAGTCTACCTGTTTCTACAAGGAAAGAAGTAAGGTAATCCTTGGATACATCATCTGACAAGGAAACATGACTAACACAGCAAAGAGCCTCCAGTGTGTTCAGATGTACAGTGGACAAGTGTGTATTTTGGAGTGATACCAAGTCAGCATGGCTGCATGCCAACAGGAGGAGTGTATTTGAAGTTGTGCTAGTGTAAGGTTGCAGGTCTGTATTTTAGATTAAATGACATAGAATGACTTTTTGGCTCAGAAGCTTATGGTTTACTTCTTCTGTTTCAGATCTTAAAAAAAAACAGCAGCATACCCAAAAGCTGAAATTATAGGTGAAAAAGGTTATATCTTGAAATGGTTTTAATTATATATACATATATTAAAGACTTCCAAAAAATTATGATAACTTATGATAAACTGTTTCCCAGATTAAATCTATTATCATTCAGTTCTGAAGCATTACCAGAAGTTTAAATAATTGATTTCATTATTCTTACCGGAAATTTTTGGAAATATAACTTTTGAAATGTTTCTTGGTTTTCCCAAAGACCTGAGAATGCTCCAGGAGGCAAAGGCAGCCTTCAATTGAAAAGAGCAAAGGGAATTAGTCAGAAAAACAGATATAACAAATACAACTCATGCTCTCCATTCATATTCTGCTTTCAGATAAATAATTGTTTACACAATCAGTAGACAGCTCAGCTTAACAATATGCTGGTAATAGATAAAAAAGACCATCTATTATTGTCATCACATGACACATGTATATAGCTCTGCACGGTACCCAGACCTTACCTTTTATATAATACAAGCACCTCAGTAAAATAATATTTGGTCTAGTAAACACTATATACTGTACTATAAATATGTTAACATCATTTAGCTCTTAACATTTCTGAGGATTAAGTATCTGTCCAAAATTTGTGCATACACACTATTATTGTACAGGCAACTGCATTATTACAGGTCTCTTTTTCTCTAACACCCCTACACACTCATACATGCATAGACAGATGAATTATCAGACACATGATCTTCAGTTTCTGTAAGAAGATAAAACTCAAAGGGCTTCAGTCATGACAAATTGAATTAAAATGCTTTTCTGTTTAAACTGCATAATACTATTGGAAATACTGGAGAAGTTCTGTGAAATTATATTGATACAAGTCACTAATAGAACTTTCTAAAATAATTGTACCTAATGAGTTTTGAATACATACTAAACATCGCTTCTTCAGTCAATGATATGGGCATGAGAAAATATGGGACACTTCACATACATATCTGTCAGAAGAGAAGCTGCAGAAGCCTCAGCTAAAAAAAGTACTTGCTTCTTTCTTCAAAACTCTGACAGGGTCAAACACAGACTCCCTGAGAGATATATATTCAGGCATATCAACACAAATTTTACAAAATTTACCCCTAATAACAGAGAGAGAATGATCATGTAAACATATTTATTTAGGATAAAATTATAAATGCAAATACAGATTTTACTATCATATTCCTGCATTGCTAACTACCAAACATTTATCCAGAGGTGGTTTATTTTCTAAAGATAGTATCCCTGTGACACCAGAAGGCGGAATCTCTAGCAGTGAAACCATTCTTTGTAGCATAGCAATTCTGGTGTCATTACAAGTCTCCTATGATGGTCATTCACAAAAACAGGTGCCAGCAGCTCTGTGACATGCACATTTCTAACATTACATTTACAAAAAGAATAGTTATAGTTTTAGAAAGAGAGACACAGATAAACACCCTTTAAAAAAATCCTAGCTATGGTAAAAACAGTACAAACTACACTGAAAAGGTAACAAAATCCAGTATCAATCTGAATGCCTGATTTTCTACAATCCTCATTTTTTCAGCTTAATGCAGGTCATAGCATAGCATAATAAATATACTACTATAAATATTGCTGCTTTTTCTCTGAGGATTCTGGCTCAACACATTCCATACATCACATTCCTTGAAAGTACGGTGAAGGTACAGCCAGAAATGCCAAGAGACTTCCCAGGTAGCTACCTAGGTTTCAGGAGGGCAGGTTGGCATCTGCCCATCTGGAAGAAATTCACTGTCCTATTTTAAGCCTGCCAAGCTTAGTAAGTGTCTCTGTGATATAAAAACATGACCCATGGAATGTTTGCTTTGGAAAAAAAGATTAGAAAAGCAATATATTGATTCTGGTGTTTGTGTATGTATGCATTTAAAAGAAAAAAAAAAAACCTGTTATTTAGATTCAAGAAAAGTCACCAAAGAATGGCAGTTACTATGGTTGTTGCCTGGTTGCTAATAGTACAGCAATTCATAAGCACCTCAGTCATTGCAAATTTTGCACTTTAAATTTATTTAGCAGTCTGAAACATCTTTGTGATGGGAGAGAAAGAACAATTCATATTGATAAAGTCCTTAATTTCCCCACGGCTCTATTCAGCACTTTGCAGTTAGTCACTAAATAGAAAAAGTTTTATTTCTGAAATTAGAAAAGCATTTTCCTTTCTGTCATTGTTTAAAAATCTAAACAGAGAAGTGTGGAACATATAATCAAAAATACAAACCTCACCTTCACTGTTTGGTTGTCTTGTCCTTGTTCATTTGGGGTTTTTTCAGATGGAGAGACCAGGGGTGTCTCATGTTCTAGTTTGGTGGGGGTTTTTTTGCTTGTTTGTTGGGATTTTTTTAGGAAAATTGTATTGATAAACACATCCACTGTGTCTATTGTGTCCATCTGTGGAAACCAGACTGCTAAATTAGTGATTACCACAGGTATCTCTAGCTCAATATAGACAACACCTGAAAATGTGCTTCCATAGCTTTCTGTGAAAGATTACTTGCATTTAGAACCCCATTCATCCACTATGCAAAAAGTGAATTCCTTCTTTCAGGCACAATAATTCCAGAGCAATGGGCACATACAAATAGTTGATGAGAGCAGAGTTCTTGGCATCATGACTGAGTAGAATTTCTAGGTTCTGTGCAAACATAAATTAATAAATGTAGAATTCCGCTTGCCAGAACATCATTATGTGCATTGAATTTTGTCAGGACATCAGAATTTTAATGTCCAGAGCCAAATAAGCCAAATATACCTTCAAACCACTGCTGTCAGTGGGAATGCTGCCATAAATTCCAAAGGGAGCAGAACTGGATCATAATTACATGTAAGGAGCCAGAAGAGAGAAAATGAGACTGTCCAAAAATAACAGCAACCTGAAAACAGACTTCTCTTGTTTTTATCAACACCTCCATTTAAAAAAAAAAAAAAAAATTGAGATGTTTGATTTAGGTCTTTTTTCCCTAGAAAATGTAACACACACCCACAACAACGCAGTATTTAAAAACTGTTGCCACCTTCTCTAAAACCTGAGTTCATACTCAGGATATTTTGGCAATATTTTTACTAAGAGATACATTGACAAAAAATGCCAGGTATGCGTAAGTAACCATGACTGCCCCTAGATAGTCCTACTTTCCTTTCACAGGGAAAGGGACAGGATCACAGAAGGCCAAGACAGAAGTAGGTAGGTTCCTTCATTATCATTTTCACAATAAATAACCAATAAACCAAGCTTTGCTTGGTTTCTCTTTGGGACATATTTACAGTATTGCTGTAGCTATCAGTTACCAGCACAATAACAGCAGTACAAATTATGCTGCTCTCCATTTACTCCAGTCAAAGTAAGATTAAAATTCCTGAAGTACAAGAATACAGATCCAGGCCTATTTCTCATTTAAAGGTTGAATACATTTAAAACGGCACCAAGGAAACCAGGCAAACTCTGTAAATTAATGATTTAAATCATATGGGTTCATTTAACAAAGATTCATTCTGGTTACATTTTACAAAGATAAGCAGGTAATTTCATAATTAACTGGAGAGACTAAGATGAATGAGCTTGACAGCATCACAAATAAACTCTGAAGTACTTTAACAGTAACTGTTTTCTGGTACAGAATTTTAAATTACAATAGTTATTTGTTTTTTTAAGCGTTGTTTCCCAATTCATTTATTTTTCCTACAACAGTGGTAGACCTTTCACAGAACAGTCCACCTTTAGCTTAGCCCAAGAAATCTGACTCCCACATAGCACATCGTTCCAGAATGCCACTCATCAAAATGTGTAAGACTCTTGTTAATGGAACCAAACAATTATGGACAGAGAACTCAATAGAGAATTTGCACAAAAAATTTGCACATTTCTGAAATGAAACTATTATTAAAAAATTATTGGAAATGTTACCTTGCTGCAATTCAGAAAAGACATCTTTTTTTATTTTATGGTAGGCAATGATACTCAGAGGCTATTCATTACAGCCAGTCAAAGCAAATATGATCCACTGTTAAATGAATTTGGGCTTCTGAATGGAACAAAATAATCTTGACTGGCAGCTGTAATTATTACTCAGCATTTATGCAGTGTTGTGCATAAACACCACTCTTATAAAAAATTTTTGATTGCAAGTTTGAAAAGCATCTGGAAGCTTTTTCAGACTTTAGGAACAACAACCCAGGAAAAAGGGTGGAGAAGAGTAGAGGATCTTGAACATTCATCAGTCTGCATGAAATATTACTTTAGTTAGCTGAAAGGGGTTACAAAAGTAGTTGATCTCAGTGTGGATTTTGCTTTAGTGAGAAAAGAGAAAAAGCCATCAAAAAGTAATGAAAGTGCTTGGAAAAATTTCAAAGTAAGGAAAGTTCAAATGGTATTTACATGTAGTCAGCCAGAGATCTGGTAGAAAAACCATCTTTGGACAAACTGCTCTCACATTGGAAGACCTACTTACTGTTTTATCTGTAAAGGGAAAAGACAAAGCTGATAATTATGTAGATGGCTGTTAGGAAGATAAATCTTTTGCACAGGTTCTTTATTTAAACTAACCTTCCATATAATACAGACTGAAAGATGGCATCTACTAAATCCTGCCTCAACCCCATACCTTTTGGTAAAAATAGACATCCAGGTTAGACCTAAAAATATTAAAGTGAACCACCATACTCCCAAGAATGTATTCCAATGTCTTCATATTTTCACTGCTAAAACAGTATTTTATTTTTTATCTGAATGCATCTAGCTTCAGCTTCCAATTTCTTTATGCTAGAGTCAACAGCCACTTCTCAGAGGTAATTTTGTCCTCTGAGTATTTCCTGCCTTGAAAAAGTTACTATTTTACTGATCATGGGTGAATTACATACCACTGGTTTTCAAACCACACAGATTCCAGCATTCAGGTCACTCTCACTCATATTTTCCCCAAAATCCAGTCACTTTCTTAACAGTCTTTTGAAATACAGACATAAGAACCATGCATAATGTATCAATGGATATATTAACATCACATCCACTGACAGTAATGTTGGCTCCTCTTCAGTTTCCCTACTGAATAATAAGGAATCATATTGCCTGATTAGTTACACTAGCAGCTGCTTTTCATTCAAAAATCCTGTGTATCCAGAGTTTTATCCACTGTAATGTAAAAAGCTCATTTGAAAGTTACTGCTAACTAGGGCCCTTCATCTTATAGATCTAGCAAATTTTCACTTTACCTAGCTGTATAGCCCTTGCTTACAGGAACATATATTGTCATTTCCTCCTTTTCTTCCAGTGGGAGAGCAAAAAGAGAGCTGTGACTTTTCCCATGGATGTATCCCAGCTGGAATGCCCAAATGTTGACATATCAAGCCTTAAAAGATCTTACTTCAGTTTTTTAATGAAATACCAAGGTACTAGACTGTGCTGCAAAAAGCTTGCATCTTTTCCTTTTCCTTTTCCTTTTCCTTTTCCTTTTCCTTTTCCTTTTCCTTTTCCTTTTCCTTTTCCTTTTCCTTTTCCTTTTCCTTTTCCTTTTCCTTTTCCTTTTCCTTTTCCTTTTCCTTTTCCTTCCTTTAAGCTCTCTTGGTTAGCATTCTATTGAGCATTATAATGATTACAATCCTGGCTTCAGGCTGCTTCATCCTTCCACACCAATACTGAGTTTCTTTTTAACGAATTGTAAGAAATATTGAATGAGTAAACTTTTTATTAAACATTTATTTGCTTGCTAAATACTGCATAAATATTGAACATGTTACCACAAATAGGAAAACTGTCAATAGGTTGCTTACTTTGAATAAGCACCTCTTCCACTAAAGGATATTCGTTCTAAAGTATTTGCTTTGGAAGTACAGCCATGCTTCTCTTTGTCTAACTTATAATGTATAATCATAAAAAGCTGTGAATTTATCACTCTATTTCTTAATAAGTATTATTTAAAATTTATCAGGAATAAATATTTTCAAATGTATTTTAGTTTTTACAGCACCATGTTTTTCATGACTGTACTCTATACAATGAGTGGGTCATCATTCAAAACATTCTAATTCTTTTAGATCATTTTGATTTTTCTTCCTCTTCCTTCACTCATTTCAGACCCACAAAAACATCCCTAAGATTAGTAGTTTACAGAGCCTCTCACACAGCCATTTTTCTTAAATGCAATTAAATCAATGCATCTAAGGCATTTCAGATACACTGTATGATGCAAGTACCTTGTCTCACCTCCTGCTGAATATGGAACATATTTATGGGGTTCTCTGCAGTGGAGATCGCTAAAGCAAACTTGTAAATACTTACCCTGCAAAACTGCATTATTATGGTACAAAATTAACAATACAAACACCAGAGGAAGTGTACCTAGGGTCTAGCAGCAAATTGACTGCAGTCATTACTCTCTGGAAAGAAGGAGCACAAGGTAAACATAGTCCAGTTGTGGGTCAATATAAAGAATAATGCTAGCTAATGAGACAGTGCTGATGACTGCTTCAAAAAAATAAACGTAATGGGTCTGTGATAATTTTAATGTACAAGATGAAAACTGGAATTTACATGGGACTTCTCTTTGTTAATGTTCCTTATAACAACAGACAACCTAGAAAATTCTTATGGCTAATCAAAATTATATATATACATACACACTTTCAAGTCTGCATTAATTACAGGCAGGTCAGCACAATGCAAGCAGAAGTGTGTCACTAAACCAGACTGCTCTTATTAATGGAAATGAAGATCACTGATGCTATCATTTTCACTTCAGAATAAATTCTTAGAATCTTTCATGTCCAAAACTTCTAGCTCAGAAAGAAATACAAACAAATTCAAAAACAATTCATACAAGCCCACCCTCATGATCCACCTTTTTTTTTTGTCTTTCTATCACAAATGTTGTGACACTGCTTTCAATTACTTTATCCTGAAAGACTTGTGAAATCAGAAATATTATTGCATTTTGCAGGTAAACTAGTATGTATAAGAGGGTTTTATCCATGAATAATCTGTCTAAATGGCAGAGATGATGGTCATATGGAAAAAAAAAAAACAGAACAGGTATCAGCTGGCAGAAAAGTAAAGAAAAGAACACACTTGGGGCAGAAAGTTGGAGTAATTAGATGTAAGAACTACCTTTCAAGATCATCTGACTCCTGCAGGATGAAAGTAAAATCTGAAGTTCTGCTGTAAGAATAGATATCTTAAATACTGTACTTAGGAAAACTGCAAGCCTCGAGCAGCCGCAAATAGCGTTTACCAGGAGTTATTTTATCCCAGGAATCTGGGATAAAAACAACCAAGATCAGCACTTTACCACTTCTGCACAGCTGGCATTTTAAGCAGTGCATGGCCACTCTCCCCTCTCCAAGAAATACTGAAGAGTATTTCTTAACTCACCTATACTACAGATGATGCAAACCCCTGTGTTTTTTCATATTTTACTGCTGAATGTTTGACAGAATAATAGTCAGAACTCTCCTGAGTCCCCCATTTTCTTCCAGTTGCAGGGGGACATGCTCCAGACTGACAAACAAAAACTACAAGTAACAAGGATCATCCCTACTATTTTAAAGGGTCTGTACATGTAGAAGACTGCAGAAGAGAGAAATGGCTTATTTGAAGGAGTACTTCATGAAATCTTGCTTTAATAAAAAAACAAACAAACAAAAACCAAAAAAAAAACCCCAAAAAGCAAAAAACAATACAATAAACACACACGATAAAATAACAATATCCATGTGATTACACTTTCTTGAGTGATACATTGCAATGAAAAAACAAACAAAAAATCTCCCCCTTTTCATTATCAATTTATTTGATGGCAGCAAAGTCATGCTGAGCAAGATAAAACAAAACTAATGAAACAACAACAAATCAATATATTAACATATTTGTAATCCCTTGAGAAAACATCTAAATGTGGGGCAACATTTGGGTAGATAAATTCTGGCTAGAAGAGGCAGACATTAACCCAAACAGAATCTTCTAACATGGCAATATCACTTCTGACAGGCATTAAAGATAGTAAAACTCAAAACCATATGCACCTATATTCCAACATTACGTGTTTAGTCTATCTTTCAACTTGTTTGGCAGAGTTGCTAAAGAAGGAGTTCATCTCCTCTTTTGGTAGATAAGGCTAAGTACCTACCCTAAGCCAATTGTGCCATTCCTGCAGGCACTGGAGAGACGTGAACATATTTGGACGGTAATTTATTCCATCCTAGTTGAATAAGCAGGCATGACTAATATAATGAATAACTAATCTGAATATCTGAACAGCAATTTTCTTACAAAATACCTATCTATCTCTGTTGATTACAAGCCTATTTTTATTATGGCTTCAGGCACTAGAGAGGTGAGAACTTTGAAAGACAGTTTTTCCAGCTGGGTTATCGATACTGCGAACCAAAGTCTACAAAAGGTTGGACCAATTTTAACTATTTGTGCTTGGTAATTGAATGAATGCACATACTCAGCAATGGAGTGAATGCACAATCTTATACATGTCACAAGAAAACTATATGAGCCTAAATATGAGTCTGCTGACTCGGGGAAGTTAAACCTACATGTCTGTGTCCTGGTGGCTTAGCTGAAGATAATGAGAATGAGGCAGGGTTTAGACTTCATCCTGAAAACACACATCTGAATCACACAGTACAGTAAGTTTGTGTGATACTACTTTAGTCTCCACAGGGGTCTAGTTACATTAGATCAGTTGTACAGCTGAGTAAAAAGCCTCCCCACCTTGCCAACTCCCACGCAAGCACTGTGCCAGCCACCCACACTGTTAGCGCTGCACATCTGCAGCTCCAGCGCCTGCAGCTCCAGCCTCTCGCCCCCAGCTCGTGTGCCTCAGCCAACCGCAATCCTCAGCTAACTGCGCTAACAATTCATAAAAATCAGTACATCCGTCCCAATGCTTCAGCTTTTCACACATTTTCAGTTCACTGAAGGCTCATATTAATCTTTGTATATCCTTTCATTCATCTAAGCAAGCAGTGAAGACTCTGATCTACCATAACTCTTCAAAAATCTACCACAGAAGAAATGGATGAACACATTTCCTTTGGGACTTGTATTTGCTCACAGTTAGAAAGTGTTCAGAGCTGAAGTTATTTTCTGTGACTGAAAAAAAAGTGGTTACAGCTACCATATTCATCACAAAGCAGGTGTCTCTCTCTGAGGAAAAAAAAAAGCTGTTTGAGAAAAATGCCATTTGCCTGAAAGCCTGTAAAACATCCAGAATACAGAGCCGGCTGTAAAGAGCAGTAGCTGATAGAATGTTACAAAAGTAAGGAAAGGTCCTGGCAACACTGAGAAGAGATAAATGCAACTGATGTTCACAGGGTGATCTACACAGAGGCCTTTTTATCTAAAGAAATGCACCAAGAAAGGTGTACTTTCAGAGCTTATGGAACCCATCTCTCGGGAGTCTGGTACTAGAAATGGTACTAGAAATTATTGACATGATGCATAGCAGGGGATTTGATTTTTTTTTCTGGAGTCCTTTCCTGTATGTATTTTGTCCAAGTACTGGTACAAATGAACACACTTTCATGCAAAGCACACACAGAGACATCTTGCCTTTTTTACTGAGAACAGAAAATACATGCTCTCCCTCTAAGAAGGTGCATCAGTTGGGATTAGGAGACAGTGAAAGAAAAGTCAGCATCACACCTTTAAGCCAAAGCATGCCGATCTGTACTGCTGTACTATTTCACTAAATTGAAAGATAAAATAGTGAAGGAAAATGATTCATACATCACAAGAGGAAGGTATCATTCTATGCCAACACTGATAATTAAGAAAATGGTAAACTTTGCTGTAGTCCAAGAAAAAAATGCAGCAATCCACACTCATTCACTCACACAATTTCATCTGCAATTTTTCAACATTAATGAATATAAAACTTTCTGGGAGTTTGGTATCAGTATCAGAGACAGACATGCTTTTCAATCCTCATTACTTCCATTATTCTGGTTTTTTATGAACTTTAGTCAAAAAACAATCAACCCATGTAGGAAGTTTCTTTTAACTGTAGGATATTTATTTTTCTTACTTTACCACAATATTTCCCAAAGTCTTTGCCTTCACTGGTTTCTTATTTTCATCCAGAATCATGACTGTAAAATATAATATAGGAAGGAAACTCAAGTTTAGTAATGTATTTTTAGGTGGAGGAAAGTGTCTTTATGGATATCAACTTATGTCACACTTCAAAAAGGCAATACACCAAGCAAAAAAGGAATTAAGTAATTTGGGAGTGTCAAACTGGATAATCTCATGACTTTGTTAACATTCAGCCTTAAGTACAAAAAGTCTTAAATAATACTTGTGTTTTGGAAGGAGAAATAGCACAAAGTCCCAAAAGGGAAAAACAAAGAACTAAAAAGTAAAAGCTTTCATACTGGAAAATCTAAACTTCCACAGAGCAAAGGACCATTAAGATACATGACAAATATAAAAAAAAATGTGAGTAACATGAGCAAGAAATAACAACCAAGATAGCTGAAGTCTAACCCAGTTCACGTGAGAAATACCACTATCAGTAAATAAGTATATCTGGTTTTCAAAGGCTCTCAGAAAAATACCCTTCAGCTATCAAGGTTCATTGTAGTCTAGTACAAAGAGACCAAGTAACTCCTTATCTACCCAAAGCTGCACAGCAGAGTAATGCTCAAAGTACAGGACAGAATCCAGACTTGCCACATGAAGCTTTTTCCCAGGATGACACTGGTCCCCCACCTTCATTGAAAGCATCATATTCCAATACTGAGATTTCTGAGGAAATCATCTGAAATAGCCTCTTATGTGCAGTTATCTGGGAAATGAAGCTACTACAACCATCCATTCCATCTAAAGCTGTGGGCATAGGAAAGGAATGACAGATACAGGCTTGGCCTATGATAATTACATAAGGTGAAGCAACTAAACCATAGAAAAACAGGAAGGGAAGATTTTGACAGGCAGGGCTGATAAGGATTATGTGATTTTTTAATCACATAATCACCCTGTCCAAGCAATGAAAGCAATGTTCAGTTGTATCTAAATCTCTACAAATAATCTTACATTCTGTATTACAAAGTTCCAGAGGAAATGGGGAAAAGCAGATGACAGACTTCTGCTAAAACTTATATGAGTAATATCATATCCTATCTCTTCAAAGAAGACCAACATCTGTAATTTACTACTTCTGACTGAAGCTACTCCTTCAAAGACTATGGTAATTTTAAAGTAACTGAAGAGCCTGCTGGAAGCAATGGATCAGCACACAGACACAAGCAAGTACACAAGGCCAATTTTACTAAGACCTGCTTGTGTAGCTGTCAGTGTTTTCTCTCCTGTTTTTATCATACTAAGTAAAATCTAATCAGTTTACTGTAACTGTCTCATCAAGGTACCAATCCCACTATTTATTCTTCTCCTTGCAAGCTGTGTATTTCAATGTATAAAAATTTAGGGAAGTGAGATACTATGCTTCTCACTCCCGAATTACTGAAGAACTGACTTGTTTATTCAAAATGTGGGACTTGTTTCAGTCTGAAAATACACTGAAATTATCTGCAAAGGTTCTAGTAGATCAAGGGAAAAGCACAGTATAGTGTCTGATTTAAGGCAACAAACCTAGAAATTAATATAGTATGTTGACTCACTTTTAAATGTAATTTGTGCCACTGCACTTTGATTTTATAACATTTATTCCCTTTGGTTTTAAAAATCAGCAACAAACCAGTTTCTTTTTAGCAATATCTAATAGGAAAAATAATTGTATGTGTTTTTTTTAAAAAAAGTAGATCTTACAGCTTTCTCTTTATATTGCAGCATGCCTTTAACAGCCATTAAGAGTTGTATGTATAAACTAAAACCACAGTATCTTCTAATTGGCATAAGGATCTCCTCTAATAAATATAGTAACAGCAGGAAAACAACATCAAACAGAGGTGGATGACAGTAAGACAGAGGCCAACACAGTAATTTAGAAAAATCACTAGTTTGTGAATAGCTGCATTACAGGACATATTTGGTCAAAGACTGGAAGAAGTAAAATTATTCCATAATTCTTTAGTGAAATTCAGTGCTCATTTTTTGTTTCCTTTATAAGATATGCTAAAGACATTTCCATCATTCTCTCTGAAGAAGTTCTTTACTTACACTAGTCCCAATGTTCCAAAATACTCATCAGAAATTTTCATATTCTTGCTACTCGTATTTCTTCCTAGTCCTGACTAGGAAGCTAGTTTGATGGAATTACATTCTTTTACTCTTTTTCCTACTTAGAACTCTGGAGAAACTTCATGGCTTTTTTTTTTAATGTTGTTTTTAAGCTATTGCTCGTTGTCATGCTGTAACTGCAAATGCTGAAACAAAGAGCTGCTAAAAATATTTGTGGGGTTTTTTTAACGCTCACCATCACTTACATGTATTAAAAGAAAATAACAGCTTAGATCTTTCTCACCAATGATGTGAGAACTTTTCCTGAAGACCACTTGATCTTTTCTTTTGTTTTTTTCAATTTCAAGTAATTCTTGAAAATTGTGTTAAAAATCAAGGTTCCCAGGTACTAAAATACTTTTGCATTCTTAATCCTGTAGCTGCACCCTACATGCAAATACCTTTCAGACAATGAGGTCTCATTGTTTTCGTGCTGGTCCATTGCCTACCATTTCTTCTGGCTGGAAATAAAAGTGCTCCACAGGTACTGAAAAATGGTTTGCTTACCAACTCTCTTAAGCTGTGTAGAAGTGCATGCAGAAGTATACATGAGTCATATGTCAAAGCATGTGCTAGCTTTTTCATATAATAAAGGCAAAAGTAGTTGATTGATTTTCTTGAAGATAACTCTGAATTTTTTTTATTCACAATCACATTCCGCAACACCCAAAAAAGCAGGAAGGAGGAAAATATCTTAAAACTGTAATTTGCTTCTGTTACAAGATATGACAATTAAGGAGCACATACTTAGGAATATAAGCAATATCCTTTCCTAGTAACATTTTTAGCACAGTCTTACCATTATATCCTGGCACTGGTTTTCCTGCCTGTCCGGGTGGAGGTGTTAGAGAGTTTCCCAAACCAATGCAGGAAGCCGTAATTGCAGAACCAGATTCTATTAAGAGAACACACATATTGTCAGTTAAGGCTGGTTTTGGTTCCATTTGGTATTTACTAGTTCTAAGTTTTTTGATGCTCAGCACATCAAAATTTAAAAAAAAATAATCCTAGGCAAACAGGATTTAGAATTCACAAAATCATACCACAGAATACGCTGAGTTGGAAGGGACTCCCATTTATCATCGAAGTCCAACCCCTGGCCCTGCACAGGACACCCAAGGAATAACACCATGTGCCTGACAGCATTGTCCAAACACTTCTCGAGCTCTGTCAGGCTGGGTGCTGTGACCACTACCCTGGGGAGCGTGTTCCAGTGCCCAATCACCCTCTGGATGCAGAACCTTCTCCTAATGTCCAATCTAAACCTCCCTTGGCTCAGCTTCATGGCATTGCTTTGAATCCTGTCACTGGTCATGAGAGGGAAGAGATTGGTACTTGCCCTTCCACTTCCCCTTGTGAGGAAGTTGAAGGCCACAGTGACGTCTCAACTCAGTCTCCTCCAGGCTGAACAGATTGAGCAACTTCAGCTGCTCTCTCAAGGCCCTTTACCATCTTTG
>VXBR01010911.1:137611-153204 GCA_013400215.1 Cisticola juncidis | reverse complement strand
ACACTCACACACACACACAGAGTACACACACACACACACAGACACACACACAGACACACAGACACAGACACACACCTCACACACTCCTTGGTCGGCATGGAGCGCTGCCTCGGGGCTCCACGGCACAGCCCCTCAGCCCCCCAGCCCTCCCCTGGCCACCAGCGGCCCCAGGGCGCTTTATTACTCGGTGATCTGCCAACGCTGTTGAGGGTGTTGAGTGGTGGCAGGGTGATTCGGCCCCCTGATCTTACTCGTGTGTCCTGGCCATCTCCGACCACAGGCTTTTTGGGGATCGCTGTCCTCCAGCATCGCTCTCCTACTTCCAGACTCCGCGGCGCATCCCGTTCGAGGAGGCGGCTGTGCAGGAATTCGGGCCGGCCCGAGTGGGAGACTCCTTCGGGCCCACGTGAGTACCAGGGTTCGGTGGTGCTGTGCCCCTGTGGGGCTGGAGCTCGTGTTTCAGAGAGGGTTTTTTGTGTGGGTGAGTCCTCACAAGCTCACCCTGGTGAAAAGATGAGTTGGATGATCTTTTTCATGATGAGCACTTGGAGATGCCTGCACAGAATGCCTAAGGGATATTTCATGAGGGAATAGACAAGTTCTTGCTGGTTTCTGCTGAGAGCTCCTTATGACTGTCGTTGTGTCTCTGATGCTTCTTGGGGGGATGTGTTCGCTTGTCAAGTGTGGGAGAAGATTCTTATCCCAGCAAGGGTCAGACAAGATGCCACTGACGGTTTCTCTGGGGTTCCAGAAGGGCACAGGTTAAATCAGGTGTGGGTATGTGTGGACAGGCAGGATCCTTGTGTGTGATTCCCATCAGACTCGTGGGCTGTCCCCACTCTGTTTTTTCCACGAGGGCTCTGAGGAAGCCTGCTTTCCCTTGGTGGGCTGAGGTTTCTGCTTGCTCTCTTGCAGGTGGGAGACGTGCTGGTTTAAGGTGGAGCTGAGCATCCCCCCAGCGTGGGCAGGGCGGGAAGTGCACTTCGTGTGGGAGAGCGATGGGGAGGGCATGGTGTGGAGAGATGCCCAGCCCGTGCAGGTAGGGGGACACGGATTGGGTGTGACACTGTGCCAGCTGCCCTGCTGTGTGCACAGTGTGACCTTTGGCACCCCTGCCATGTTCTGTGTGTGCAGGGCTCATGGTGCTGCTGGGGCAGCAGCACCTGCGGTTCCTGTGCTTGTGCCAACAGCACGTGGGGCTCTGTCCAGCTGGACTTTGGGGTATCTTATCCAGCCTGCTGTCATGACCTCTGCATGACACGGAGCTGAATGTGGCATCTTCCTGTGCAGGGGTTGACTAAGGAAGGGGAGAAGACCAGCTACATCCTGACAAGGAGCCTGAAAGAGTCGGAGCCCCACAGGTCAGCCAGAGCCCGCACTGCTGGGGACCTCGGTGCTGCTGGAAGCCAAGAGGCCGAGGACACACACATCCCTGTCTGTGTCCTGGTGCCTGTGACCTGCTCCCTCAAGCAGGTCCCCTCTTGTCCCCACAGCCTGACACTGTATGTGGAGCTGGCCTGCAATGGGCTCTTTGGAGCTGGCAAGGGCGACATGATCGCCCCTCCGGACCCAAACAGGAGGGTTACCCTGAGCAAGGCTGAGCTGGTTGTCTTCAACAGAGATGTCTATGAACTGCTGGTGGATCTGGAAATACTGCTGGACATGGCTCAGGTCTGGCAGCTCCTCTTCCCATCTTTCAAATTTCCACAACTTCACTGTACCTCCTCCTCCTGCTGTTCTGTGACCTGAGACCTTGGAGGAGAAAATGTTTGCTGCTTCTGCTTTAGCACAATTGACACTGTCTGGGCTTGATGATCCTTCTGGGTCCCTTCCAACTCAGTATATTTTAGAGTAAGAGAAAACTGAATTGAGAGAAGGCACAGGTGTTTTTTCATCCACTTTCTGCTCCAAAGCAGGATGTGTTAACCACGGTCCCCTGGAATGGGCATATATGGAACCTGGATTTGGAAGGCCTGTGAGAAAAGGCATAAGGCTGTGTCTGTGAAGCAGAGACATGGTGTTTTACCTGTTATGACTGCCTGAGATAGATGTTGAAAGGAGGTAGCAGGTTCTCCTGGAGGCAGATGACATCTGGGCTGATAGAGTGGCCAGAGTCATACTTTTATCCCTCTCCACCCCAGCTCCTCGGGGAGGAGAACCAGAGGAGTTTCCAGGCACTGTACACTGCCAACCAGATGGTGAATGTGTGTGACGTTACGGACCCCTCCACCTTCCCTGCTGCACGTGAGCTGGCTGCAGCCATCTTCAGCCAGAGGAACGGTGACAGCCAGCACACCATCCACGCCGTGGGACACTGCCACATCGACTCTGGTGAGGGCAGCACAGCACTCCCTCCCCTCTCACCTGGAACTCAGGCTGCCCCTGGGCTCCAGGCACAGGATACCATGCCTTGAGAGAAGGGAATGGGACCTCTGTGCTGCTGTTTGTCACTGGGACAGTGTGGGAATCTGGGTCTGGCTAGCTGTGCCCTTTGGAATGCTGATGGGACTGGGGGGATGAGGGATGAAGGGATGAAGTACTGCCTGCTCTCATCCACCTGCTGGATTTCCCATCCCAGGAAGGTTTCAGAGAGGTTCCAGCTCCGTGAGGGGCTGTGTTAGGTACTAACCATGGTGGGGCCATGCCTGTCCCTGCAGCCTGGCTGTGGCCCTATGAGGAGACCATCCGTAAGTGCGCCCGCAGCTGGGTCACCGTGGTCCATCTGATGGAGCACAACCCACAGCTCACCTTTGCCTGCTCCCAGGTGAGTGATCTCCCTCTGGACACCTCTGCTTGTGGCATGTTGCTTCTCCAGCCAAAGGAGATGAGGGGATGAGACCAGCCAGAGGTGTTTTAGAGAAGGGCAGGGTGTGGGGAGCTGGGGCTGATCCCTGTGCTCTGGCAGGCGCAGCAGTTCGAGTGGGTGCGGAGCTGCTACCCTGGGCTCTACGCACGCATTCAGGACTTCGTGGCCAAGGGACAGTTCATTCCTGTTGGAGGCACCTGGGTGGAAATGGTGAGTCTGGTGAGCCTGGCTTGCTGCACCCTCCTTGTGCCATGCTCTGGGACCAGCCTGATGCTGCAGGGGAGAGCAGAGCCTTTGCTGAGCCTGTCTGGTGATGCTCTCCAGGCCTAGGAACAGCAGCTGTCTGAAGTGTCCAGCCTAGCAAAAATACAATCCTCCCAAATCACCCCTGTGAAAGGAACTTTAGATTCCCTAGTGTGCTCCTCCTTTTTCCCTCTGCTGAGCCCTGCTGAGGTTCTCCCCACAATCTGCCAGGTCAGGTGGGTGGGAATGGGGGCCTTACAAGATCTCTCCTTCCCTGGTGCCTGGCTTTCCTCATGGGCTGCCTGTGCCTTCCCCCAGGATGGGAACCTGCCCAGTGGGGAGTCCATGGTGCGGCAGTTTCTGCAGGGACAGAGGTTCTTCCAGGAGCAGTTTGGCCGGCTCTGCTCAGAGGTGCTTGTTCTTTTCCCTCACACCTTCCTTGCCCTCTATCTCCTCCCACCCCTTGCTCTTTGTGAGGCTGGGCTGACCTGTGTGTGTCTCTCCCTTCCTCTCCTGCTGCCTGCTCCCAGTTCTGGCTGCCAGACACATTTGGATACTCGGCCCAGCTGCCCCAGCTGATGCGTGGCTGTGGCATCCAGCGCTTCCTCACGCAGAAGCTCAGCTGGAACCTGGTGAACTCCTTCCCGGTGAGCTGTGCTTGCCTTCTCCCCAGGGGATGAACCTGTGGCTGCTGGAGCCTTCTGCAGAGCTGGACCTGTTGGTTCCACAGTTTTTTGGTTCAGCTAACACAGGCTCTGCTTCCAGCAGCCACTAGATTTTGGTGGTAGTGATGTTTTGCCAGGCTTTAGGAGAGAGGAAGGTTGTGATTAGAGATCCCAGCCAAGCCCCTGGCCTGGATACTCCTTCTGCTTCCAGATGGGAAGCTGTGACTTGTGTGCATGTCCAACAGACAGCAAATCCAGCCTCTGTCCTTGTGGCATTCCCTGTTCTTGTCCTCTCCTTGAACTGATCCATCAGGGCATCCTGCAACTCCTTGGAGAGAAAGTGAAGGCCCAGTTTGCATCCTGAAGAGGCTCTGAAGTGCCCTTGTGCATTACCTTTTCCTCTCTCCCCTCCAGCATCACACCTTTTTCTGGGAAGGCATTGACGGTTCCCAAGTCCTGACCCATTTCCCCCCTGGTGATTCCTATGGGATGCATGGGCGAGTGGCAGAGGTGAGTGCAGTTGCCAGACCTGCACCAGAAGGGCAGTGCCAGCCCCTGGAGGGCAGGTGTGAGGCTCCTGGAGAGGGCACTGCCCTGGAGGGGAGCAGGGTATCTGACAGCATTGATGGACAGAGGCTGTTGGGGTGCCTGACTCCAAGATGTGCCTGTGCCTGATTTAGGCACTTTGGGCTGGGGAAGAGGAGCAAGGCTGGGCTTTGCACCCTAAAGACTGACCTGGCTTTCTTGTATGAAGCTGTGGGAGCTGGGGCTGGGTGCCAGAGGATTGCAGCTGCCCCAAAATCCCTCCAGATACTGAAAACAGTGAAAAACAACAAGGACAAAGGCCGTGTGAATCACAGCGCGTTCCTCTTCGGCTTTGGAGATGGAGGAGGGGGCCCCACGCAGAAGATGCTGGATAGGATGAAAAGAATGAACAACACAGATGGGCTGCCCAGGTGAGAGGAGAGCTCCTGTCCTCTCTCCTGGCAGGGGCATTTGCTCTGAGCCAGGCCTGGCCTTCAGCAGTGCCAAAAGAAAGGGAGAAGGGCGGGTAGGTGGGCAAGCAGAAGGCTGGGGAAGGGTTTTCAGGGGGATTCAATCTCTCCATCATCACGAGCTGGAAGAACAGGTCTACAGGGTAGCCACAGACTGCTTGTGACCCCTCAGGAGAGCCATGGGTGAATGGCCAGCACAGCAGCTGTGCCTGGCAGTCACCACCTGCCTGGGGAATGTCCACAGGGCAGGGACAGGGTCACAGGGGAGCAGGAGAGAGGTAGGAGAAGGGTGAGGGGAATACTTTGTATGGTTGTGTTGCAGTTTCTGAGGCCTGTCACCTTTCCAGCCCAGATTAGCCATGTCACAGGCTCCTCCCCAGCTCACCACTGTCTGTGTATCTGTCCCACAGGGTGCAGATCTCCACTCCTGACCAGCTCTTTTCTGTCTTGGAGAAGGAATCATCCCAGCTGTGCACCTGGGTGGGAGAGCTCTTCCTCGAGCTGCACAATGGCACCTACACCACCCAGGCCCAGGTGAGGGTCCCACTGCCAGGCAAGGGGGCAAACTCATGACACCTGCAAGCAACCAACCCTCCTGCACTGGAGCTGCGATTCTGCAGCTGGTGTGGGAAATTCACTCCCAGCTCCCCATTTCCTGAGCATCTTCCCTCTGTCCTTAACTGGCACCAGATAAAGAAGGGGAATCGGGAATGTGAGCGGATCCTCCATGACGTGGAAGTGCTCAGCACCCTGGCTGTGGCTCAGGACAGGGGGTTCCAGTATCCTGCCAGGCAGCTCCAGCACCTCTGGAGGTGAGGGAGTGTGGGAGCACTGCTGGTGCTGGGGGAGAGTTCAGTGCTGCAGCACTGTGTGTACACAGCCCCTGCCCTAAATCAGGAATCTACCTGGAAAGAATTTGCTGCTTTGCTTGATTCTCCTGCTGGAAGATAACTCCAAGCCCTCACTACTCTGCTCTCTGAAAGCTTCGTTTCCTACCTGAGCTTACTCCTCCCCGGTTTCGGCTTGTTTGAGCTTGTGCAACAACGTATCTCGTAGCCCTGAGGGGTAAAAAACAAACAGCTCTTACTGCCCGTGGTTGTGGTTTACTGAGATGGCAGCTGACAAGCTCTAACATAAAGGGCATTAAAGGATGCTGTGGAAAAAATCCTTTTCTCTCAATGTTAGGAATAAGGAATGGTTATTAAGTTTCTCTGTCTTGCAAACAGGCTCTTGTCTGAGAGAAGAGCTTGTTCCAAGCCAACACAAATCCAGTGTTCTGCTTTCTTCCCTGGTTTCTGCTCTCTGTTTCAGGTTGTTGCTGCTCAACCAGTTCCACGATGTCCTGCCAGGCAGCTGCATCCAGCTGGTGGTTGAGGATGCCCTGCAATACTACAGGGGTGAGTTTGGCTGGGAGGGCCCCAGCTCCTGCCTGGAGGGGCTGCGGAGCTTCCAGGGCCAGCCTGGGCTGGCGTGTCTGAAACCTTGTTTCACGCAGAAGATGCTGGATAGGATCCAGCATCCTCCTCCCTCCTCCTAGCAGGGGAGCCAAGGGATTGAGATCCATCCCAATTTATTGACTTTTGTGCTTGGCATGCCAGGATAGGCTCCCACCAAGGTTTGTTCCTGCCTGCCCAGGGGTGCTTGCAGGAGCTGCGTTAACCAGAGTTTTCCAGCTGAGCTGGCACAGCTCATTGTAATCTTGCAATAACAAAGTTTAGAATAATTATACACTTGAATTACTTACTATAGATAATAATAATTAATGACAATTAGCAGTTGTTGCTTGGAAGGAGATAAGGTGTGTGTACATTGCACGGGGAGTGCCAGAAGCTGTCTCAGATCCAGCTCAGGCCCTTTTGTTGCCCAGAGATCCGCGGGGCTGGTGCTGGGCTGCAGGAGGAGGCTGTGCAGTCCCTGTGCAGGGATCTGCTGCAGCCCAAGGAGCAGAGCACCCTGAGCATCCTCGTGCTGAACACGTTGTCCTGGGAACGCACCGAGGTCATCTCCAGGCCTGGGCCAGATGGGACAGAGGCTTTGGGTATGTCTGACCTGGGAGTACCTCAGAGTTCCTTACAGGGACAGAGAGAGTTAACAGGGAAATACTCTGCCTTTAGCCACCCTGGGGAGGGTTTTATTGACTGATCAATTTGTTCTTTGGACAACTTGAAAGGGGATAAAGTCCCCTGGAGCGTGCATGAAGAAGAGGAGAGTATGGGAGGATGCAGTAGATCTGACATGAGAGCAGCAGGGCAGCAGCTGTGTCACTTTGGGTTCAGTCTGGGGTGAGTGTTGGAACAGAACCTCTTTGCTTTCCAGCTCTGGTGACAGTCCCCAGCATGGGCTATGCTCTAGTGCAGGAGCCATTTGTGCCTCCTCAGCCTGTGGCAGTGAGGAAGCAGGTAAGCACCAGGCAGATTTCCTCAGGTCTGTGTTCCCTGCATCAGAGGTTTGAGGAGAAATCTAAGGAATCCACATATGAAGTTTGCAGTGGAGGCACTCGGCTCCTGCAGGTGTGGGTGTGTGACACTGTTTCTGCCCTTTTCCCAAGGAGGATGGCTCCATTACCATGGAGAATGGGATCATTTCTGTCTGCCTGGACACCATGGGGCGCCTGACCTCGCTTCAGCTGCTGGACTCTGGGAGGTCTGTGTCACCCTGTCCTGGCCCTGAGCTCCTCAAACCTCTCCCAGGACTTCTCACTGTGCCCCTTTCTCCCCTGCAAGTCCTTCTGATGCTGCTGTTCCCCTGTTGCACTTTCTTTCAGAGAGTCAGTCCCAGATGGCTGCTATGCCAACCAGTTTGCACTCTTTGATGATGTTCCCCTCTACTGGGATGCCTGGGATGTGATGGATTATCACTTGGAAACCAGGTAGAGGAGCAGTGCCTGCAGCACTTGCATTTTGGCTTTGCTCTGAGATTCCTGCCCCCCTGTCAGTCCTAGCTGTAAGAGAGCATTCACTCTGGAGAACTGAGTGCCTGCTGTGTGGGTGGCTGCACTGGGATTTGGGAACCTGGATCTACCAGGCTGAGACTGTCTCTGCCTTAATTCCTTTCTCTAGGAAGCCAGTGACAACGCTGCTGCAGCCTCTGGAAGTCACCGTGGCTGGAGGCCTGCGGGGGAGTGTGAGGTTCTCCCTGCAGGTTGGGAAAAGCAGCACCTTGACCCAGGAGATCATCCTGGATGCCACATGCCCGTACCTCCGCTTCCAGACCCAGGTTTGGCGCGTGGCTGCTGTGGTACTAATATCCTGTGCAGCTGGGAACCAGGGAGCTGAATTGTGCCTGAATTACATCCCCCTTTCCTGTTTCCTTCCCTGGAATCCCCTGCTGTCTGTCCTCCTCTGCAGAAAGCAGCCCAAGGCTGGGGGTCCCGAGGGCCAGGGGTGGAAGAGGGACCCACCAGTTCATCCATGCTGAGACTCTGGTGTGTTTGTGTTGTAGCTGATGTGGACTGGCTGCTGCACACCAGGACACGAGAAGTGCAGTCTGTGCCTGTGAGTCCCCCATGGTGACATCCTTCTGCTGCCACGTTTAGGTTGAGTGGAAGGAGGCTCACAAGTTCCTGAAGGTGGAGTTCCCCGTGCAGGTCCGGAGCACAAGCGCCACCTACGAGATCCAGTTCGGACACCTGCAGCGCCCAACGCACTGGAACACGTCCTGGGACTGGGCTCGCTTCGAGGTGAGGAGGGGGCTGCTCTGGGCCTGGGCTGGGCTGCTCCTGTTCCTGGAGTGTGGTGAACCCAGCCCCTGGCCTCTGCTGCAGGTGTGGGCTCACAAGTGGCTGGATCTCTCTGAGCATGGCTTTGGGGTGGCCCTGCTGAACGACTGCAAATACGGAGCATCAGCCCACAGGAACATCCTCAGCCTCTCCCTGTGAGTTGGGGATGGGTGAGGGGGAGCTGTTGTGGGTACTCTGCTTCTGAGGGGTCTCTTGGAAGTCAAGACAACACCTGCTGCTAAATTACCTTAGTTATAACAAGGAAATAGTTCAGTGGGTGGCTGTTTTCTGAGAGTTTGGCAGAGTTACAATATCTTAGAACTAATTCCTGTGAACTGTGCTCAAAGATAATTCAGAAGAGATCAGATTCATATTTGTGGCAGGTAGCTTTTCTGTTGCTAACCAAAACATTCCCCAGGAAGAGAGGCTTGAGGAGAGGAAAGGAACAGGAGTGTTAATGTTATAGGTGCATACAAAGCTAAAAGAAACTGCCTATTTTGTTTGACTCTGTCAGTTACAATTTTCACAGGATGACACCCCAGTCTTTTAGCTTCTGGGACTGCCCAGGGTCTGTTTGCTGTTGCATTTGCCTCCATTTCAGGGCCCAGCAAGAGAAGCTGTTGTCTTGTCACAGTGCTGTGGCTCTGCTCTGGGTGACAGTGGGTGCTGCCAGGTCTCACTAACCTCACTAACCTCACTAATCTCCTGTTGCCTTAGGCTGAGAGCACCCAAGTCCCCTGACTCCACAGCAGACATGGGGCACCACCAGTTCACCTACGCTGTGATGCCTCACCGGGGTGAGTGGCAGGCAGAGCTGGCCCCGTGCAGGGTGACAGATTCTGCAGTGACCCTTGGGGTGAGTCTGCCTCTGGCTGTGCACATACAGAGGCTGACTAGAGAGAGGTTCTTGTGCTGCAGGTTCCTTCCAGGAGGCCGGTGTGATTCAGCAAGCCTACAGCTTGAATTTCCCTCTCCATGTGGTCCCGGCCAGCTGTGCCCAGTGCCCAGCCTGGAGTGCCTTTTCTGTCAGCTCATCTGCCATCGTGCTGGAGGCTGTCAAGCAGGCAGGTGCTGGGGGACAGGAGGGGAGGGCAGAGGGGCTGAGGTGCTGCTGTTGGGCAGGGCCTGCTCTTTCACCCACACTGAGTGGGGGTCAGGCTCAGCTGAGCCCAGCAGCTTGTGCTGGAGAGCTGTGCCTGTCTCATGTGTCTGAACTCCCCCAGGCTGAGGACAGACCTGAGGCCATGGTGGTCCGGCTGTACGAGGCCCATGGCAGCACTGTCACCGCCTGGCTCCAGACCTCCCTCCCTGTCAAGGAGGCGATGCTGTGAGTCCCTGCAGAGGGCTGGGGTGGGTGGGGATGGGGATGGGGATGGGGATCAGTCCCTTCAGCCTTGTGCTCTGTCCCCAGCTGTGACCTCCTGGAGCGCCCGATTGCAGGAGGCCGCCTGCAGCTGGAGCCACAGGGCCTGAGGCTTTCCTTCACTCCCTTCCACGTGCTCTCCGTGCTGCTGGTCCGGAGCCACTGACACCAAACCTCCCCCAGGACCAGCACTGTCAGCTCAAATCACAGACTGAGCTGTTCCCCATCCCAAGGGCTGTGCAGGGCAGCAGTTCCAGGGAAGGGCTGTGTCCCTGTGTCCTGCACCTGAGTGTTGGAGAGCAGCACGTGAACAACCCCGCTCCTCAGGGAAGGAGCACAGCTGCCCACTGCCCAGCCAGGGCAGCTGGTCCTGAGCGAGTTCTGAGCTCATAAAATGTGGACAAAGGTGCAGACAGGCTGGTGACCTCTGCTCCAGCCACAGGGGTTTGGGGAGCAGCAGCTTCCACAGTGACTCCTGTGGCTCAGCCTTGATCTTGTCTAGTAGTGAGTGTGAAAACACACTTCACTCCTTCCCTTCTCCACCTGCCTGCACCTTGCACTGCCCTTGCAGAAGAGGAAACACAAAAAAATCAAGAGAATTACATAAAAACAAGCTCCAGCCTGTTTTCTTAACTTGTTTCCAGGTAACTGCACTGACCTGCCTCATCCCAGGGGCTTTGTTGTGTCCGCCTGAGCAGGATTTCTCCTGGCACTGGGGAGGCTGAACTTTAGTTTGGGGGGATGAGGTAGAGGGAAAGTCTGCTCCAGCCCCTGTGGGGATGAGGCTGGGCACAGAAGGATTTATCCTTCACATGGAAAGGCATGCACGGTGGTTTCTATGCAAAATATTTATTAGTCAGCTAAAAACAGTGATTGGATCAGCAGCCAGAAAGGGAAGAGGGAGGGGGAAGGGTCAGAGCCCAGCACGTGTGGACCTGCCCCTTTTTCCCCTGAAATGCCTGTGGACAGCAATAAAAAGCCCCAGCACCAGGCTCAGCTTCTCCCTCCCACACTGGCAGGATGCAACAGCAGCAAATAAGTGTGAGCACAGGTACAGAGCAGCCCCATTTTCACTAGCACTAACCCTGGTCTCTGGCCAAGCCCTGCCTGAGCTCCTCTGAGACCCTCAAATGCCTCTCAGGAGGTGGCAGCAAGTGACAGTCACACGGCAGGGGCTGCACCTGGAGAAGGAAGAGGGAAATGAGGACTCAGAGGGAAATGAGGACTCAGAGGGAAATGAGGACTCAGAGGGCAATGGGGTATCTGGCTCTGCCCCATGGGCTCCTCTCCTGCCTTTTGGCACCCCTCAGACCCCTTGCCACAAGGGAGCTCTCCCACAGCCCCCACGTGTGACCACAGCCACAGGGCCTGCCGGTCTCACCTTTGTCCCTGTGAGCAGAAATCCGGCGGCTTCTCCTGACACCTGGGGGCTCCTCAGGCAAGGCTGGAGCAGCAGTCACCTTCCTCTTCCTCCTCCCACGGGCACGGCCCTTCCCTGCCCTGTCAGCCTCCTCTCCCTTCTCCTCCTCCTCCTCCTCCTCTGACTTCAGGGCCTTGGCTGCAGCCCTGCCGCGCTGTTTCAAGGCACGTGGGGTGACCTGGGCTTACCAAGATGAGAAACTCCAGGTAGGATCATCACCATGAGCAGCCCAAGCAAGACACAGACAACAGGACAGCCAGACACAGCCAGACACAGCCACAAAGCCGCTCACCTCGGGGCCCAGGGCCTCGGGCTCTGCCTTCAGCTCAGGGCTCTGCTTGCGGGGCGTCTTGCGGGGTCTCTGCCCTGCACGAGAGGAGGTGCCCAGGTTGGGTGGGCTGAGGAGAGAAGGGGGCAGAGCCTGCACCCCAAGGGACAGCCCATGTCACAGTGACCCTGCAGGGATGCTGGTAGGAAGCCTTGGGGACAGATGGCTTCTGTCCCCTGGTGCCAACAACTGTCACAGGCCTGTCAGCACCCCAGAGGGAATGGCTTTGCTCCTGCCTGTGCCCTTGTGCTGCACAGCAAGAACAGAGTTTCCCAGGCTCCAGCCCTCCCAAGCAAGAGTGGGTCCCACAGGAAGGGACAAGGAAACTCACCTTTGGGAGCCATGGGGCCAGGCTCTCCCTGTAAGGAAGGACAGAGCATTGACTGGGGTGCAGTCATTCTGCAGGCAGCAGCAGCAGAATCCCTGCCCCTTCTCCATCCTGCCACCACCTCAGTGGTAGGGAAACAGCCACATTTCCCTGGGAAGGCAGGGGAGTTGGGCTTGCTCTGCCTGTCCTGTGCCTTGGGGACTCTGCCATCAATCCCTGTTTGTGCAAGGCCCCAAACATAGAGGACAGGAGGGAAGAACAGGCTTGCCAGACCACCCAAACCCCCTCATTCCCTCCATCTGCTCCAGATTGCTCACCATCCATTAGCAGGCTGCCCACCACACAGGTGGTCCTTGTCACCTCCATGCCCAGCAGCTCGATGGAGAGGGAGACCCCCAGCCACACAGTGTAATGGGAGTCTCAGCAAGCAGAAAACAGCCCAGTGTCCCCTTGGAGGAGTGTTCAGGAGGCTCCCCAGCTCCAGGCAGCAGCCCCAGGCTCCTACCTGGAACCATATGGTTCTGCCATTGTGGTCACGCAGGGAGCTCATGCCGGGCACCAGGTAACACCGCAGCCAGTTCTTGAAGGCAGCGTAATCATCCGGCTGCCCGGGGTCCAGGAGCTGCTTCTCTGGGAGGGCAGGCAGGGGAAGGGCAGGATCAGAGCAGAAGCCGTGATCAGAGTGTCAGGATGCCCTCCCAAAGCTCCTAATGGGAATGCAAAGCCTCAGCCTCCCTGCCAGCCCCATGCCCTCACCTGCCGAGATGACCTCCATGGGCACAGAGTGGCACAGCTCCAGGAGATCTGGGTTCTCCTGCTTCAGCTTCACCTTCTTGCTCAGCGTCAGGGAAGGATCCTGCAGGCATGGAGAAGGGCAGAGAAGTCACCTGGCAGCTGCCTCTGCTTCTCTCCCACCTTCTTCCCCATCTCTTCCCCTCCAGAGGATGAGCTGCCACACTCTGCACACACAATAGCCCTGAGCTCACCACAGACTAGGCTTCCAGCTTAGCTGCAAAGACATGAAAGAGGCTAACACACAAAAAACACCAGCAGCAGGTCGTGTTGTTTGTTTTCAGGCTTAAAATAGCCACTTCCTCTCCCCTGAGGACACAAGATCAGCCTTGGGCTTCACTGCAGCCTTCCCCTTGGAGATGTCAAACTTGCAAGGTGTTTCCCTCACCTCTTCCACCTCACCCACCCCAAAAACACTTGTAGACTTCCTTAGGGCAGAAGACAGGCAGAGTTCATCAAGAAGGGCCATGGGCAACCAAACCCCTGCTTCTGGCATCTGTCTGGAAACCTGCTGCTTTCTGAGCCTGTGAAAGCACCTGGTATTCCCCACCTTCTTCCTCCTTTCCTGCTCCTGCTCCTTCAGGGCCTCCAGCACGGTCCGAGCTTTTTCAAAGGGAGGGATCTTCAACCTGAAGAGTTACAGACAAGCCTGCAGCCTCGCCAAGGAGCTGTCAAGCTCCAGCAAACTCTTAGAGACTAAAGCTCTGTGCAGGTCAGCGGTGCTCAACCCACCTTACCTGAACAGGATCTCAGCACGCAGGTAATTCCCAATTCCATTGAAATACTTCTGGTTTAGGAGGGCCTCACAGATGGGCTTGTCAAAAGCCCTGTCATCCAGGTTCTTCAGCACATTCTCCCTGCAGGAGAGCACGGGGCCATCAAGAAGCGTCACCCAGACATGTCCGTGCAGGAAAAGCAGTGAGAACCACGCGGGGTTCCTCGGGGCTCACCTGAACGCCTGGTACTCGGAGAGCACGCAGGGCCCGCGCTCCGGCTGCCACGCGTCCCCCAGGCGCCAGGACCCGAAGCGCCGGGGGTCGACGAAGCAGAGAGCCCGGGGGGGGCTCTCCCGGGTGAGGAAGCGCAGGTGGGCATGGCGGGGCAGCTCGGCGGCGGGGCTCAGCCGGAACGACCCCGACATCCCGAAGCGGAACACCAGGTCCTGCGCGGGGGGCCCGGCGGCGGGGTCCAGCGCGCTCAGCCTCAGCCGCAGCTCCTTGCCCCGGGCCACGGCCGAGATGCTGTAGGCGTCGCTGCGGAAGGGCACCTCCGGGCCGCGGCCCACGGCCGAGCGCTCCNGGGCGGCCCGCGCTCCCATTGGCTGCGCCGTGACACCGAGGTCGGTGCCCCGTTGAGGCGGTCCCGCCGCGGGAGATGTTGCACAACGCGGGGACACAGCGGGACACGGCTCAGCTTTGCCACCGCGACTTTATTGGAACTGCCCCGAGGACCCCCGGAGGGAAGGGAAACCACCTCCTCCCCAGCCAGGAGCTCCAGTGTGGACCCTCAAACTCCGTATTGCAGCCTCCCGCCCTGGCCGTTTTCCAGCTCCTCAGAGAAGGGTGTTCATCAGGGTCTGGGCCTGCTTCAGCTCTGCAGAGAGAGGATGGAGATGTGGGGGAGCTGCTGCTATTGCAGCATCCCCTCCAGCATCCCCTTCCCACCGTGCCTCCCCCTCGGAGTCCCCGCTGACACCCCTCCCGCCGCCTCACCTGCCAGCAGCACCCAGAACTTGTTGGCGGAGAGCGTCACGGGCACAGCCGTCATCCTCTCGCACTCCCTGTCCCACACGTTGAAGGTGAGGTGCACCACGGGCTCATTGACCTCCTGCAGCTCGCTGGAGCTGAGCGTGTAATCCACGCGCCAGCGCACGGAGTCCAGCTGGCTCACTAGGGTGGGCAGGGAATGGTGTGGGCACCCCGGCTCACTGCGGCACGGTGTGACCCCACAGCCCTGCTGAGACCCCACAGCCCTGCTGAGACCCCACAGCCCTGCTGAGACCCCACAGCCCTGCTGAGACCCCACAGCCCTGCTGAGACCCAGCGCCCCACTCACATCGCAGGCTGCAGGCCCGCAGCCTGTCCTGGAGGGGGCTCTGCTTCTCCTCGTAGGAACGGCACAACCCGCTGGCATGCTCTGCTCGTCAGGGAGACAAGAAAAAACCCCTCTGACCACACCAGAGCTGCCAAACTCCACCAAAGCACCTGCGGAGCCCCCAGGGGCTGATGGTGCAGGAGGGAGGTGATGGAGGACAGCACAGCACAGCAGGCAGCCTGCCCTGCATCTGGGTGTGAAATGCCAACAACATCCCACCGTGTCTGGCTCACGGTGCCCCCCTGAGGGTTCCTCCTACCTTTGGGCAGTCCCAGCTGCTGCAGCTCTTGACAGAGACTCACCGTCTACACTGTGCTTGGCTGCACTGGAGAGGATGAAGCTGAGGACAGCGATGGTCGCCTTCACATCCCCCGACTCTGCAGGAGGGAGGGAGGGTGAGCTCTGCCACCTCGGGAAGGCAGACACATGGCTGCCCATCCCTGGAGTGTGGCTCCATCGGGGGATCCTGGTAAGGACAGCAGTGCTCACCTAACTTTGCATCCGAGGTCAGCTTCAGGATCTTGTCATACTGTAGGAGAGCAGAAACACCAGCTAACACACTCACTGCCAGTGTTAACACTAACATTTCTTACCTAAACATCAACACTAATAATACTTACTATGCATATTATTACTACTAGTAGAGGCCGGTAGCGTTCTTAACACTGAGGCTTCCATGAAGAACACGACATTAATTACTACTGTTGCTGATTATGCCATTGTAGTGTTGGCCTCCACTGCGGTAGCCCCACACTTACCTCGATGGCCTCCCCCAGCAGGTCCCGCAGCACTTGGGCGCAGATCAGCTTCAGCTTCACCGAGGACTGCGGGGGAGACGGAG
>VXBR01010911.1:103707-125120 GCA_013400215.1 Cisticola juncidis | reverse complement strand
GCAGCCGTTTGTATTTTTGGAACATGAAGGTGGCTGAGCTCTGGAAGATGCTCCTGTCCCCAGAGTCTCCCTCAGGCATCCGGGGCTGTGCAGCCTCTCCCAACCCCACCTTGCCCTCTCCAGCCTCCTTCTCCTTCTCCTCGTGGTCCAGTGTCCCCTCTGCACACCCCCTGGGTCTCTGGGTGTCCTCAGTCTCTACCAGCCTCTTCTTGAAGCTAAGGTCCAGCACCATGCTCTCAGGGGCTGGCTCCTCAGTGCCCACCCCATCAGGGCTGCCCTCCTGAGCCTCCAGCTCTTGGGGCTCAGGTTTTGGTTTTTTAGGGGTGCTCCTGTAACAGTTCTCCTCTTGGCTCTGCACTGCACCACTGTCCAGACTCAGGCTGGGCACCACTGAGACGTCTCTGAGGGCAGCAGGCTCCTGGCTGCCAGGCGTGTTTGGAGGTGAGGATTCCTGCCACAGATGCTTCCTGCAGAACAGGAGGGGGTCGGAGCCCCTGGCCCTCTCCAGGAACTCCTGGTAGGGTGCCAGGCTGAAGACGTTGTGGATCACAGGCATGGGTGGGGAGGATGACAAAGCCTTGGTGTCCCTCAGGTCTTCCAGCCCCTGGGTGGGGGTCAGGGATGGAGAAGGGTGGAGGAGCTCCTTGGCTGGGTCCTTGGCCTTGCAGGCATTTCCTTCCCCTGGCCTCTCATGAGGGGCCGGGCTGCTGTTCCTCCTCCCTGGGTACAGGAGCTCCTCCTCTCCTTGCCTGGGTTTCTCCCAGTCCCCTCCTCTCTCAGGAAATGTCTCAGAGAGCCCAGAGGAGCCCCCAGGAAGCTTCTCTGAGGTGCAGACAGGCTGGAAAGCGCTGCTGTGCCTGGGTGCTGCTGGCCACTGCTGCTCATAGCCGGGCTCTGTGCCGGGAAAGGAGGCCTGGAACAGGGATGCATCCCCTGGGCTGACAGCAAACCCTGGGTACCCGGAGTTCCAGGGCAGCTCAGCATCCCTGGGCAGCTCAGCATCGCCCAGCACTGCCCCCAGCCTGGCACCCCCTGTCCTTGGCACGTAGGGCTCCAGGGGGCTGGGAAAGTAACTCCTGGGGGCTTGGGGCTTGAGGTAGGTGCTGGGAAAGGGCTCCCTGCTCCCCACATAGCCAAAGGCAGGCAGGGCACTGGGCTCCCCCACCGTGGGAGCTGGGGGGTGGCAGAGGGGGCCAGCTCTGTGGGGTGACAGCGGGTAGGGAGGGGGTGGGTAGCACATTGCTGACCTCTCCCGGGTCACTGGGCTGGTGTCAGGGGGCTGCAGCTTGGGCCAGGGCTCCAGGCTGAGGCTGGGGACCTCCAGCACCTTCTTGTGGCTCTGGGCAGGGGGACAGCTTGCTTCCAGCAGCGGGGTGCTGGGGGGTGGCCCGTACTTGTCAAAGGGGACACAGCAGTGGGGCAAGGACACGGGGGAGCCCAGCTGCTCCTTGGAGGGCAGGGCCAGGCTGGGGGGCAGCAGCTGCAGCCTGTGCTCAGAGCAGGGACCCCTCCTGTGGGGCTCACTGGGGTGCAGAGGGTGGGTGGCAGGGGGCAGGGCCCAGTTTGCCTCCCCTGGTTGGTGCTGCAGGCTCTCTGCTTGTGTCCTCAGCAGCAGAGTCATCCTGGGAGCCAGGAAGGAGGCGGGGGCTCCGTACACCGGCTTAGGAGCCAGAGGGGGAGCCTTCTTCACCGGCAAGGGGCACCTGGGGCTGTGCAGCTTCTTCCTGGCCATCAGCTGCTCCTGGCTCAGGCTGTCCTTGCTCTTCTGGGTGCCCGGGTTGCCGGGTGGGTACGGCAGCAATCCCGGCACGGGCTGGCCCGGGGCACCGGGGCCGCAGTGCAGGTGGGCGGGCACGGGGCTCCAGCCGGCCGGGGGCTGCTCGGGACCCTCGGGGCTCTGCAGTGGGCAGGAAAAGTAGGAGCCCCTGTAGCTGAGGTGGTTCTCAGAGCCAGGGTGGGGCACGGGGCCGGGCACTCCGGGGATTTTGCCGGGCAGGAAGGCGGCGGCGGGCTCCGGGCGAGGTAGCTTGGTGAGAACGACGGGCTCGGCTGCCTGCGAGCACCGCTTGGAGGCCATTTACACCTCGGTGCCGGTGTCCCCGCGGGAGAGATGGGCTGGGAAGAGAGAGAATAAACCGTGAGCAAAGCAAAGTCCCCACCGCAGCAGCCTGTGGTGGCACCGGGTGACAGAGGGTTACAGCCCACCCCACAACGGGAGTGTAACTCAGGTTCTGGTTCATGGATCTCTGGGGGCTGATTAGAGTGAAACATTGCTGAACAACTGGTGTTTATAAATATATATCTCAATAAATTATTTTAGAATTATTTGGTTGCAGTGGAGACGTTTTGGTTATTATCTACTGTAATACGGCGATATAAAAGTATAAAAATAACACTTCATACAATGCCTAAGGAAAAGAAAGGGAAGAGTAAGAGTAGAAGGATCCCACTACCCATGGATCCTACAAGACTGGGAGGTCGCAATTCCACTGTGATGATCTGTCTGGGGTGAAGGAAGCGCAGCAAACACAAAGTTCCAGGGGTTAATATAATGCTCAGGCTCGCTGGGAACGCCCAGGTACCTCCCCGGGGGCAGGGAGTTTTACTCTGGATGATGAAATGCCGCGGATCACGGGACACCTCCGAGGATTTGTTTGCCTGTGACACCTTTGAAGACGTGTCTATGACCCATCAGAGGGGATAAATATCTGCAGGGTCTCGGTAAAGGGAGTTTTCACAGCTGAGCCACTGTAGGGACACTGACAGGACCAAAAGCACCATCCCACTTGGCAGGGTTTGTCTCTTATCATCCTCTTCCCTTATCCAGTCCAATATAATTCTCCTATCAACCTCTTCCCTTCTCTTGTCCAATATAATTCTCCTGTCAGCCTCTTCCCTCATCTTGTCCCATCCAGGCTGGGATGGGTGTGCTCCCCTCTGCACCTGGGCAGTTACTGCAAATACTCGATTTTTTTTACAATGTCTCTTACACCAGCACAGCTCTCATCTGCTGCTGCTCACTCCAAATCTCCTCCCGTCGTGGTGATTTCAGTTTAATGGGACAGAAGGTGACTTTTTTTCTATTACATTGTCCAGATTACTCAGTTCTCCTGTTAATGTCTCTGAAAAATGCAGCCTCATCATCGTGAATTTCAAGCCTTCCAAGGCAGAACGTGGAAGGTTGTAAATATCTTTATTGTTCCAAATATGCATTAATCCTTGCACTGATTCCCAGGCTCAGTTTGGTTGAGACAAAATTATACTTCCATGTTATAGATACAAATATATATCCATTCATATATATGATATGATATATCTTCCATGATATAGATATAAAGTTGGCTTTTCACAAATATTAAACTGAATGCTGTATGTATAATACAGGAAGGTTTTGCTGTATTTTTCACTTCTGTTATTAATGAAACTTAGAAATAAGTAGTGTGATGAATATATATATTTCTTAGGCTATAACATGATATTAAAGACTGTTTTTTTGTAACATCTAAACCAGCTAAGCCAGAGGAGGGAGAAAATCCCCTGCATTCCTGAATTATCTTATCCAGATAATTCAGACCAGAGCTTTGGGAGAAGAATTTATTGAACCCGTTATCAGTATCTTATCCAGATGAAGATGGCCAAAAACTCCAGGAGAGGAATTTATTAAACCTGTGCTATCAGATGGAAAGGAGCCACTTGCAGATGAATCTACAAGATGAAATGGTTGGGGGAGAGTTGAAACTGAACAGAGAAATTCAAACTCAAGAGGAATGTTTGAATCATGCATGTATATTTATGAATATTCAACAGGCTGGTACTTTTAAGGATGGAGCCTTTTCATTAGCAGGTGTGCTCTGGGCTCAACACCAAGTCACCCAGCAGTATAATTAATATTTTGTCCTATTTCTGTCTCCTAATTGTCTTTCTATTAAACTTTTTAAGTTTTACCAAGAAAGTGAATCTTGTTTTTCACATTCCATAAGGTAAAAGCTTTTCCTACATCATTTTTTTCACTGAGTAAAAAGACAAAATAAACTTAGCAAAAATGAAACTAACAAAAGTTGTTTGACTAATATTTGGTCTCCAAACGAGTTACTTTTGACGAAAACAAAAATAAAACTCTTAGGGTTTTTGTTTTCTGAGATTTTCTTTGGGGTTGCTGTTTTTTGAGGAAATAAGGTTTTTCATCTTCTCTTTGCCCTGAGTGTTTCACACTGGAGCTGGAGACGGCAAGCTGAATCTGCCAGTGCCTGTTCCTAAGGTTGTTTATTCTTCATTATCTTTTAGTTGTTTTTCAGCTCTGCCAGGCCTCCCTGGCAGGGGCATTATCTCAGTTCTGTCTCAGCTCTGCCAGGCCTCCCTGGCAGGGGCATTATCTCAGTTCTGTCTCAGCTCTGCCAGGCCTCCCTGGCAGGGGCATTATCTCAGTTCTGTCTCAGCTCTGCCAGGCCTCCCTGGCAGGGGCATTATCTCAGTTCTGTCTCAGCTCTGCCAGGCCTCCCTGGCAGGGGCATTATCTCAGTTCTGTCTCAGCTCTGCCAGGCCTCCCTGGCAGGGGCATTATCTCAGTTCTGTCTCAGCTCTGCCAGGCCTCCCTGGCAGGGGCATTATCTCAGTTCTGTCTCAGCTCTGCCAGGCCTCCCTGGCAGGGGCATTATCTCAGTTCTGTCTCAGCTCTGCCAGGCCTCCCTGGCAGGGGCATTATCTCAGTTCTGTCTCAGCTCTGCCAGGCCTCCCTGGCAGGGGCATTATCTCAGTTCTGTCTCAGCTCTGCCAGGCCTCCCTGGCAGGGGCATTATCTCAGTTCTGTCTCAGCTCTGCCAGGCCTCCCTGGCAGGGGCATTATCTCAGTTCTGTCTCAGCTCTGCCAGGCCTCCCTGGCAGGGGCATTATCTCAGTTCTGTCTCAGCTCTGCAGGGCATCCCCAGCAGAGCAGGACTGGGCGGCTCAGAGAGCCCCACACCTCATGTACAGCACCCCTGACCCAACCCTGTCCAAAATGCACTTTTTATTGACAGAATTTTACCAATGCCCACTGCCTATGCTAACATGGCATTTCTACTCTAAACCAATCTCTAAAATCCAACTCAGCAAAAGATGGGGGACGAGAGCAAGAACAAGGAGCACAGGGGCCACTCCCCAATTCCTCCAGCTTGTCTCTTCAGCCCCATAGACTGAAAATCCCAGATTCTACATTTACATTCTATGATAAACTAAATACTGCTTATTTTGAATTCTCTCAGCTTGTGATTCTTCATACACTGTGGGCATTCACTGCCATGGCAGGGATCAGAGGCAGTGTCCTCCTGGGCTCTGTGTGAGGCTCTGACCCCCCTGTACAGACCCCAGACCCCCTGTCCGGTCTGCAAACCCTCCAGGGTGGCCACAGGGATGTCCTGGACTCTGACAAAAACAACTGTAAATAAACTGATAATCTTTGCCTGAACTTTCAGTGCATCAGACAGGCCTCAGATCAAGACAGCTCTCTGCACATCCGAGTTCATTTCCACAGGGTCACTGCAGGTCCAGTAACTGTGTGTGCATTAATTAGAGATGCACAATCTTCTGTACACTTCCTTCAGTCTTGAGGGCTTTATTTGTGCAGGGATCTCCCCTTTCACAGGATCTGACCCTCCCTGCCCCTGGAGGAGTCCTGGGAGGCTGGCAGGTCATTTCTCCATCTGTCTCCTTGGAAAAGCCCTGGAAAGCTCTGGCTGCTTTGGTTCCAAAGTTTAAAGAGCGTCTGTTGCAGGCAGCAGGGGGCACAGCCGGGTCAGCTCAGGTGAGGAGCCAGCAGAACAGACACGGAGAGCCCAAAATTCCCATCCCCGGCTTCATCTTGGACACTGATTTGAGGTTTTTTACCCCAAGGCAGCAGCTCAGCCTGTCCCTCAGGGGATTTGGGGCTGCTGTGGGTGGGTGCTGGCCCGCAGTGACAGGGGTGGGTGCCAGCAGGTGGAGCTGGCAGCCTATCCCAGCACAGTCCTGCATCCCTGAGAGCCCCACAGGTTCTCTGAGCATCCCCTGGCATCACCCAGCACCTCCTGGGCATCCACTGGGACACCTGACTACCACCTGAGCCCCAGGAGCACCACTGGACCATCAACCAGGATCCCCCAGCATCACCTGAGCATCCTGTGCATCACCCAGGACACCACTGAGCACCCTCAGCTCCCTCCCAGCATGGCCAAACATCACCCAGCACAGCCCAGAAACCCCAAGCCCAGGGATGGACTCTCTACAGTAGAATCTCCTCCAGTTTTGTTTTGTTTTGTTGGTTTGTTTTTTTTTTCCCCTTTTGAGGCAGCATTAGCAGAGAAGCCAAGGAGGAAATGGAGGAAGAGCACGTGCAGATAAGATAAAAGCCACATCAACAGCAGGGGAAACAGAGCAGATGTGGGGAGAGACTTGTGGGGGAGATAAGGGAAGGAGCTGCTGGTGGTGCCAGCTTTGCCAGGAGGGAACCAGAGCTCCCCAGCTCACCCTGAAACAGCACAGGCTGCATCCCTCACTGAGCATTCCCGGTGGATTTCTCATGCAAGCTTCAACAATTCATCACTTCCCAGGAGGGACACTGCTTCCCTGGAATGCTCTGAAAATTCCCACGGGAGCCTCGGCGCTTCCCTCCCTGCTTGCACCCTTGGAATCAGCTCTCCCACATCATTTCCAACAGTTTTATCCACAGGATAAGTCCTTGGGATCATACAGTACCAATTAAATTTCCCAGCACTTAGATCCAGGGAAAACAGCTCCCTTGGAATTGCAGAAAGCTTGAAGAAAACCCCACACTGGGTTATTTTCCTTCCAAAAGGCCTCTCTTGGGAGGGTGGTGTTTAAATCCATCTCCCTGGGAGATGCTGTGTGGGAGGGCGATGCAGCCATGGGGTCCCCTCCCAGCTGTGACAATATTGGGGTGGACAGGCTGGGACAGCAGTCCAGGACCTTGTGAGTCCCGACGTTTCCCCACTGCTTCTTCCCTTTCCCCAAAGCCCCGGGGATGTGCAGGGCGGGGAGATTGTGACACTGGCCCTCCTGTCACCGCGGGATCGGGTGACACCATGGGGCACGGCACAACCGCCCTGTTTCAGCCAGCTCCGAGTTAAATTGCGGCTGCAGGGCTGCAGGGCAGGGCCAGTGATCCCCCTGCCACCACTGCAGTGGCCGGAGCTGGGCACAGGGTTTGGTAGCGTTGAGCTCATTAACCAAATCAGTGAGATTCTGACCAAATCTCTTTTTCTGTGAAATCCGCAGAGACTTTGCCCCACCGGTGCCATCCCCACTCCTGCACCACGCCAGGAAAGCTGCTGTGCTTTTGCTTTTCCCTCTGGGACTCTCCTTCTCGCAGCCAGAGGGGGAGGACAGGGACACGCGGGAATCAGCGCTGGGAGGGGGATGCTTGGAAGAACACGCAGCCAGTTCTTCACCCTCCAGCTGGGGAAAGCAGCGGGTGGACTAAACACAACCCGTTATTCCTCTTTTTAAAATATTCTTTTTTTCCCCCTTCCGTCTTTTCAGGGTTTTTTCCCACAAGGAGCCGTTTGGCGAGGAGGGAGTAAAAGTAAAACCAAGCGCAGAGGGAACACGTGCCGCAACCAGCGAAACCTCCCTGATAAGCTCACAGGGGAACCTTATCTGCCGCGTTTTGGGTGTCCAAAGGACACGGGAGGGCTCCCGCCCCTGCCAAGGCCGTTGGGAACACCTCAGACGTCTCTTTTTGCTCCGCCAGCTCCGAACAATGCGCCCGTGTGCGTTATCAGCGGGGCGCGCAGGCTCCCCGGAATTTCCTCCCCGGGATGCCCTGCCCGGAGCGGGAGCCTCTCCCCGCAGCCTCCCGCCTCCTCCATCGCCACGTGATGCCAAAAACAGCTCCGGGCCAACCCGCAGGAACCGAGAAACAAAATCTGCTCAACCCGCTAGCACCCAGCAACCCCAGCCCCCCGAGGTGCTGCGGCACCCGGGTGTTCCCGGGGTCTTCCCGGGGTGTTCCCGGAATCAATGGGCTCCGCCGGTAAGAAGGCGGATTCCCCTGGCCGGTTGTAATCCAGGTTTCACAATCTCGGGGATTTGGGATCCTGCGAGGAGGTCACCATTCCCATGGCAGCGGATGAGCTCACCGGCATCGCTCCCCCAAACTTCGGGCATTTGGGGCAACAAACAAGATTCCTCAGCTGTCCCAGCTCCCTTATTCCACAAAGTTTGCAGCTCCCGAGCTTCTCCCAGGCGGGAAAAAGCCCGGCCGGAGCCCTCCCGTGGACGAAGCCAGCCGCTTTTTTAAGGCAGTATCCCTATGGAATGCAGGCACCAAGCCACGGCTTGTCTGCGATTAAAGCTGAAACCTCCCCCCCAGGAATATTCACTTCTATTTTAAAAACAGAAAAACTTCACGGAGCACAGAGCAGCCACCAGAAGGGCTCAGTGACTCTGTCCCTTTCTACTTAGGGGATTAAAACCCCTCCAGAATGCATCGATCCCGTTCCGGCTCGTAGATGTCACATCCGAGGCTGGCCACAGTCACGGCTGGGACCCCTCGGTGCTCGCAGGCCCTTTCCAGGACACGCGGAATGGAGGTGGCAGGGGTGGGTGGCCATGTCCGTCCTTCTGTCCCCTCCTCACACCCACGGCCACCGCTTCCGCGTGGGGAACACTCCGGCGGCCCCCAAAATAAACCTCTCGCAGGAGCTTGAGCAGACTCACGCTGCCAATCAGCCGCATGATCCAAAGTGTCCATAAATGGGTAAAATCCCGGGATACGGAGCCTGCAACCCGCTTTTCCTTGCACGGCCCGAGGAGAAGCAGATCCCGAGGAAGGCGTGCAGGGNCGGAGGAAATGGGAGGAGGAGGAGGAGGAGGTGGAGAAGGAGGAGGGCTGGGTGTGCGTGTGGGCCGGCCGGAGGAGGGGAGGGGGCGGCACGGGACGGGAGAGGACAGCCCAGCCACATGTGCGCCGAGCCGGTTCGGGCTCTCGGAGCGGGGACATCCCCGCCTTCCGGGGGACACCGCAGCAGTACGGAGAGGTCCCCGCTGCAGCGAGCCCCCCGTTATAGAGGAGGGGCCGCACGGGGAGCTCACGGTGGGGGGAGCATTGTTAAGGGAAGCCCTCATTGTCCGGTGCCTCACTAGGAGACCCCCACCCCCAATTTCAGGCAGTCCCCATTAGGAACTACCCTCCCGTTAAGGGGTGACCCCACTAGGGAGGAGCGACATTAAGGGGCCTCTCCTTACAAGCAGTCCCCATTAGGGAGGGACCCCATAAAGGACCCCCACTGACAGGCAGTGCCCAGTAAGGAGGTCCCCCAGTTACAGGCGTCCCCATAAGAGAGGACCCCCATGGAGGGGACCCCCGGGCAGGCTGACGGCCAAGTCACAGCCCAAGGAACGGGATGTGGAACTGTTGCCATTTGATTAAATAAACTGTATTTAGATAGTGGTGAACCTTAATAGTTGACATTAGTTGACATTAGTAGTAGTCATGCTAAGGCTTGGTAGGCCACAGATGAACTATCATAGTAGATTTTGTAATGTAAGCAGTGTAGTTAAGAGATAATCACTTATCTTAAGGAGTGTATCCAGTTATCTAGGGAATGTACCTTTTGGCAGAAACTTAAATGTCAGAGAGATTATGGTACCAGGTATTGAAAATGAAGTAAGAATTTGTTATGATGAAGAAATCATGTAAAGAAACATATAAAAACCCTGTAAATTTTCTGTGAGATGGGGCTCTGTCTTTGGACGCTAGTCCACAGGCTCCCGGGGCCTCAATAAAGCAATAAAGCACCGCATAAACGACTTGGGTTGTTTGTGTTTTCTTCGAATCGGGCAACAGAACGGCGAGGGTTCTGTAACAACTCCCTGCTGTCCAATCCAGCCTAGGGACTCCACGGCTGCCTGAGTAACAAACTGCTCAAATCCACCCCGACAGCAGAGACCTCCACGTGTGACATTTTCTGATGAACTGTGCTCCGGTTAACAGAGGCGTGTATGATCCTGAGCCACGGCTGCTCCTCAGGCAGTCACCGCCCTGTATTCCCGGCAGGTAACACCTCTGCCTCTCGGAACCCACCGGAGTTAAGGGATTTATTTCTAATCTGGATCCCAAATGCACTGCGGGGATTCCCTGTGGAGCAGGAGCTCCCCCCTTCCAGAGCACAGAGAATCCTTCCCCGGGCTGAGCCCACCGGGATGCGGCCGCACACAAAATCGCTTTTTGTGCGGCTGTGTCCGCACAAAATCGCTTTCCCATCTCGTCTGCAGAGCCAGGGATGCGCTGGCAGCCTGGCGTGGGCTGGGGGTGGCTTCTGAGCCCCCTCAGAGTCATCCCCGCCTCAAAGCAGAGCCCCTCCTCCTGGATTTAACCCCGCCAGCCCCGAGCATTAGCACGGAGCGTTTATCTGAGGAGTCGCGTCTGGAAAAGTCCATGCAAACATTCCCGGACTAATCATTAACCCTCATAAAAGGCACGTAAATATGATTAACCCAGTGACACAGATCCTGGCACATCAAGTGCGTTGCCCAAGGCCGTGGAGTGAAGCAGAGGCAGAGGCTCAGCTCCCTCAGGCAGTGAGACATCAAGATTTCTAAGTGAAAAAAAAATACTTCCATTTTTTATTACTTCACTGAGAGAAAACAGAGAAAGCAGGGTTTGAATTCTCCTCTGCTTGGCCTCACATGCATTATTTTCCACTTACAGCTTTAATTTATAGCAGTTTTGTGGCAGCAGCAAAGAAAACAGGGATTTGGGAGGAGCTGGTGCTGAATTTCCAGTCCCTTGGCTCCAAAATTTACACAGCACTGCTTTGTCTGGAGCTCATCGATCAGGTGTTGCCATTAATATTTTCTTTGGTCAAATGGTAATGCAATTAGAGAATAGTTATTAAATTCAATTGTGAGATATTATATATTAGTGTGCAATGCAGAACAGTTATTAGGTATTAAAACAAGAAAATGGGTGGATAATGCAGCTTATTTGGAGTTATGGGCATTAAAACAATCAGTGTTAAATTTTGCCTTGCTGAACAGAATCACAATTCCCTCGAAATTGCAGATAATCCCTTTAAGCTTGAGTTGGCTCACACATTTACATAACTTTACTCAAGAAACACCTTTTCTCATCCCACTTTGGCCACATCCCTGCTGCCAGGCATCCAGCTGGACTCTGAAAGCTCAATTTCAACATTTTCTCACTCTTACATTTCTCTGCTGCAGAGAGGGGAGTTTCTACCTGTTGTCTCAGCAAATACCTTCTGTTTTGTTCTTTTTCCTGTGAATTCCCTCCTCTCAACTCCCCATGTGGTTCATCTCTGCCTTAGTGCCTCAGATGATCTGAGCAGCTCCTTGCTGAGGCACCAAACCCACTGGCACAGGAGACACCAACTTTAAAAAATCCCCATTATTTAACCTCTATTTTATTATTTTAATTTTTATATTAATTTTTAAAGACTTGAGTGTATCTTTGGGGTAATGTGGGTGGTGATTCCCACTCAGGGCATGGCCATTCCCACCCTTTTTGCCCCTCCAGCCATCAGCATCCTCTCTGTTTGGTACCCAGTGATGAGAGCAGCCCCAGCATCCCCACAGGGGTGTTATGAGCCCAGGGAGGGGAGGATTTGACTGATTCAGTCAAATTTTGGCCATGTGGTTTTCAATTTTCTTTTTGAGGCTTCTCAGCCTCAGCATCTCCATTCAATCTGTTGTTTGCTGGGCTGTGGCTCCCCTCAGTGCTCAGGAAACCTGCTGGCTTCACCCTGGCACTGCCTGCAGGGTCCCCAAATTCCACATCCGAGGTGGGACACCCACCCTGGGGTTACCCTGGCAGACACAGGGATGTGGGGCTCCAGGTGGGAGTTTGGGCATCCAGGCAGCTCTTGGTGTTCATTGCTGCTCCCACACCCCAAAAAGGGTCGGTTCTTGTCCCAGCTTTTGCTCCCCAATTTGTCCTGGAGCTAATTAAGACCCCCAGAAGGATTTAAGCCCTTCTAGGAGGGCAGAACCCAGAGTGATGCTGGCCAGGGGTTGGAGTGATGGAGAAAAGTGGGTGTCCTCCAACTCAGCAGCCTGTCCATCACCTTTTCCTATGGCAGATCTGTCCAGGAACATTTACCTTCACTCATTTTCCCTCTTTTTCCCCCCTCATCTCTGATTTGCTTCTCCACAAAGTCATGCCTTAGGTTCAGAGAGATCAGCTACCCCTGATCCCCTGGTGACAGGGAGAGATGGGATTTAAAGGTCACCTGCTGCCACAAACCCCACAGCTTCCCTGGTTTGAAACACAGAAATCCTCCAAAATAACCTTGGGTTTGCTCCTAGGGACCAGACAACCCCTCTCCACATCCATCATCTGGCAATCCCCCAAATTACCCAACAGAGCCAAAACAGAGATGGTTCCTTTGACTCTGGAGCATTTGGAGGGGAATGAGAGATGGATGGGGTCTCCTCTACAGAAACATGTCCCACATATGGAACAGACCCACATCCCCTTGGTCCCCCCAGAAAATCCCCAAATTCCCTCCCATCCCAGGGACTTTGGGACACCAGCACCTGTTGCTCTGTCCAAGAGGACAAGAGGAGGTTTTATCCCACCCCACCATCCCCAGGGCTCCTACTGGGGACTTCCCCACCTCGTTAGCAGCTCTGCCTTGGAGACATCCTTGGCAGCAGCAGCACCCCTGATGAGGCTCTAATTAGCGAGCTAATTGGAATAAGAGAGCTGTACAGACAGTCCCAATTTCCCACACACAGCCTGGCTGGAGGAGGGGCAGAGGAAAACAGGGATGAAGGGATGGTGAAGTGGGGAGAAGGATTAGGGAGGGTTATAGGGAGGCCTCCCAACAGCTGCCATTGTGGTTAAATTTAAAATATAAATAAATATATTTAAAATAAATTTAAACTTATTGTGAAGAGAGGGATCCAGGTTTCCTCATCCCACTCATTTCTTCTGGAGCCAAGAAGGAGTTGAAGCCTTGAAGCTCCTTCCAAGCCTCCAAGTGAGTGCTGGCAGTGAAAGGAGAGCCAAACATCCTCTGAAATACCCATTCCCACATCTCTCCCTGTCATGGAAGTCAAATCCCACACTCCCAGAGTTTCCTGGGGTGGGTCTTTACAGCTTCTCCCATCCCTCTTTGCTCTGGATCTCCTTCTGTCTAGGGCAAGATCCCCTTTTAGGTTGAAGTAGGAGAAAAATATGTCTGGAACTGGATGATTTTTAAAGTTGTAACCCAAACCATTTTGTTTCTAAGAAAATATGGCATGGGCAAGTCTGGTTGCTCATCCAACATTTTTCCAGCTTTATGTCCTTCAAAGCTTTGATTTGGATCCTGCCAGGGCCTACAGTTATTGGTAAATAAATAAAAAATCCCAACCTAATCTGCTTTCTGCCCCAGGAAAGCAAAAAGACAAGGCCCAGCAACCCAGAGATGCAGGTACCTCATTATGTCTAGATAATTATCTGTAGGTAATGAGATATCCAAACTCTAGCAAGAGCAGAGTGGGAATAAATCCCCAAGGGACATGAAACATCATCACATTCCCACCCAGAATCATGGAATCGAGCAGACCCCACCAGCCAAGAGGGTTTTTCTCTGCTAAGTCATTCCCTCAGCAAGCTGCTCTCCAAGGAACACTGAAAACAAAACTAATCCTGTTCTCCCAGGGGAAGGAATCTAAAAATAACCCTGTGGATGAATGAGCAGCACAAAGCCAAGTGCTGAGGCTTGGGTCGAGTTTGGGAGCTGAAAGCTTTCCAGCTCCATGTTCCCCTTGAATTCCTGCCCAGCCATTCACACTCCTTTCCTGCACTTCACAATAAAAAAGCCGTGGTGTTTCTTTTTGCTTTTGTTTCTCAGCATGGGAGGTGAAATCCTGCAAAGCCCTGGGGGAGGATGCAGGGAGGGAGAAGCCTCTTGGAGCAGCCCACAGGCAGAACCCATCCAAACCTGAGGAAAGGCTTTGGATCAGGACACGGGCTTGGAGTCCAGTGCTGAATTCCATGGTTGGATTTGCTATGCTTGGCACGTTTGGATGCTCCCTCTGTGGGAAGCCCTGGGACAGTGGCAGCACTGGGGATGCTCCTGCTCTCTCCCTGCTCTCCCAGCAGGCAGGATGCAGGCGCTGGGGGGGCTGAGCTGCTCCCTGCCTGCAGGAAGGAAACACCCCAAGCCCAAGGATGGATGGATATCCATGGAACATCCAGGCCAGTCCTGTGATCTGGTTTTTCAGCAGCACCAGGATCCTGGGGCATGAGAGGAGGCCTTTAGCAGGAATCTCACAGCCAGGAGCAGAGATTCCTGGGCTGGGATTCCCTGTGAGCCCCTCCTCTGCACCCTGCCCTTCCAGCGGGGAGCAGCCCCTGCCCGGGTTTGTTCCCTGGGCACCTCCAGGGACACCCCAGCATTCCTGCTCAGAGCAGAGAGCAGCCAGGGCAGGGAAAACACCCTGCCCAGTGCTGTGTGGTGAGGAATAGACCTTGGGTGTGGGGACAGATGGGCCAGGGACACTGGCGAGCTGCCCTCTGCAGTGCCAGCCACAGGAACACCGGGATGAGCCCAGCCAGGAGCAGCCCCAAACCCAAACATCCCTCACCCCCTGGGCTCCAGGTCCCTCTGTGGGGACACCAGCAGTGCCCGTGTTTGGGAAGCTGGCCTCAGTGACACAGCTGGGACTGGGGACCATCCCTACTGCCCTGGCTGCTGCCAGGGGCCCCACATCCCTGGGGATTCTTCCTGAGGCTCTGGAGCCCTGGCTGGAACCCTGGGGTTCTTCCAGAGGCTCTGGAGCCCTGGCTGGAACCCAGGGGTTCATCCAGAGGCTCTGGAGCCCTGGCTGGAGCTCAGGGGTTCATCCAGGGGCTCTGGAGCCCTGGCTGGAACCCAGGGGTTCTTCCAGAGGCTCTGAAGCCTTGTCTGGAATCCAGGGGTTCTCCCAGAGGCTCTGGAGCCCTGACTGGAACCCAGGGGTTCTCCCAGAGGCTCTGGAGTTCTGGCTCTCAGGGATCTGCATCCTAATAAGCACCATGATGTAACTCTGAGTAAGCCTTGCAAGGGATCAGCCTGAGGAAGCTGCCGTTTCTTATCTCTTTTTTTTCCCCTCCCTTTTTTTCTGCTCTGGTTGAGGTCATCCAGTTTGAACCTCAGCAACACGTGGAGCTTTTTCCCCTTCTCCTCCCATCCACAGCCTCACTCCCAAAGAGAATCCCTGTGTCTGTGCCTGTACCTGATAGTACAGGGTTAAAATGATTTCCAAAATCGTAAGCAGGTAACTGGGGAGGTGGTGGTGGTTAAAAGAGGCAGGGCCTGAACCTGCAGGACAGCAAGGCCTTGGGAACAGAATGTTAACTCACTGTAGCCAGCTTCATGCCATTGTCTTAACCAAATCAAGTGTGACTTAGGTCCGGGTAATAATTAGGGGGAATTGTCTTAACCAAATCAAGTATAACTTAGGTCCGGGTAACAAATCAAGAGGGAAGAATGAGTGTGATTTTGTGATAATAACCAGGATCAGTAGAGTTGGTAGTTAAGGGGAGGTGTCAATTAACATGTATCATTAATATGTATAATGTAAAGATATAAAAATCACAAGCATCTGTGTGTCCATGGGCACTGATCTGGGCCCCGTGTGCTTCCAATAAAGCACTGACATATAATTGCCTTTGCATGGTTATATGTTTTCCAAATGCTAACATACCTAAAGCTCTAGAATAATAAAAAATCATGTAGAAATAAATTCATTTATTTGTAGAATAAATGAATTTATTTCTACATGATTCCCAGCGTGGGAATGGCTCTGTAACACCTCTGAGCTCTGTCTCCACAGTTATCTCTGCTGTCCATGCTGTCAGTGCTCCTACTGATCCATCAGCTGCCTCCCACCCATGCAGTGCCCACAAGCCTCCCACGGATGCATCAACATCCTCCCAAAGTCTTTCAAACAGTTTTTGTTCTCTCCTAGCTGGGGTCAGGAGTAGGTTCACCTCTCCAGGGTGTTTGCAAGGCATTGCTCAGTATCTCCCACATTCCTCCCTCCTGTGTGGGAGGACAGGCATGGAATCGTGAGGAATTTGACCATTTTATTCCCTCTCCTGCCTGCAGAAACCACTGTCAGTCCTGGAAAGGCTTCAGTTTTCTGCAAGGCTCCCTGGCTCTGAGCTGGCTCCAGTCCTCCTCTGTTCCCTCTAGGATGGCCCAGGGTGGTCTCTCCTCTTCCTTTAGGCACTGGTGGGAGAGGACATCAAGATGGATGAAGGTTTTCCACAGAGAAGACCCAAGCCTCTGTGGGAACCCCAGGGACCAAGGAAGTGGATCCTCATCAGGATCCAATGGGACTCATGGCTGCAGTGGTGGCTCCCAAACCCCTGCAGCTCAGAGGCTTCTGCTGTGCCAGCAGGGAGGTTCCTCTCCTGTGGGATCACCTCCTCTTCCTCAGCTGGTGCTGAGTCTCTCAGCTGGGTTCTTCCCAGTTGGCTCCACTCCCCCATGTCAGAGCCTGCCCTGAGTGTGGCTGCTGCTCAGCAACAAAAGATCATGATACAGGTTATAAAAACACCAGAAGTGATGGGAAAGGGGTGTTTTCCTCCTGGTAGGACATCTCCAAGAAGCTCCATATCTGAGGGGATGGTCCAGGAGGCCAATTGGAGCTTCAGTGTCCTCCTCTCCTGGTGGCTTGGCCCAAGGACTCAGCAGAGGAGAGAGCAGAGCATCCCCGTGATCAGGGTGGATTTGGGCTCCAGTCTGCAGCCTGATTGCTGAGGTGGGACAGGAAGGGGAGTCTTCTCTGTTTGCTCACAGTTTCAAGGTGAGTAACACACACTGGCCCAGCTCTGGCTCCATGGTGCTGTCAGAGAGTGAGACCTTCCCCTCTCAGCTCCCCCAGCCCCTGAGCTGCCAGAATGGGATGAGGAAGCCTCAAATGGAAGAACACAGGCCCTTGAACCCCCTCTGCACCATCCCAGAGGGGCTGGGGGCCACAGAACTCTCCTTGCCTGGCACAGAGGATCTTTTTCCTCTTTTCCTCCCCCTCCTTTTGGCACACAAGGAGTGGCTCTGATGCCCTCATGAGACAGATTTCCCACCAATAACAGATCCCTGTGATAACAGATTCTTGTGGTCACCCTGTCACTGACTCATTCTTCCCACAGGGTTAAATCCTGGTGTCTCCAGCTCCTTTCAGGAACCTGGGAATGGGGATATCTTGTTTCTTTCATGTCCACCTCCACCAAATAACTCCCTCCTGCTTCTGCTCAGGCCTGCCAGTCCTGACCCTGGAGCTTGGCCAACCCTTGGCCAGACTGTCCCCAGAAACTGCCTGCTTCCCTGTGCCTTGGATGTGGGACCAACACCTCACTGATGGGTTTTCCTCCTCCACAGCCACTGGCTGAAGCAGAGGATCCCAGGAAAACATCAGGCCTCAGTGAGCTTCTACACCCAGCAGAGTGAGCTGGTGATGGTCTTGCTGTCCTGGGTGGCTTCCTCTTCCAGGAATTGCTTTTTGAAGCCACCCTCATCCTCCTGCATCAGGAGAAATCCTATGGAGAAACATCTCTGGTCATGCAGGATGCACTGGATGGTCCTGGGTTTTGCACAAGAGGCAGTGAATCATCACCCTCTCATCACTCATCTTCTCTGGACTCAGGATATCTCAGACCTTGGTCACATCTGCCCTTGGTGCCCCCTTCCCAGCCTGTTTCACCACCGTTTCCTCAGCACCCCGAGTTTTTGAGGAAGTGGGCTGGGGACAGCCACTCTTGGAGGGTGTTTTCCATGGAAGCTGCCGGGGGAAGGATGCTGGTGGGATTTGGGAAGCCGCCCTTGTTTGCAGGGTGTGAGGAGCTGGTCTGGGAACATCTTGTGCTCCCGGCAGTGGGAGGCGGCGGTGGCTCTGGACGCTGCTGCTGCAGGGACAGGGATTAGCTGAGGTAACAGGGATCAGCACCGCGGGGTTGGGAAACTCGCCGGACCCTCCCGCCGAGCCGGAGCCGGATTGCAGCAGGAGCACCAGCGGCTCCTCGGAGAGCCCGAGGCCACGGGCTGGCAATCACCGCCCCGGCAGGCTGGGACATCTTATTGCCCTCGTAAAAACCTCCTTGCACTCATCGGGCTAATGTGGGTTTTACTGGAGTAATTAGAGCCTTACAAAAGGACCGCTCTCCTCCCACTGCCACATCCCCACTGTCCCCAACCTCCCCCTCGCTCCGCCCTCCGTGCTGAGTATTTCCTTCTCCTTTTCTCGGCGGTGAGAAGAAGGAAAAAATCCCAACCAAACCCCACAAAAAGGGCACTTTCCCCCTTTTTTGTCTTGCAGCAAACCCGTGGGCTCAGGGAGCTGCTGAAGCCGGAGCACCCTGGGTTTTGGCAGGGATGCTGTCCCGCCTGCAGGAGCTCAGGCAGCCGAGCCTGCCAAGCACCCGAGAGCTGGGGATGAACCTGAGGCCGTTCCTTGAGCTGGGAGCCGGCCAAGTTCTACTGGCCAAGTGTCTTCTTTATTCCCTTCTAGGCTTTTTCCATGCCTGGGTGTATTTCCACAGTGTGGAGATGGGTGGAAAATTACTGGTGATGCTCCAGTGCCAGGTCCCTGCCCTGGCAGAGGTGAGCTAAGGCTGAGTGTTCATCCAGGGAACTCCTCACCACGAGATGCTACTGGGGCTGGAATGTCTTGAACAACCAGCTAAGCAGTTAAAAAAAAACAAACAAAAAGCTACTAAAAATAAGTCCCTTTTTTTGGGGGGTTTTTTCTGCTTAAAAATGTTTCTCAGAAGAGATCCGTCCATGACAGCCCACCGAAGTTTTTGCAGCCCAACAGCTGCCTGGGTAATGTTCCTTAGAAGTGCCATGAGAAAGTACAAATACATCCCAAGCAGAGCAGATAAACCAGGTTAAATCATGTGCACCAACATCCACAGCCCCAAATCCCTGTGATCCCACCCTCAGGGAGGAAAACAGCAGTGGGAGAGAGCTTGGGATGACAGGGAGCACATGGGTTTGGTGCAGTGGCTCAGGATGGGATGGATGGAGGGATGGATGGATGGAGGGATGGATGGATGGAGGGATGGATGGACAGAGGGATGGAGGGATGGATGGAGGGATGGATGGAGGGATGGATGGATGGATGGAGGGATGGATGGATGGATGGAGGGATGGATGGATGGATGGATGGATGCATGGATGGATGGATGGACAGAGAGATGTTTAGATGAGCAGGAAGATCTTCTTTCTGCTGCCCAAAGCATGATTCACAGCCCACATGCTGCTCCTCCAAGGAAGCAGAGGGAACACCACAATCCTGCTATGGGAAAACCCCGATTTCAACACGCAAACCAAGGAGCTGAGGTTGGGGTGCTGCATCCCTGGGATCCCTGGGAGCTCCATCCCAGCGTGGTTCCCCATCCCAGGCTCAGAGATGCTCATTTAACCCAGTTTCCCCAAGGCAGGACTGGTGGGAGGGATGGAGCGTGCCCTGCTCACATCCAGCTCACTGGAAAATCCCCTTGGCTGGGATGGAAGCAGCACATGGACATCACATCCCTCAGGCTGCTGAGCCAGGCCTCTCCCCTCCCCTGCAATGGCACCTCCAGCCTTCCTCCTTTTCTCCTGAAACTGCTGATCTGGCCCATATTTGTGAGCTGTGTAAAAAATGGTCCAAGATCCCTCACCTGTCTCACAACCATCACCAAAGGACTGAAGCCCTAAAGCACAGAAGCTGTGGCCTGGCTGAGGTGGGATGTCTGCCCAGCACTGCCTGCTCACCGGACCAGGAACTGGGATGCACCAGCACAGGAAGGAACAGCAGGCAGGGCCTCTCCTCTCCTGCAGAATGGCCTCTCCTGTATCTGTTCCCTTGATGGATCTCCCCACCTTTTGGCAGCTGCCTGTCCCTTTGGAAAGGCTATAAAGAAAATCCCTAACTAAACCCAACTAAATCTGTTGGAGTCTAGAACACCCCTCTGGCCACCCTGGAGGGTTTGGAGACCAGACAGGGGGTCTGGGATCTGTACAGGGGGTCAGAGCCTCACACAGAGCCCAGGAGGACACTGCCTCTGAGCCCTGCCATGGCAGTGAATGCCCACAGTGTGTGAAGAATCACAAGCTGAGAGAATTCAGAATAAGCAGTATTTAGTTTATCATAGAATGTAAATGTAGAATCTGGGATTTTTAGTATCTGGGGCTGAAGAGACAAGCTGGAGGAATTGGGGAGTGGCCCCTGTGCTCCTTGTTCTTGCTCTCGTCCCCCATCTTTTGCTGAGTTGGATTTTAGAGATTGGTTTAGAGTAGAAATGACATGTTAGCATAGGCAGTGGGCATTGGTAAAATTCTGTCAATAAAAAGTTCATTTTGGACGTGGTTGGGTCAGGGGTGCTGTACATGAGGTGTGGGGCTCTCTGACCCGCCCAGTCCTGCCCTGCTGGGGATGCCCTGCAGAGCTGAGACAGAACTGAGATAATGAAGAATAAATAACCTTGGAAACTGCACTGGGGACTCAGTTTGTCGTCTCTACTTTTGGTGTGAAACACTCAGGGCCAAGAGAAGATGAAAAACCTCGGGGAACAGCAACCCCGAGGAAAATCTCAGGGAAAAGCAACCTTGAGATAAATCTTCCCCAAGAAAGAAGACAGATCCATTGGCGGACAACCACGAGGATTTGTCTCATCTGTTGGCACCTATTCCCCCTTTTCTCTTTCTCTCTCTTTGTCTCTCTGTCTGTCTCTCTCTCTCTTTGTCTTTCTCTCTCTCCTTCCTCTGTTGCATTTCCTGTTGTGTGCACTTAATAAAGGTGCATTGTTCTGATTTAAACTGAAATCCCCGTATCTTTTTGCACTCTGAGATCAATAAATGAACCATCACAACCCCTGCTTGCATTAGCAGATTGTGACAAGCTGTTTTAGGGAATGTCACTTCCAGCCAGGAAGGGCAAGCCCAGGTGTTTGGATGCCCATCAGAGGAAAACATCTGCTTGGTAAACACAGCAAAGGCATTCATCACCTTCAGACACCTCTCTTCCCACCCAACAATTTTCAGTGCAGGAAAGGAAAACAAAATAACAACAAACGAGTGAGGCTCTTGGCTGTGCCTGCTGCAGCATCCCTGGATGGGGCTGCAGGAGGGACAGGACATCCCCCAGCTGACATCTGGGATGTACAGGCTGCTCTTTTCCATCACTCTGTGACTGGGACACCAACACTGGGACTGAGCCCAGGTCCCTCAGCAGGGCTTTGATTGTGGAAAACATCAGGAAAGAGGAGAGGAGATTCGAGGAGATTCGAGGAGATTCGAGGAGATTCGAGGAGATTCAAGGAGAGGAGATTCGAGGAGATTCAAGGAGAGGAGATTCGAGGAGAGGAGAGGAGATTCGAGGAGAGGAGAGGAGAGGAGAGGAGAGGAGATACAAGGAGAGGAGATTCGAGGAGATTCGAGGAGATTCGAGGAGATTCGAGG
>VXBR01010911.1:76465-103428 GCA_013400215.1 Cisticola juncidis | reverse complement strand
GGAGAGGAGAGGAGAGGAGAGGAGAGGAGAGGAGAGGAGAGGAGCAATGGCTGCTCAGTGCTTAAGGCTGAAATGACCTCCTGCCTTGCTCTTCCCCATCCCAACCCCACATTCTCATCATCTTGCAGCTCATGGAAACCTGTTGGAAGGATTTTTTACTCCTGGCTGACCCTCCCTCAGGGATATCTGATGCTATCTGATCCACAGCAGCTGGATCAGCCCTTCCTAGAGGGAACCACAGCTTGGCCCCAGTTCAGCATCTGCCCCCAGGCTGGGGACTCCCCAGTCCCAGTCAGCAGCTGGCCTTGATGCCACCTAAGTTCCTGGGGACTTCCCAGGGCCTCCCAGCCTTTGGAAGGGCTCACATTGCATCAGTCAGGCCTGGAGGAGATGCTCAGTGACACCCAGGGATTTCCTTCTCTTGGCTTTCAAAGCTTTTCCTGCTTTGCATGTTCTCCAGAAGGAGGCCAGATCCCCCTGGGGCACTCTTGGTGCCACTTGGATGGGACCTCCTTGGATCAGACACTAAGAAAACACAAATCCCACAGGCTTTTTGTCCTCAGGCAAGTAATTAGTGGCCTGGGCTTTGCCTAGCCAAGCCAGTGGCTCTGCAAGACATGGCAGGTCCTGGGTTTTCCAAACTTTTCATCAGCTGACCAATGGCATACATAAATCCCAGCCCAGGAAAATCCAGGGTGAGCCTTCCCTCTTCTCAGCAGTCCCCAAACCCAGCACTTTCCCACCAAAGCTCAGCACCAGCAGAACTGTGCTCAGTGCAGGGTCCCATCTGCTCTCCAGAAGGTGATTCCCAGCTCACAGGTTCAGCTTCAGGACTCTTCAGCCCCAAGCAATGACGAATTTTTGGAGAATGCTCCATTACCCAGCATGGCTGGGCAATCCCATCACCACATCCTGACACATTTTTCCCCCAACACCCTGCAGCAAGAGGGAAAAAATCCCCACAGCCTTTGGTCCTCCCATCCCACCACCTCAGGCTTCCTGACCTCCTTGCTGCTCCAAACATCTCATGGGGCTCAGTGCATGGGGCTGGGTTGCTGTGTCCTGATGGATTTGAGGGTCTGGGATGGGACTGGGGATGAACTGGGGAGGCAGCACAGGATGCTCTCACATCCTCAGAGCTTGGAGAAACCATCATGGCCTGGGATGGTTCTAAATTGGTGTCTTCCCTAAAATCCCCATCACCACAAAAATGTGTGGGCAGCACATGGGGAAATCCTTCTCCATGACAGAATTCAAAAGTCCAGGAGGGAAAAGAAATTACAGAGGATAAATCAATAAACTTCTCCCAAATGTGGTTTTAATTATCAGTTGATGCAGACTTCAAAGGGAGGAAGGAGAGAAGAAGATGTGAGTGAGGAAGAGGAGAAGCAGAGGCTCTGATTTATCTCTTAGCAATGTGTATTCATCTACATCCAGCAAAGATTGAGAAAGGATTGATTTGGAAAAAAAAACCCCAAAAAACAGATGTTAACAGATTTGCAACACAAAACCTCATGGAAAAAAGCCCCAAATGCTCACATTCCTGCACTGACCCCATCAGCTCCTCTCAAACACACGTGGCCACTGCTGACCTCACTTCCAGGAGAGCCCAGGAGCTGGAAGGTGTTCTGGGACCAACCAGACTATTTTGGAAATTCCTTCCTCATTTCCAGGCCAGTGCAGCTCATCTTGGGCAGATCCCCCCTTTATCTTTGGCTTCCCTATCGCCCCGAGGCTGCTCCTCCCAAGGTCACCCCAGGATCCATCTGGGTGGGTGCTCCTTATCAGCCTTATCAGCTTCCCTTGTCCCCTCCAGGAATGGATGCCAGGCCGAGATAAGGATCCACTGGCTCCAGGAGGGGGTGGGATAGGTTCTCCCATCCAAACAGGAGGGGATGGGATCATCTGCCCTCAGGACACCCGCTGGGCTAAGGAGCCCCAGGGCACCTCGCGCCCATTGTCTGGGCAGGCCTGGAAAGGAGAAAATTAACATAAACCGAGGTAAAAACAAGAGAAAATTAGCATAAAATGTAAATACAGCCGAGAGAGGAGGATGAGAGAGAAGCTGTTGCACTTCTCCACGTGTTTCTAAAACTTCTCTCCAGAGCCATGGTAGGAGAAAGCTGATTTTCCTCCAAAATTTTGTGCAGGCTGAGGCCAGCAGAGAACCAGGAGCGGGGGGAAAACCAAAGCCAAACCCATTTCGGGGTTTTGCATCTCATCCTCTGCTGGGGCTGGCAGAATGCTCGGCAGAGGGGCAGCCCCAAGTCCCGGCCCACAGCATTCCCTCTCCTGGATTCCACAAGGGAAGGGGCACGGAGGAACCTCAGCTGGAAAATCCCACGCATTCCTGGGTGCCACGGGAGGGCCGCTGGCTCCAGGGCGAGGGGAAGGGGGCATGGGGATGTTATAAATGCCAGATTCAATATTCCAATTAAAATAATTTGGTTTATTAAACAAACGATTGAATCACAGAATTTCGGTATTCAGAATTTCAGAATTTTTCCACCAACAGCGGAGATACTTGACAATTTTTGCCTGGGAAAATGCCAAGGGTGAACCGTGAGACACAGACCTGGCTGTGCTGCCTCCCCTGTGGTTCACAAATTTGCCCATTTCGGGGCTTGGTTTAAATACACTTTATTCCCCCTCTGGCAATATTTCCCCATATTCTCCCTTTGTGTCCGTGCTAGCTACTCAAGTCCATGGGTGTCTCCGGCCAGGCTGAAAAGAGTTCTTTTTCTCCAGTCAGAGTGTTAATGTCCAGTTTCAGCAGATCTTCCTGGCTGATGAATGGTCAATATATGGTGTTGATAGTCCATTGATAGCCCATCCTGCTGAAGCTCTTCTCCCAACCCTTTCATTCATCCTCTTTCTATTCCTGGACACGACAATCTCGAGTGATACCTGACTTTTGTTTCAGCGTGATGATAGGAGACACCCTGTAGCTCACGTCCACAATTTTCCCATACACATATACAGAATTTTATAGTTTTCAATTAATTAGTTATCATAAGAACATGAATTAATCATTTCATATTTATAACAGGGAGGAGCCAGAGCCCAAGGACAGCCCCAGCCCGGGTGGGGACGCGGCCAGCCGGGATTTTCAGCAGCTGAGTGAGCCAGCAAAGCAAACACGAGCAAAGAGCTCCTGAGTCACATAAACAAACAACCAATTAAGAGATGAAATAAATAAATTTCCCAGCATCATAACCTTTCTATTTGAACACTCTAGACCGGGAAATGTTGACCCAGCTTCGCCTGTGATCTCCTTGCCGAGCTCCCGTGGGATGAAAGGGGTTTGGTTTCAGGGAGTGACTTTGCCTTTCCCTTCACCTCATTATATTATCCTTTCTTTCTTGGTTTAATTCCCTTCACCTCATTATATTATCCTTTCTTTCTTCTGTTGGTTTAATTCACAGGGAAAGCCCCCAGATGCTTCCTTGTGCATCCCCTCCTCGGCACGGAGCAGGACCTGCCTCTCTCCCCATCCCTGGAACAGGACTGACCTGTTAATTACGGAATTTAAGGTCGGTATAGAGGAAACGGGGGCAAATTGACCCAGCAGCATTAAAGGTGCAGAGGGAAGAGAAAAACCAGGTTTTTAAAGGAAGGCAGACATCCCTGGGAGAATTTGGGGGAGAATGGGGATGCTTTTTCCACAGCAGGATGAGGCACAGGGTTAAACCCAGTGGATGTGTGGGGGAATGGTGTTAATTTTACTGGGGTTTCTGTCCTCTACAGCTCAGGAGACTGTGAAAAATGGGAAATGATTAATTCATGTTCTTATGGATAATTATGAAATGGAAACTAATATAGTGTATATGTGTGTATAGAGTTAAAATGTAGAATGTAATTCATGTTATAACTTACTGTATATGTGTATGTGGGACAGTTGGTTGAAACAAAAGGCAGGAACCCATCCCAAAATAGACAAAGAATAAATAGGGATTGCTGGAGAGAAGACATCAAGATAAGGAGGAAGAGTCATCAAGAGCATCGTTATCCATGTCGAGGGACATTAATCAACCAAGAGGTCTGCAAAACTCGAAGTTAATACCTAACCAGACAGAAATAAACTCTTTTCAGCACAACCAGAGACACCCATAAATGTGAATAGCTAGCCTGTGCACAAAGGGACATGTGGGAAAATATTGCCAAGGGCAGAATAAAAGGTATAAAAATCAAGCCCCGAAACGGGCAAATTTGTGAACTCAGGGGGAGACAGCAGCCGGGCAGGTCTGTGTCTCAGAGTTCACCCTTGGCCTTTTCCCAGGTAAAACCATCAAGTATTTTTCGCTGTTGGTGGGTTTACTGAAATTCTGTGATTTGCTCTTTTGATTCCTAAATTCTGTAATTCGATTTTGTGTTAATAAACCAAATTGTTATTTTAATTGGAATATTGTACCTGGCATTTATAACAGGACCCTCAGCCAGCCCCCTCCTTAGAGCATCCAATGCCCCATGAGCTGCCAGACACCCTGCCTGCTCCAGGGCTTCCCTGCAGTCACTGCTGACTCAGGACAGCCAGGGACTCACCCCGCTGGCTTCAGCACAGCCTCTAATCCCAGGCTTAACTTTAAGCCCAGCTCTGGGGTCCCACAGAGGACAGCAGTCACACAGCCCAGCCGAGGTCACTGCCGAGTTACGCTGACTCTTTCCAGGGATGGGGCAGGGGGTGCATTGTTTCAGTTTTTAGTTTAGTTTAGTTTAGTTTAGTTTTTAGTGCTATGAAATTGCTTAAATCCACACACCTTCAGGATTTTGTGACTCAAAACTAAGCGTGGAGGCTGCAGGGATAAGGACCATTTAGAGGAAGCATCACTAATTATTTTTGGAGAAAGAAAACTCTTGCTTTACACTAGACTAGGAGCTCTTTCAACCTATGGTGATGGTGTTTCATGTTAAAAAGGCTTTTACTGGGGTGCTTGATGTACCCGAACACCCCACTCTGCCCCATCACCAGGTGTGCAGTCCTGCAGAAAATATTTGGGGACAGGGACCATATATTGGTGAGTCTCATTAAAAGATTAAAATACCTCCTTATGTGGAGACCAAACATGCAGATACAGCCACGTGCCATGGGATGGAGAGGGGTGATGCAGCTTGGATGGACACATCTGCATCCCTGGCAGGAACAGTCCCCAAAACTCAGCAGACCAGGAATGCTGGGTGACCTCCTTTAACCTCACCATGCAGGGATGCTCAGCAGTCCCTAAACTCCAGTCTGATGGTCTTAGAGTTTCTTTTCCTTGAGATTCTCCTCGGGGTTGTTGTTCCCCAAGGTAATCAGGTTTTGTCTTCTCTTTGTCCTGAGTGTTTCACACCGAAGGCAGAGACAACAAACTGAGTCTGCCAGTGCCTGTTCCAAGGTTGTTTATTCTTCATTATCTCAGTTCTGTCTCAGCTCTGCCAGGCCTCCCTGGCAGGGGCATTATCTCAGTTCTGTCGCAGCTCTGCAGGGCACCCCCAGCAGAGCAGGACTGGGTGGCTCAGAGAGCCCCACACCTCATGTACAGCACCCCTGACCCAACCAAATGCACGTCCAAAATGCACTTTTTATTGACAGAATTTTACCAATGCCTACTGCCTATGCTAACATGGCATTTCTACTCTAAACCAATCTCTAAAATCCAACTCAGCAAAAGATGGGGGACGAGAGCAAGAACAAGGAGCACAGGGGCCACTCCCCAATTCCTCCAGCTTGTCTCTTCAGCCCCAGATACTGAAAATCCCAGATTCTACATTTACATTCTATGATAAACTAAATACTGCTTATTTTGAATTCTCTCAGCTTGTGATTCTTCACACACTGTGGGCATTCACTGCCATGGCAGGGATCAGAGGCAGTGTCCTCCTGGGCTCTGTGTGAGGCTCTGAGCCCCCTGTACAGACCCCAGACCCCCTGTCCGGTCTCCAAACCCTCCAGGGTGGCCAGAGGGATGTTCTAGACTCCAACACGATGGCACATGTGGCACGCACCTCCAGTGACACCAACCCCACCCACCCCAGGGTAGAATTTATGAGCAAAGACAGGAACAGGGTTAAAAGTAGCCCGAAGCCAAGAAAACCTGCACAGACAAGGAAGTGAGAGCCCCAAAGATAGTGCTCCCACTCTTTCAGATCTGAGCTTTCAGTAATCACAGCTGCTTTCAGTTCCCCTTCACCCTCTGCCTGTTCCTCTGCTGCCGGGTTTTGGTTCCTCTCCTCTCCCCCATCACCTTCCCCCTTTTGAGGCCAAGCCTTCAAAGCACTTCAGCTTTTATTTCCCTGGGGTGCTGCCAGTTCCCGTGTCCCAGCTCTGTCACAACCGAGGAGCTGGGGATGTGACAGGGATGTGAGATGTCCCTTCCCTGCAGGGATCCAGCTTGGATGGGTCCTCTGGGAGAGGATGGATGCTGGGCTAGGAGAGAAGGGTGAGGAGTAAGAAGCAGAGCAGCCGGAGCTCTCTTTCCCCATGGCTTTTCACAGGTATTTGATTCCAGCAAAGCCCCAGCAGACCCAACAGTTTAACGACGATTGTTTTTAAAGAGCCGGCAAAGGGAGGCGGTGCTGAAGGGACGCTCGGGGCTTTGTTCTGCGCTGACGGAGGGTCAATATTGACTTTCTGCTCAGACAACTGGCAGCGTTCACGGGCTGCAGGCGTTTGGGTGCTCCGCCTGCACCCTGCCCGCACCCTGCCGGCGCCTCAGCAGCTTTTCCCGGCACCAAGAGCGATTTCCTATCGATGAAAAATGCTGCTGTAAATAACATCACCCAGAGCATCTCACCTCGAGGGTATGCAGGATGCAGACTCCCTGGGGATGCTGCAAGAGCAGCAGCGCTCCACCCTCAGGAAGGATATTCTGGATGGGAACAAGGGGCAGAGGTCTGCCTGTGCCCTGGCACATCCCAGAGCTGGAATTCTTTCTGATAAGGGCCGTGTTCTCTCATCACAGCCAAATTCTCCTGCCTTTATAAAGGGGCTGTTTGTACAGGGGGCAGCAGGAACCAGGTCGGGGCTTTCCCTGCCACCCTTATTCCCACTGGTGAAGGAAATCTCAGCACAGCATCAGATTCCCAAGCCCAGGGGACAAAGGGACAATGCTTCCCTTGCCTGCCACTCACACAGGAGCTTGCTTTGGGATGGCTGGCACGGCTCTGGCACGGCTCTGGCATGGCTCTGGCACGGCTCCCAGACCCCACACTAGCTCCTGATCCTCAGGGAAGCAGAGCACTGGTCTGCAGGGAGGCTGGAGCCTCGGGAGCACAGTCAGCCCCGAGCAAACACAACAGCTCATTCAGTTATCCCCAGTTTGGAAGTTTGGCTGACCCATGTCCGTGGAGTTTATCTGGAGTCATCCTATGGCCTCAGAGCCAGTGGATTTGGGGGACAAGAGCCCCTGAAGCAGGGGTGGGAGGCTTTCAGCTGTTTTTTCAGGCACATGTTCTCATCTTGTCTCTTTTTATGCCTGATCCCCTCTCCCAGGGCTTTTGCCAGCCGAGGTTGGGCTCTCTACCAGCCACATTCCTTCAGGCTGACGTGGCTTTTCTTCCCTCCCTCATCCTTATCACGCTGGAGTTCAGGAATCGTGTTTCTCCAAAACCATAAACCACCCCAGCACCCCGTGGAAATCAAGTGAGACAGAGCAGAGTCAGCCCCGGAGGCTCAGGCTGCTCTTGGGGTACAGCTCTCCTGGGGAAAGGCTCTTCCAGCCATCCAAGGAGCCATGGAGGAATAAATCTGTTTTAGAAAGCTTTTATCGCTGTGCTGGCCCTCTCCCAGCTTGTTTTGGCACTGCCTCTCCTGGCACACTTGCCCAGTGCTGGAAGAAGGATGTGGGGGGATTTTCTGGATGCTTCTGTGGGACCAGGGGGACAAAGGGGCCCTGGGGTGCTGTCCCTCCAGAGCTGGCAGTGGCCAGTGATGTCTAGCCAGGGGTTGAATGCCTTGGCACAGGGGACTGGGAGCACACCAGGCACTCCTTGATTTCAGACTGAGGGCTCTGTGCAATCACACCAGCTGGAGCCTGATTTTAAGATTTATTTTAGGAGTCTCCAAGCAGAGCCCATTTCCCTTTAGGATTCCAGGAGCCTGTGGTCAAGAGTATATTCATTTTATCTTGACTGTGATGACTAAAGTGACCTTTATTCCTCATCTCCCTGGACAGCACAAAGGCTTTTTGGTCATTCCATCCCTTTATCCCGTTTTCCCTGGAGTGTCAGAAAAGTGAGGTACAACACCAAAGCCAGCATTCCCAGAGAAAAAAAAACATCTCCATCTAAAGGACAACATGAGAGCCCATGAATAAAACCCCATACAGGGTGAGACCTAGCAGGGAACTGCCCCATGGGATTATTTCAGTCCCCTATGCATCTCTGACCATCCCAGCTCCAAGGAATTCGAGCACTAATTAAGCTCAATTACTCCTGGAAACAATTTTCCAAGCACCCACTGAGGCAGGTGGCCAGGGAAAGAACCCTGCACCTGCAAGTTTTAATTGGGAGAGTGCCCCACTGAAGCCAAGCCATGGGTGTTGCTGGTGCCAAGGAGTCTGTTCTGAGCCCTGCTGGATCTTTTGGCACCAGCCTTATCACCAGTCAGGGTCATGCAGCTGCTTCCCAGCATCTCCCAAGTCAGGCTGGCCAGACAAAAAAAATTAAGCACATGAAAGCAAAACACGAGGGCAAAGGTTGGAACCACCACTATCCTTATGGATCATCTCCCTTTTCCACGGTCACTGCAATCTTACAGGAGAAACATTTGTGTTTTCATGGTGTCATTCTGAACCCTGCCAGAGCAAGGAGAGGAAAAAACGTATGAACATCCCTTGTTGTCACCTGCCACCGCTGATATGTGACCCCGTGGGACCCCTGGCGTGTCCCAGAGCCTGGCTGGGCTGTGATCAGGGCCAAACCGACTTCCTGCACCTCCCCTCCTGCCATCCCCATGCCCGGGGGCAGGCACCAAATCCAGAGCCCCGGGTGCAAAGCCCTGCCCCGGCTGCATCACTGAGGCACCGCTGCTCAAAGCCCAAATATGGGCAGGTGGTGTCACTTTTTCCAGGTGTTTTTTTCCTGCCAGGATGGAGGAGTGGGATGGGACAGGCAGGTGAGATGATGCAATTCCCATCCCAAGTCCAGCTGGGAGTCAACTCCTGATCAAAGCCAGACCAAAACAGCACCACGGCATCTCCATCCCCCAGTGCTCCCCGAATCCAAGCAGCAAAGGGATCCCATCAGTTTTGGGATGGGGGAAGCAGCCAGAGCCAGGGATGGTGAGAGGCACGTCCAAGCCCAGGAAAGGAAGTGGGTGGCTGCCTTCACTCAGCTTTTGTCCTGCCTCTTTATCACTCCCAAGCCATGCTGAGAGAAACAGTTTTAAGCAGGATGAATGAAACTGCAATGCAGCAGGATTCACGGGGGTGCTGCCTCGGTCATCCTAGAGTTTCATGGGAAAGTGAAACAAAAAATCAGCGTGTGGCTCATACAGAAGAGCTGAAGGAAAAGAAAAAGCTCATGGGAAGTGTCTCAGGCCTGCCCTGTGAACCTGGGTCACACACAGAGCTGTGGGGGATGGAGGTGGAAGCCTGAATGCCCTGAGGGATCCATCCCTCAAACATCTTTTGGCAAGGAGAGCCTGGCAGAGCCCATTTCCCAAGCTGGCACTGAGCCCTGGTTTGGAATCAGGTCCTTCACCACCACCCCAAGCCTCATGCTAGAAAAACACTGTCCCAAAGTCACTTCTTCAAGCAGACAGAGCTTCCCCCAGCCCTATTTCTGCTCCTTTTCCACAGGGAGCAGCTCCTGCGGGCTGCTGCACCTCCCCTGTGCCAGGCTGGAAGCTGCTCCTGCCTCCCAGAAAGAATGTAACTGTTTCTTCTATTTGCCCTTGTGATATATGATGTGAAATAATTCGTGTTCATATGATATAATGTGAAATAATTCGTGTTTGTAATCTGTGGTGTGAATTCACTCATTTTAGAAGATACAGGGTGACAGTCATTCATGCTTGGAAATAAAGAAAAATATTCAGGAACTGTAAATTGCCCAAAACTCAGGCAAGGACCAAAATTTGCAATAGAAAGAAGGGTGACTCTGAGAAGAGATAAGCCCTGTTCTGGAGATGAACTTGACAATGGGACACAAGGATTAACACTTGATATGGATCTGGCCTCCATCATCCAGGTTGTGCATCCCAATACAGGATTCCCAGAAAACAATCAAGTATTCATCTCTCCTCTGCAGTGAGAAAAAGACTACATGAATATGGAAAAGAAACTGAAGGGACAAAAGAAGGATGAGGCAATGCCCTGCCCAGCCAAAGAAACTGTATATAAACTGACTCTGCAGAGACTGAATTTGTGACCAGGGGAGCTGATAGAGGCCAGAGCTAAGTTCACCCAGTGCCGACCCCAGGCTGGACACTGATTTTTGCTTGTGGCTTTTTCTAATTTTTTAAAAAATTATTAATAAAATTCTTTATTAATTTTATTTGCTATGCATTTATAACACCCTGAAGGACAGGCGGTTTGGGCACAGGTTTATCCCAGCCTGGAATGCTATCACACCTGCTTCCAATGAAAAGATCCCAGCAAATGCACAGAGGATGACTTGTCAACATTTCTGGAGCAGCTCAAAGCAGAGGAGCAGGCTTGGAAGAGAGGCAGGCTCTTATCAGGGCCGTGGTGTTTTGTCCTGGGATACAGGAATCGCAGTTTGATTTTCTGTGCTGCCAAGTCAGCGAGCAGAAGGAGGGATAAACAACTCCAGGCTCAGGAGATAGCCACGAGAGAGCCCCAAGGACAAATGCCAACTGCAGCACCAAACACACACATTTCCCTGGGAGCAGCAGAAACACCATCAAAACTCATGGCAGCCAGAAACATCTCTACTGTCAGTGAGCTTAAGGGAGATCCTCTGAGAAGCTGAGGCTGAGAACACCAGCAAATGATGCAGGTCACCCCAAAAATCCTGGCAAAATGCAGAAGTCACAGCCACAACACCACTTCAGCCCTCTGTGTGAGCCACAAGCTCTGCTCACACTAGGATCCTTCTCAGGAATTGTGACTCCCTGGATCTCTGTCAGTGGCAGAGCCAAACCAGGGAAAGTTCAGAGGTTTTCTTTGTGTGGGATAGATAAGTCTAGCAAACCTAACCTACTGCCCTCCTCCCTCGTGCATAGCAGGCTGGAGCCTTCCCCCACGGGCAGGATGCACACGCTGTACCCAAGGCCTCAAATTTGTTTGGGTTTAGCCAAAATTGAACTCTGCAGGTCAGCAGTGCTCTGCTAGAGCAGCATGTTCCACAGCTCCCATTCCCCTCAGGAACAAGACTGAGTTCATTTTTGAATGAACTAGAACTTTCCTTCTAGCCCAAGAAAAGGCTGGACTGGGGAGCCCTGCCTGCTCTGGCCCACGAAGGCTCAGGACTTCCCAATTTCTTCATGCCAGGCAGTTAATTGTCAAGCTGAAAAGGTCATCAAGGGTGAAGTTTGACTTCATTCCCATGGGTAACACCTGCCCTTGGCTTTCCATGGGCCTGGCCTGCTTGTTGGCTGACTGGGGCACCCAGATGGGCAGGAGGCCCTTTGGAAGGAGGTTGATACCTGCATCCCTCTCCAGACAACAGCTACAAAAGGGCAAAAGGACTGCACAGCTCCTTTCAGTCAATTTTTCTCTGTATCTGATAAAAAACCATAAGCAGACAAAACAACTTAGCAAATTTACTGGCTGGGGAGCACCTTCCAAAGCAGTTACAAGAGACAACTCAACAGGGGCAGGATTAAATCTCTTTTATTATTTTATTAAACCTCTTTTTATTATTATTTTGGACAGTGACTCCTGCTAGAACGTGCAGCCAGCACAGCTATGGATCAGGCCTTGGAGAGCAGCAGTGGTCCAGGAGACACAGCTAGAAGGGGATGGCATTACCCAGACCAGAATTTGCCTTTTCCTCTTTAGAACCACTGGAGCTCCAACACCTTCTGCAGCCTGCCCAGAGCAGAGCAGTGTAAAGCACTGGGGTCTGAGCAGCCTTGGGAAGGGAATGTTATTCCCAAGATACCACAGGGTTTTTCACACTGAAGCAGCACATTTTTGGCTCAGGTTTTTGAAGGTCTATGGTAAAGTACCACATTTCAGTCTGGCACCAGCTGGAAGACAACCATGGGTTCCTTCTGTGGAAGAGCAGCTCAAGGTATGAACACCACGGGTACCAGGGCAGCTGAGCCCAGCTTCCTGCTGGCTTTATCTCCATCAGCAAGGCACAAAAACACCATTTACAGCCAAAACATCAGCTCTGCCTTGGCACATCCCGTTCTTCAAGGATCCTTTTAACTCTTTCCACAATGGTCCACACTTCTGCCATGGCACCTTGGCCTGCAGGGCAAGAGCAAAGCCACATTGTGAAATCCAGGGTGAGGGCAGCAAAATTCCCTATCTCACCTCCTTTCTCCAGGGTATGTTTCAATTCAAAATTATGTGTTTTCAGTATCTTTCTGAAATGGTTTTTGCCTGTACAAAAGACTTGACAAATCCCTACCATTCCTATGATTCTGCCCAAGAGAAAGGATCTCCATTGGAGAAAGCTGTTGTGGATTCCCACCAGCCTGAGTCTTGGGAGTCACTCCTGGAGAAGGCTGAATGTTGGACAGAACAAAATGGAAAGGATTCTCCTTTGGGCCTGGTTATCTGCCAGATGAACATTTAATCTGTGCCATGTGGCTGCTTCCCTCTGAAACAGTTCTGAACTCAGGTTCAGAATTTTAAAGCCTGAGATGATTAAATCACCTTGTCTAACCTTGTGTGCTGAACTGAGGCCATTCACTCTTGTAATTTGCCTGGGGCTGAGGAAAGATGCTTCTCCCACAGGTATTTGTCTCTTTTGGAAGACTGAAAAGGAGTCTCTCTTGATATTTTTTCCTGCTGACTAATTGATCTCATAATTTACTGCTCAGCAGGAATTAGTTCTTGGAGACGTAATTTTCCTTTTCTAGACCTGTAAATCCCCGGACGTCTGGAGCATCCTGGACCAGCTGCAGGTAGATTTGGACCCTTCTGCTCTCCTAAGAAGGGCTGCACCTGACAAGAGACATTCCTTCTGCATGATTTGGCAGGGCTACATCCTTCCAGAACACTTCAGGGCCTGCCTTCTTTCTCCACCACCCACTACTCCAACACCTCTGGCAATTCACAGCTGGATTTTTAGGTTTAGCAAAGCAAACTCTTACAGCACAGCTCATGCCTGGAGGTGGAAATCTGCCAGGCTCTAGAAATGCAGCCATGGATGATGAAGGTGATGTGAGCATGGAAACTGCCCAATCAAGAAACTCAGTTTGATATTCTAACTCTTTTAGCTGGACTTTCTGTCTAAACCCAGCCTTTACTAAGGGAGAAAAATTCAAGGTAAAACTTGGGGGCAGTAAGGATCTGGTGCATTTCAGGCGATACCAAACCACACGGGGTGAGGAAGAGAAACCTCCTAGAGTGAAACAAACCACAATGTCACCAGACAAAACTGGTGCAAACGGAGTCTCTTCTGCACCACGTGTGACTTTTCTGTGGAAACCAGGGAAACCCCTGCGTGGATGGAAGCCACAAAACCAAAGTGAGTGTGGAAGAGCCTGTGGGGTCAAAGGCCTGAGAAAAGGGGAAGGGGTGAAAAAAAGGCAGTTGTGGAGACTTAGTTTGGGTATTCAGAGAGGTGGAATCCATGACTGCCCTGCCAGAATCTCCCTACAAGCTGCCAGAAGAAGTCCTGGTGTTTGTTTGGAAGACCTTGTTGGGAATTGATCCACAGGCAGAAGTGGAGTCCAGTCAGATGTGGCTGCTCCTGCCATCCCTGCATCCCTCTCCTCCAAGCTCCTTCAGAGTTTGCTCTCACAGCTGAGACAGCTGAGCTGGATGTGAAGAAATTTGATGTAATCATGTCTAAAATCCCAGTGGAAGGCTAATCATCCAGGATATTTCAAGTGATGTCTGAGTTACTTGACTACACTTACCTAATTGTAAATATTTATTGGTTTTCAGTTCCAAAAGTATCAATCTCTAGAGGCATTGCACCTACCTAAGGATTCCAAAACCAAGCCAGGCCTAGAATTTAACCACGAGGGGCATTTTAAAACCCTGTCTTTGTCACAGACTGTTTATTGGACAGACAGGCTGGTTAAAATCTTGCTGGAGTTGGGGCTGTTACACAGCAAATCCATTGATCCAAATGATTTGTATCAAAAGTCAAAATAACTCCATTTAAAGCAGCTACTAAAACTCAAATGAGACCATTATTTCTTGGCACTGCAAGCTAAATGTATTGAATCTGAACTTCCTCCACACCCCTCTTTCACTTCACAGAACTCTGGTGTCAAAACACCAAATCAAAACTTGTTTGGGAAGCTAAAAATTAACCCAGGCAACAACAACAACAACAAATGTTAAATGTGTGTCCAGCTACACCCCCAGCCACATCTGCAAAGGGCTTTTCTCACTGTCTGCTCTCAGGAACAAGATTTAATCCAATGATGGAGCCAATGAACTGAGGCACAATGAAAACAGCCCCCAGCCCCAGCAGAGGGCAAAGCCAGGACACCCAAATCCCAGGCTGATAACCCTTGCCACAGAATCTTCCTTCTCTCTGATCTCCTCTCTCCTAAATGAGCATTTCTGTTCAATATCAGGCTCAGCTGGAAGCTCTTAAGGCTACTTAAAAATTAAAGATGAGGGATAACACAGGGCAAAGCTCCAGCTTGTTTGTACAGACCGTGGCTGTTCCACATCTCTGTGGGCACACAGCAAAAGGCTCCATCCCTGCAGGATGGAAATGCACTGACCTTCATCTCCACACACGAGTTTCTTCACCACACAGGGGATCTCAGTGTAGCCAAAGGCCCTCAGCTGCTCCAGGTGCTGAGCTGTGATGGGATGCTCCCACATGGCCGTGTTCATGGCTGGGCAGAAGAGCAGGGGCTTGCTCAGGTCCCACGCGCGGATCACACAGGTCTGTGGGACAGACCAAGGAGGGCTTGGGTTTCCTCGCTCCTTCCATCCCTCTCCTGCACCTTTCCAGCTTGGCTGTTGTTCTGTCAGTGCAGCTGGACTAACCCATGGGCTGAGAGGGATTTGTAGCACAGTCCAGCCACGCTCATCTCTGATGGCAGGAAAGATGAGGGAGGCTACCCAGGGGATAAATCCCACCCTGCTCCAGGCTGGAGCAAACCAAGCTGGAACAGGATGTGTGGGAGACAGAGAAGCTGAGAGGTGGCCACAGATCATACCAGCCCCAGAGAACCCCCAGGGCACCCCCTCAGATAAGGCAGCTGCAAAGCTGAACACTGAAAGCTGGCAGTGAGTCTCTCTGACATGTTTTGCCAGCTGGATCCATGACTCCCCACGAGGGAAGCAGTGCTGCTTCCAGGACACAACAGAGAGAACACAGGCACAAGCATCTGGGCTGCTGCAGGACCTGCTGGCACCTTACAAAGCACCTGGCAGCTCCTGTGTGCTGCAGGCAATCAAATCTGACTCCTCAGCACTTCCAGATAACCCAGCATCACCTCACCCCCTTGGAGAGATAAATGTTGGTTGTTCTTAGTGCAGTGTCCATCAGATCCCCAGGCCTTGCAGCATTTCAAACAAAGGAGCTTCCAAGGGAGCAGCTCAGATCAGAGTCCTTACAGGAACCCTGCCCATCCTTTTTTATACCATGAGTTGAATCCCTCCCAGCACAAGGAAATCTGGTGGAATCTGTTCTGAACTGCCAACCAGCACCTCCAGCACTCACTTTCCTTTCCTGGAGCTGCCTCTTCCCTTCACAAGGCTCTTAAAAGACTGAAGCCACACATCCCTGACACCCTTCCTGACTCTTCCCTCTGCTCAACCAGCACACCCACAAGGGACCCAGAAGGACACCACATTGCTTGTCCCTCCCACAGCTCTTTCTGGCTTCTCTCAGATCCCCAGAGACCTGCTCTGGGTGGATTTTGTTCATTTATATGCACTTCTTAACCAAAAGGCTGTAGGTCACTAAGATCTGCAGCTTCCTGAAATCTTTTGAGTTGTTAATGCCTGGCCACAAAACATTCAGCCCCGTTGAAGGTCCCCAGCACCCAACAAGAAGCACACTCCCTTTTATACACTTTCTGATTAGGCTCAAGAGCCTCAAGAGCATTCTAAATACCAAAAAACAAGCCTGAACAAGCAAAAGCCTCTGTAGCTGAGACTGGGAGGTGAGTGGGCACGAGCATGTTTGAAAGCCTGTGCTATGTTAGGTGAGGGAGTGGTGAAGTAGCAGGAAGTAAACAGTTTTATCTGATCTCACAGGTGTCTTTCCAGATTGCACTGAAAAAACGCAGAGGAACTCAAGAGTGAGTGAGTGTGTGTTTGTGTGTGACAGAGACTGAGGATGGAGGCAGAAGGAAACACCACAATCCAGGAAAAACAAGGAAGACACAAAGCAGGGACAGGAAACAAGGGACTGACAGAGCCGAGGACTGGGAAGGGAGTAAGTCAGGGAAGGAAAGAGAAGGAGCAAGGGAAGGAAAGAGAAGGGGCAAGGGAAGGAAAGAGAAGGAGCAGGGGAAGGAAAGAGAAGGAGCAGGGGAAGGAAAGAGAAGGAGCAGGGGAAGGAAAGAGAAGGAGCAAGGAAAGGAAGGAGCAAGGGAAGGGGAGAGAAGGAGCAAGGGAAGGAAAGAGAAGGAGCAGGGGAAGGAAAGAGAAGGAGCAGGGGAAGGAAAGAGAAGGAGCAAGGGAAGGAAAGAGAAGGAGCAGGGGAAGGAAAGAGAAGGAGCAGGGGAAGGAAAGAGAAGGAGCAGGGGAAGGAAAGAGAAGGAGCAGGGGAAGGAAAGAGAAGGAGCAGGGGAAGGAAAGAGAAGGAGCAGGGGAACCATGCTGGGGAAGTGAGAGACAAGCAGATGAAGGGGGAGCAGAATGTACAAATCCCAGCAGTGGCGATGCTGCAGAAGCACCCAGGTCAGGCAGCCCTGAGGCGTGGTGGCAGTGGCAGGCACGGGGTACTCACCAGCAGGTTGTCACAGATGCCATTGGCCATCTTGGCCAGCGTGTTGGCATCCAGAGGTGCCACCAGCATGAGGTCAGCCCAGCGCCGGAGCTCGATGTGCAGGACGGGGTCTGAGCGGCGCTTCCAGAGCTGCGGGGGAGACACCAAACCCTCACAGCAACCCCACCTCGGGATACACAATTCCCTATGGAATTCCTATGGAATTATGCTCATGGAATTTAAGGGATGGCACTGATCAGCAGGTGGGGGGATCCTTTCCCCATAAGACACTTCACAGATGTGACCACCACAGGCTTCAACTCACAGCAAAGAGCTGTCCCCATCCACAGCATCCCTCAGCTTTGGAATTATTCCTAAGAGCTCCATTCTTCAGCCAGCTGAGCCAGGCAGCCCAACCAGGGGCACATTTCTTGGGGAAACCAAGTGATTTATAAGCTTCACAGTGAAGTGAAGCTGCCCACTGGCTTCTCATGAGGTACAGACCCTTAACTGAACAAGTCACTTTTAAATTAAATAGGATGCACAACCCCACTCACACTCACAGCTGCAAAGGGAACCTAAGTACTGGAGGGAACAGTGTCCTGTTAGGTTTCTTCACAAGGTTTATTCAGTTTGGCACTTCCCTCCTAGTCACAATTAGACACAAAAATAAAGATGTTTGACTCTAGCAGGTAGAAAAAATCAGAAGGATTTATTGCAATTCCTTTCTGTCTTTTTATAGCCTGCTGCACTAAAAAGACAAGCCATTGGTCCAGAGGATGGACACCTCTCTCCATTGGTTAAGTAACACAAACAACACCTAGGAGAGAGGTTGTTATGGGAAAGGAATATTGTTTACCCAGAATGTTATGGGAAGAAAAAGTGTTTACACAAAACTGCCCAAGAAAGGAGAAATTGCTGAAAACTCTCTTGGGAAAGCCAGCAATTCTCAGGCTTCAGAAAATCAGGCCCATGCCTCCTCTCTCAGCTCTTCTAATCATAGAACCTTTTGGGTTGGGAGGGACCTTAAAGCTCACTTGTCCCATGGGCAGGGACACCTTCCACTATCCCAGGTTAATCCCAGGCCCATCCAACCCCAGAACACTTCCAGGGATGGGGCAGGCACAGCTTCCCCTTGACACTCACTCTTGAGTGATATTTCTGTTTTCACTGAAGCCCTGAATTGCTCTACCCTGGTCTTAAGAGCTCAGGTAACTGGGAAAGAGTCCTGAGAAGCAGCAAACAGCATGAGGTGCTTACTCCCCAGAGGACACCCAACCACAGGCCAGCACGGGCTGCAGCAGGGCCACAAACTGCTCCTTCTCTGAGTCATGGGAAGCCACAACAAAAAGGCAGCATCCGAAAAGCTGGGGCTTCCTGAACACCCTTCCCGCCTCCTCCATCACTTCTATTCTTGTCATTTCCTTATCAGAGTGAAGTATCTCACAAGGAGAGGCTGAGCAGGCTGGCACAGCCAGCCCAGCACCCCGATCAGAGGGATGGAGCACCTCTCCCACAAGGAAAGGCTGAGAGAACTGGCAGTGCTCAGCCTGGAGAAGGTTTGGGATGACCTGATTGTGTCCTTGCAGTGCCTGAAGGAGCCAGCAAGATGGAGGGAGGAGATTTACAAGGGCCTGGAGCAACAGGACAAGGGGAAATGGCTTCAGCTGCCAGAGGGCAGGGTTAGATGGGATAGAGGAAGAAACTGTTCCCTGTGAGGGTGGGCAGGCCCTGGGACAGGGTGCCCAGAGAAACTGTGCAGGCCACAAATGTTCCAGGCCAGAGTGGACGGGGCTTGGAGCACCCTGGGATAGTGGAAAGTGTCCCATGGCAGAGGGTGGAACTGAAGGAGCTTTGAGGTCCCTTCCAACCCAAACCCTTCTGTGATTATTTCCCACCACAAGGGCTCTGTGCCTGCTCTCCAATGTGCCAGCAGACCTCAAAGTCTGACCTGCACCTCTTCTATCACCCCACCCAGGGTTCCTCAGAAATAACTGCCTGAGGCTGTAGCAGCCTGGGATCCAGCAGGTATCCACCAATCCCTGGGACCAGCCAGAAAGTTTCCTGGCCGTTGTCACTGGTGTGTTTCTGTCCACTTAAAAGCAAGGCAATAGGGGTAAGGAGAGAGCACCTGGTGCTCAGAGCAGCACTGCAAAGCAGGGGTGAAATGTATGGAAAAACAAATGTTGATGCGTGTACAAAGAAGCCCTTCCTACTCAAGGACTCTCAAAGTGTGTCAGTAAAATTGCAGTCAGGAGAAAAAGCCATTTCACAGGGAGCAGAGATGTTCACAGCCCTGACAGCTGAGCTAAGGAGAACGGAGCTGCTGCCTGCGTGACAAGTATGACTCATGACAAGCACCAAGCACTCACCATGGCTCTGCAGTGGCTGTCCTGACATTTCCTGACACTCCTCTCAGAGCACCTGGGCCCAGGGTGCAGAGACCACTGCTACCCTCCCAAAATCCTGCAATGCATCAGGCAGGCTCTCTCTTCCTCCTCATTCACAGCACGTTCTTCAAAAGCCACATTCCAAACATCATTACTATACCAAGGAGCAAGTCTAGGCCCAGGTTTAAAAAAAGAACTAGGTGTGGTTTCTTGCAAGAAAACTCAGAGGAATGGTTCTATTTGCAGGAACAACTCACCTGCCACTCCTCTTCATCACCATAGAGGGTCACAGGAATCTCCTGGGCATTGTAGAAATGTTTTGCTCTCTCAGTAGTGACCACCTTCACCTCGAGCTAAACAGAAAGAAAAAGACCACTGGTTAGACTTGAGGACAATTTTGAAGTTTTTGTGGCTTCTCAGAGAGCTTCCCCTACTCACAGCTGCAAGGCCAGGCCACCACAGGCATCCACAGGAGCCAGAAACTCATTTCATGTCAACCTAAAACAAGCCAAGCCAAAAGGAAAACCTCTGTGCAGGTGTGCCCATAGCACAGGGCTTCTGTGCAGCAAACCAGTGGCTTTCACAAAGAGACACTGGGTGAACATGTGAGGGTTCTCTCTGAACTCTCAGACAAACCTGCAAAGCCACTGGACCCTTCATTCATTGGTGTCTACTGGGGAAAGCCCATCCCATCCTTCAGGTGTTTATCTGACACGCACTTACAAAAGGTGCTAAGGTGAACCTCTGGTTTCCTCCTGCAGAAATCTCCCAAGTGGAACAGGGGCCTTTTCCCTGTTTTCTGTGTCCTGCAGCTCTGATAAACGTTGCCAACACCTCCTGCCACGGGCAGTGAACCAGAGGTGTCCTCCACAGAGCAGGGTCAGCCAGTGTCAGCTCTGTGTGCCCTGACTGCCCATGCAGGACACAGAGCTGAATTTCCAACTGCAATTCCTCCCAAGGATGTTCCTTAAACTGGTCAGCAGGCAGGATGGAGCACTCTGAAGACTGCTGGTGAGGAAGGTGAACCTCAGGGTGCTGATTACAGTGAAAAACACCCTTTTCCCATGGTATTGGCCACTGCCTGCTCCTTCCAGCAGCTCCCAGAACCCACAGCATGGTTCTGTTGATCTGCCAGTGAGATGGGGAGAAATCAGCCCCTTCCTGCTGGATAACTGTGCCTTGAGGGAGACAACTGATAAGGCACTCAGAGTGTGCACCCCTTGCTACAATCAACTGCTGGAAACCTCCGAGCTCCAAAAATTTCTCTGCAAAAGCAGCAGTGATGTGATAGAGCACATTAATCCAGCTCCCAACACCATTTATTCCACTGGGAATGAGGAGTGTCAGCTCCTTGCATCCTATGAGACTAGAATGACAGCTGGGAGCAGTGGAAAATCCCAGCCTTGGCATAGTGTGGCCGCTGGTAATTTTCCCCATTTTCTGAAGGAGAAGTGACAGGGTAACACAGCTGCACGACACATTTTTGGTACTGTAGGTCTGTTTTTCTGAAAGCACCCCTGACTGGGAATCACAGGTGCTGGTAGTGTTTTTCAGTGTGAAGATCACACTCACAGGCATGAGCTAACTGTATTATTTCCATGCTAACCTCACCCCACAGGAAGCTGCTCGGGCCCAGCAGCGACACCCACAAAGGCGCTGTCGCCGCTCCGCTGTGCCACGGGCCTCGGGAGAGGTGTTAACCTCAGGCTGCAAGAAAATATATTTATTTGGGGGGTTTAAAGGCCACTGTAGTGTGAAGGAGGATGGCTGCTCTCTGAAATGCTACCATTGAAAAAAATATTTATTTCTTCCAAGCATAAGCCCAGGACTAGGGAAGAGCTCTGGGTGTTGAGCACTGCATCCAGCCATTCCAGGCCAGAACATTCCCCAGGGATGTTCAAGGAGTCCGAGTGCTGGAGGCTGAAATCCCAGCACTCCCAGGAAAGTTCTGTGAGTTAAATATTCTCCCTAACAAAGGTTTCTTGCTGGGGTGGGCTCCTGGTGCCCTGGTCCTTCAAGTCCCTCCAGCTACACTGGGAGGAGGTCAGTGTTTCCAAGATGACTTTAGCTTACATAGTTTATTATTTCTATTTACCTGGCACACCCCCTGTTTGCCTGTGGACATCTTCAACAGCAAAGGCAGTCTGGCCACACTCAAACCCCCTCACTGGAGACAGTTTAGATTAGCTGGAGGTCTTTGGCTTAAGCCAAATCTCCAAAACAAACTACACCACTGTGAAAAATGCATATTATATGGCTCTACGCAGATATTTACTATATGTATTATGCTAGGTTGGAAAGTTATGCTGTATTAACATTTTAATAATATAGTAAATGTAGTTTTGTAATTAACATTAAGCTATAGTAGTTAAAATAGAAACTACGTGTGTGAGGTATTCTTTTTATTGGCTCAAGAAAAGGAGAAGATAATCAAGAAATTCTTTGCAGAGATAACAATTACAGAAACCCCTAAATTTTCCAGAGGAGAGGGATTTATGGCTTTCCTTATCGACAGAAATGAACCTCTTCCAGCCTGACTTAGACTCAAAGGCGCCTGGGGATTAACAGAAAATTTTTGACAAGTACCAGACAAATTTCTTGTTTAAAATAAAATATATGCATAATCATGAAGTGTTTTGTATATGCAATAGCTTACTCCTCTTAAGGGGTAAATTCTCTTTTAACGGGATCCTTTTCCTGCTCACTTTTGTCCAGGAAGAGGTACCCAGCCCAGGGTGTAACTCTTTGCTGTTATTGTCTCATTAGCTGTCCTAACTCTAATTGTTTAATCTTTATTACTATATTTGTATTATTATTTTTATTAAACTTTTATAAATTTCTAAAACAAGTGATTGGCATTTATTACAGCCACAGAGCTGCTCTCCTGTCTTCAGGCAGCACTGCTGGTCTCTGATAGAGGATTCTCCTGGCACAGCCCTTTCTGCTCAGGGAAGGAGGTGCACAAGGTTATTTTTAAATTATTTTTTAATGGCTTCTCATTTCTGACAGCAAAATCCTCCCAGGTAGCCTGAGCACACGAGAATGAGCAGCTCCTCTGGTCAATGTCACCTACAAGCTGAGGCAGAGGTGCACAATGAAGTGACAGGGTGTGATTAAACCCAGGTGACATCCTACAGCATCAAGAGCAAATCCCTTTGCCCACCAAGAAGTCATTGCCTTTCTTTATCCTAGGACCACAGACTGGTTTGGATTGGAAAGGAAATTAAAAATTAAAAATTCTCCAGTTCTACCCCCTGCCATGGGCAGGGACACCTTTCACTATCCCGAGGTGCTCCAAGCCCTGTCCAGCCTGGCCTGGGACACTGCCAGGACAAAGCAAGGACAAGTCACACAAAAGGCAGTGAGCTGTCACATCCACTGGCACCCTCAGAGGTGTCAAAGTTTAATGAGCAGCAAAATCACTCTGCCAAGTCACTCACCACAGACCATTTCAGACAAAACATCAATTTCAACTAACCACTCTGGCTGCAAGCCTGTGACCACATCTCCTCTGGTATCAAAGCTTTTCCTCTGCTCCTGCCCTGCCTGCTTTGTAAAGTTCTGCTCCAGCAGTAAAGAAATTAATGCAACAGCCTGGTGCAGGACTCAACAAACCCCATGGGAAAGCTACACCCACTCAGCAGGCCTTGAAATCCCAGCAGAAATGAGTGAAAAACTTTGATTAATAAGCTTTTATAAACCCTTGGGTGTCTCACTTTTGCTTTTCTGCCCTAACACCAGTGGCCACCAAGTCTGCCCTGGATGTCACAGACCTCTGGGGTTGCACAGGGAGTTTGAGTGCAGCTGTCTGCAGCTTTTAATTATGAAACAAACACTCAGAGAGAAGCAAAGGGTTTAGGCCACATTCCTGCCACGGGTCACTTGCATTCTGCCTGTCACCTGCACAGAAGGATACGCCAAGCTCCAGGAGCAAAGGAAAATGAACAATGGCTCAGCTAAACCAAGAGGGAGAGGATTAGATCTCTATCTCTGGCCATGGGCTGGTCACTCCTTTCCTTAATGTATTTTTTCTTTGTCTTTCTTATTTCAGGCTGGGACTTTTGACCTCAGTAATCACATCAGGTCAAGTCATAAATTAACTGAGGCCTCACTTTGCCACACATGCCTCACCTGCAGCACCCTCTCCAGCTTGGATATCAACACCAACCAGATAAATCAGCACCTCCTCTGCCTCTGCTCAGTGTCCCCACAAGGTACAGCCTTCCAGGTCACTCCAAGGGATGTTCATGCAGCAATCTAACCCATAAATTTGCAGATTTCAGTGCAACCTCTTGCCCCTGACACTTTTTTCTTTCATTGCTCCAAAATATTTCCTCTATTTCTAAAAACCTAGAAGTTTTCTATGTTTAACTTTATCCTACAGCAGGAGAGAGCACATTTCCCTCCCTGATCAGCCACCAGTGGCCTCTGCTGGGGATCTTTGTTACTCCAGACAACAAATAATAAAAAAATCCTACACAAACACATATAGCAGCTTGTGTATTCCATTTCTGGTTTTACAAGCTCTGTTTTCCCTTTCTGGATCACATTTGGAAAAGCCACATCACAACCATGGAAAACTGCAATTCCAAGTTTCAGAAGCATCACCCCTGTGTGCAGCCACATCTCATAACTTGACTGACAGGGACAAACTCCAGAAAAAAAACCAAACAACAAAACAGCCAAAGCAAAGACCTTTTCAAGTATGAAATGTTAGGGAAAAAAAAAAACAAAAAAAAAAACCCCAAAAGACACACACACACAGAAAAAAGAGATTTTTTTTAAGCCAGGTGGAATCCTCCTCACAGAAACTTTTGAATGAAAGGGCCCCCAAGGAGGGAGGAACTCATCATTCCAGCAGAATCCACGTGAGCTCTCCTCAAAACAAAGGGTAACTCAAATTTTACACACCACCAGCTTCACTCACCCCAGGGATTTTCAGCAATTCTGCAACCAGCAGGGGCAGCTTGAGGGCAGCCACGCTCCCAGTCACTCCCAGCAGCACACGGAAGGTTTCTCCACACAACAAATAGTTACTCCAGACAACAAATAGTAAAAAAATCCTACACAAACACATATAGTAGCTTGTGTCTTCCATTTCTGGTTTTACAAGCTCTGTTTTCCCTTTCTGGATCACATTTGGAAAAGCCACATCACAACCATGGAAAACTGCAATTCCAAGTTTCAGAAGCATCACCCCTGTGTGCAACCACATCTTATAACTTGACTGACAAGGACAAACTCCAGAAAACAAACAACAAAACAGCCAAAGCAAAGACCTTTTCAAGTATGAAATGATAGGAAAAAAAACCCACAAAAAAAAAGATTTTTTTAAAACCAGGGGGAATCCTCCTCACAGAAACTTTTGAATGAAAGGGCCCTAAGGAGGAACTCATCATTCCAGCAGAAGCCACGTGAGCTCTCCTCAAAACAAAGGGTAACTCCAGCTTTACACAGCTCCACCAGCAGCTTCACTCACCCCAGGGATTTTCAGCAATTCTGCAACCAGCAGGGGCAGCTTGAGGGCAGCCACGCTCCCGGTCACTCCCAGCAGCACTCGGAAGGTTTCCTGTGCCATTGATGGGCTGTTTCCTGCAGGAATGCCTGGCTCTGGCAGGGACACGGGCTCCATGCTCCAGGGCAGCTGTGCAGCACAGGGAAATGAACACACTGCACTCAGAGAGCTCCAAGCACAGCTCCAACCCTGCCACATCCCCAGGGCACGGAGCCAACCCGGCCTCTGCAGGGCCCAGAGTCACCCAGAGAGAAGGGACAGATCTGGGTCACCCCACAAATGTCACTCATCCCACAAGATTTCAAGAACTCTAAGGGCAGCTCAGTGTTTAATTACATTTTTCTCTCAGTTACTGGGAAAAACAGACTCCTAAACTTGAGCAGGGAGGCTGCAAAAGTGCCCTGGTAAAGTTCATGGCTCCCAAAATTAAGATTCCCACATGTTGAACACGGTCCAGAATTTAGGACAGAAAGATAAACCAGTGTGAGATAAAAATTTACACCAAGTTCTCTAAAAGCAAACAAACCCCTGCTGAGTTTCTTTCCCTTTGCACTCTCTGGTGATTAATTAGTGCACAGAGATGTCTTAATAATTAAAAAAGTGGGGCCTCATTGCATGCACAACCATCTTGTTTCTTCCTGTGCTCCTAAACATTTACAGCAGTACTAGAAATTATTCCCTAATTCAGGTCTGCTGCTTCCTCCTGGCCTCCCTGTGCTGCTGCCACGCTGATAAAAACCAGAAATTAATGTTTTGGTGAGGAAAGCATCTCAAATATAATCAATTAATGATTAAGTAGCAAAGAGAAAGTTCAGTTCTTGAAAAATCACTGCATCCAGTAAAGTTTGTTCCATTTTAGTGATTCCTTTGTTGTTAAAATTCAGCTGCTTGGAATCACTTTGGGTGGAATAAAAGAAGATGGACCCAGGCTGCCCTGATTTTGGGGAGAATTCAGAGGTTGGAGAGAGGAATTTCACAGGATCACAGCCTGGTTGGGGCTGGAAGAGAAATTAAAGTGCCCAAGTCCCATTCCCTGCCATGGCAGGGACACCTTCCACTGAAAGCCCAATTTCAGCTTTGCTAATTAGCAAGAGTAATTAAGAGGTGAGGAAATGCAGCAGGACATTGGCTGAGAGATTTTAATGCTACCCCCATGCTGTGCATATTTATCTATATCTAATAAAACCCAGATCATTATAATAATAATTTTAAAAATTAAATTATTATCTACTTAAAGCATCCTCAGGATGTTTCTGAAATGCCCACAATTAATTCCGTCTAAGCATCCACAAATTAAAACCTTTAATAAAACGTTATTAAAACGTATTTTTTTAAGCAGGAGACTTTCAAAATGCTTATAAAGCAATGATTAAAATGTTAAAATTATAAAACAATTATTAAAATTAAAAAGTAAATATGGTAAAACAATGGTAAAAAAGTTGAAAAAATTAAAATGATACTAATTTAAAAATAACGACAAAACCAGCAAAATAGTGGTCAAAATTAAAAAAAATGGTAAAGGATTATAATAAAAGCTGTATATAAAATAATATATGTACTATAACGATAACGAAGTGCTGGGTCGCGCTTTCCTCTTACCCAAACACACCTGTGGGGAAGCAGCCACTAGAAAACAAACAATTTATCCCTAAGGCCACTAAAGGTTAATGAAATCGACTTTTAACGCGGCAGCGATGCTGAAAACGGCTCCAAAAGGCCGCTCAACAGCACCGAGCAGCCCCGGGGGCTCCCAGAAGGTCACAAACAATTCTCGGACAGCGCCGGTAGAGCCGTGAGGGGTCTGAGGGGCGTGAGGGGCGTGAGGGCCGCGGGCTCCGGGAGCCGCGGGGCGTGCCGGGAACGGGCGCACGGACACCGCTGATTGGTGCGCGCTGCTCCCGCCCGCTGCGCTGATTGGTGCGCGCTGCTCCCGCCCGCTGCGCTGATTGGTGCGCGCTGCTCCCGCCCGCTGCGCTGATTGGTGCGCGCTGCTCCCGCCCGCGGCGCTGATTGGTGCACTCTGCTCCCGCCCGCGGCGCTGATTGGTGCTGGCGGCGCGCGCGGCCGGCGGGAGGAAGGGGTGT
>VXBR01010909.1:44557-216565 GCA_013400215.1 Cisticola juncidis | reverse complement strand
AGGTCACCCGGCCGCCGGTGTCCGCGCAGAGCCCCGCAGCCGAGCTCCGGGCCCGGCCTCCGCGTGTGCCTGAAGGACGGGTGCTGGGTCAGGGAGCGTCCGTGCGCCCGCTGGAAAGAGGCTGTGCGTTGGTGCTGCCCCTAAAGAATGAACGAGAGGACAGATGCTGTGCGGGTGGCGCGCTGCCTGCCGTGCCAGTCGATGTATCTGCACTGACACCGGCAGGGTACATACCCGTCCTTCCCAAGAATTAGCCAGAGGTGTTTCTGTGCTGAGGTGCTCCAGCTGAGATATAGGCAAAGATGGAGGTGCGACCAAAGCGTTAAAGCTTTTTCACCGTGTATTAGAGGTGTTTATGTGTAAGTAGTCGGGGCTGGAGATAGCATCCTAGAAGTTGTTACCCATGCAGGTACTGCAGGATCTCAGGAAGCTTTGGCCATCATCTCAGCTGCCTCTTGTTTTATCAGTACATGAATAGAAAAATCCCAAACTGGCACAGGACGAGCTTTCATGATGCTACCCTCTGGGCAAAGCTGCTTATTTTCTTTTTGAACTGCAGATGGGTATGGAAAATGGATCAAAGGATATAAATCTGATATGTAGTGCATTAAACCATCAAGAAAATTCAGCTTTGTTATTTTAAGTGATGACTTGAAACTAGTTATAAGAAGATCTTTACAGCCCAAACTCTGTCTATAAGGCTGACTTTAAAGATTGAATTTGGTGCTTGCAGAAAGGATAAAGGTGATAACAAGAGGGGCAAAGTTTTGTTTATTTATTTACTTCATGAAGAACTGCAATAGATGATTCTTCCTCCTGCATGTGTCTGGTGGGGGCTGCTTATGTGTTAGTTACAATGGGAGGTGTTTCACTAAGATAGCAAATTCTTTACCTTTCTACCTCAAATGTCAATGGTCACCTTTGAACATTGTATGTGTAAAAGGAATGTGGAAAGATTGTAATGCTATCCAGCATTACAAGATTTATAAGCAGTTTCAAAGTGGCACCTAAGTTTGGAATCTTTAAAAGATTCAGACTCAGTCCCTGTGGCCTTTGCTCTGCTGCAGCTGTTGACTGCCAGAATGGCACATTAGGTCTTCTGTAAATACAAACGATGAAATTAGGTTACTACATTTGTACAGTACTTGTGTAATGTCAGAGTTAAGTATCTTTTACTTTGACCCCTTACTCCTGTCTTCTTTTCTTTTTAAAATTCCTTATAGTGTTGAGCAGGTAGAAAGGAGCACAGATGACCTCTTTTTCTCCCTCCCGCCCTCCAAGTTTTAGTTATGGATTAACCTGCACTATGGTCTCACTGTGATAAAGTGTGGTTGTTTTCCCTTTGAATTCTGGTTTATATTGAGATTGTATAGGGACTGGAAACATTTGATTTGTACACACAAATGTCACAGGGTTCCCATTTAAAGATTGCTTCATGAATTTGAGTGCTTCATGATTGAAGAGGGATTGTTAAGGGAATTCTCTGGAAAACATTTAGAGTTATTAATAGAAGTGAAGGCTATTAAAATTTGATCAGTCAAGTTATGATGACTTAATTATTCTGTCTGCCATAGATAACAGTATTTGCAGGTCATGTATCATAGTAGCAAATTTACCTGAACCCTGGGTTTCTTAAAAGTCATGTCATAACTGAGGCAGCTGTGAGGGAATTACTGTTTTGCAGCAGCAATTGGCTGCTGAGACATGAAACAAGTGTAGCTCGCATGTAATTACATGAAGTGCTACTGAGCATATGCTCTGGAATTCAGTTACTTGCAGAATAAAACACTGAATTTTGTTTCTTTGCTAAAAGAAGTACTGTTATTAAACAATACTTACAAACAACTAGAAGTATAATTGCAAGAACTGTCCAGTGTTGCTGTCTGTCTTTGCTGTCCCTGGATTTTGGTAATACCTCCATATTTATCTGAACAGGTGGTCAGTCATTCTTCAGCCGAAAGGACTCCATCCGGACCATCTACACATCCCTGCACAATGAGCTGAAGAAGGTGGTGGCGACGGGTCACAATGCACTAGGAGGAACAGCTCCTCACTTGGAAGAGCTGCTTTCTCACCTGTCTGAACAGCTCTGTTTTTTTGTTCAGGCTCGGATGGAAATTGCTGACTTCTATGAAAAAATGTACACGCTCAGCACCCAAAAGTTCATTAACTCTGAGGAACTGGTAAACATTTTGGAATCCATTTTAAAGAAATACAGTTCAAGGTCAGTGCTTCTTTGCTGGCAGTATATACTCAGACACATGATCTGTAATACCTGGTGTTGAAGTTCAAAGCAAACCTAAAGACTTTGCTGCTCTTTGACCGCTGAACAGCACAGCCCCTTCACAAATTCATGTGTGAAGTCTGTGTTGGCCAGCAGCGTCAGATGCATGAAGTTTCTTTAAAAGAAGAAAAATGACAAAAGGAGTCTGCTCATGGTGTACTAGGAGCCTTCTTCCCTATGCCTAATTAATGCTCATCATGTTCATTTTCAGGAGAGAGGAAGAGTGATTTTATAAGGCTTCTTGAACTTTTTCTTTGTTAGGGGAGAGGAAACAAGCTTTAATTTCATGTGGATGTCAGTAAAGGTGATATAAATAAAGCAAATACTTTGACTGTGACAATCTTACTTTTTAGGCTAGAATATATGTCTGCTTAGATCTCAAAGCTACAGCACAACTATCTGGCCTAGATGGGAGGGCTTTATGATTCTGTGTTACCACTTTTCTCCAGAGGTCTTGGAGCCAGTAGAAGGAAAACCTCTGAGACTTTGGTCCTTGCCAGTAGGGTTTCTTGAAGTTAAGATTTAATACTTCCTGTTACAAAAATCCTGGGATGTTTCTGAATGAGGGTAGGTTAGATGTGAAATACATCTAACTTATGTGCCTTGAAAGTGTTAGCAGTTGAAAAGAATTTTTGAATTCTTCCACACACCCAGTTCTGCCTCTTTATTTTAAACCAAAAAAGGTAGCCATTGTATGAAGTTAACTGTCAGATGTGGTTGAATTTCTTTAAATTGTTGTTAGTGAAATAGTTTCTAAGTAGTCTTTTGGAGAGAATATTCATGGCTCTTACTTTTTTCAACTGAAGCACTGCAGCTGGTTCCCTTATTTTTTTAGGGATACGTTTGGCAAATTGCCAAGTATTTTTGCAATTTGAAAATCAAAACTAGTGTATATGATCTTAGTAGAGACATTTTGCAATTCCTGGCTTGTGATCACTTAAAATATCAGGGCTGTTAGTCCAATAAAAGCCTGAAACTTAGATATATATTCCTTGGTGTGATAAACTTTAGGGAGAAAAGGGAAGTAAGTGTAATGGTTTGGGTGTTTTTGTTGTTGGCGATTTTTGTTTGGTTTTTTTTTTGAAGCGGATTTCTCTTGTACATTAAAATTGCCATCTGTTCGGAGCATGTGCTGAATCAACAGCACTGCTAAAAATCTGAGAACCAAAATTCTTACTTTGATGAAGTGGTTGGAGACTAAACCTGCATGCAAAATGTTTTACTATGCTGATTAAATACATTTCACAGGTACATTGTAAGGTATTATATATTATATAATATGTTTGTATTATATATATATATATATATATAATTGCATCTTAATAAAAAAATAAGTAATATCTCCCTGGAAAAAATACTGATGATCTCGCTTTGGGTTAACAAGCAGTTTTTAAGATGGAGACAATCTAAGATTCTGTCAGAGCTATTTCAGTAGCTGCAGTGTGCTCCTACCCAGTGATGTACAGAATATTTCTGAAAAATGTGGGTATAATGATATATTCCTTTAGTTCTTCCTTTTAGTTTCTTCGTATCTTCGGTTCTGTGGTGTGTTCTGTTGATATGTGCTGGCTGCAAGGCATTTCTGCTTTATAGGTGAAAGATCAAATAAAACTCATCATTACCCAGCCTCTTCCCTCTGTCAATATATTCCTCACATGTAGTTGAGGATGTGTGCCATTATTTCAGCCAGCTGTGCTAGGGCTGGACAGGATGTGTGCTTTTTAGATAGGTTCTGGCCTTGACTTCTTTCCTTTATGTGTGAAAATAGCTGGTCAGATAACATAGAGGAAATACCTGGTTGCTAGTAGAGGAACAGCAGAACTGACAGTTAACAAGACATACTGTTTGTATCTGAAATATCATTAATTCTTGAACAGTTTAGAGCTATTTTGATATTATTTTATTACTAATTATTGCTGACTTGTGCATGGCTAGTCAACGTTTTCCGTTTTTCACTAGAATACGTCTGGAGAAGTTTTTTGATTCTTGGTTTGGGTGGGATCTTAAATAATTAAAGCAGCATCTGAAGCAGGATCCTTTAAAAGTTCAGTATAAAATGCATAAGTAACTATAACACCTATTCTGATGTAATAATTTTTAAATGCTTAATGGTTTTTATCTAGTCAGCATTGTGTAATATGTGCATGGATGTGTGAATTCTGGAAGTAAATAAAAAGAAAATGTGTTTTCTTCACAGTCTGTAAAACAAAACTACCATCCCTGTGTTTTCAGGAATGATTAGGAGAAAAAAATCAAATTTCCAACGTGTTTTTAAGTTTTTGACACTCTGGCTTATTGTAAAATGTAAAAACTTGTCTGTTTTACATGAGGTCAGTTGGATGCTTCTATGTTTTAAAACTCAATTACAGCAGATATACTTAGTACATAACTCATCCGTTTATTCTGCAACCATATCAAGCTTCTCAGCTGTGGGTGAGGTGTGTATTTTTGGATTAAAACAGTTTAGCAAATCCTGCTGGACAGTGAAACATTAAGAAAGCCATGAAGCAAAATAGAAATGGGAAGCTGTACATCACAATGTTAATCCAGTAGATTTTGGCAGTGCTGCCTTAATAAGGATTTTTAAATTGATTTTAAGATGGAAGAAAACTTTCTCGATCTGACTGCAGATATGTTTAAACCACTGTGCTGTGTGTCATTTGATGGGACTGCAATAAATAATAATACCCCTCTTAAAATACACAGGAACAAAACTGGTTTTTTGGGTGAATATCAAAACAATTGGATATATTTAATGTTGACTGTTAGAAATTATTTTTGTTGATTCTTGTTCGTACTCTTGTTTGTCCAAAGAAATGTAAATATGCTCTGGACTTCTCGGCCCACCAAAGTGGCCAGTAAATACTGGATCTCTGCTCTGGCAGGTCTGCCTGAGGATTGCTGGCATGTGCTGTGTGCAGAAGGTGCCTGGTCACCCAGCCAGGCTGGTTTCCCCTATGTTGTGCACCTGCTGGTTTATGATACTCTTAATTTCATTTTCTTCAAATTAATTTGGACTTGCATTTTAATAATAAATCCTTGCAAGATAGAAATTGTGGCTTCCAAAGGAAAAAGAGATCAGTGATAAAATAGTCAGACGTTTCTCACAAGCCAAAGGAAAAGTAGTGGAGAGGGGAGGAAAACCCTGACATTTTCATTCTCTTTTCTGGTCTACAGCAAAGTGAAGTGTTTTGGTTGAACCAACTATTTACAAAACAAGTTGTATTTGTTGTGTCCTAGAAGCTGAGAGGAATAATGACATTGCTTTACTTTCAAAAGTTGGGAAAATTCTGTATAAACTTTACTGTTTTAAACCAATAACAAGACCCAAGATATTCTTCTGAAGTGAGAAGATAAATCTGTCTTTACTTAAATGGAAACCTTATCAAGTCTTGCCTTTGAATGGTTCATTGTTCTTTATTAGACACCTCTTTGAATCCTAAATGCCAATGAGAGAACATATTTACTAAAAAGGCCACTTCTTTCTAAAGTTATATATTTTACATTACAGTTTTTCACTGTTTCAATTAAGTGTTATTGATGATGTTTGCAAATTTGCAAGTAATTTGAGTATGATTGGAAGAGAGGTAGACTACATCTCTATTTTTTCCAAATGTCAGGAAAAAAAAGTGAGAAGAGAATGAGTTAATTGGAGTTCCAAAAAGCAAAACCAAGCTCAGGTTGTCTTCCTCATAGCTCCCCTGTGTGAACTACAGGAATTAGAACATAATTCCTTTGATTTAACATAATGTCTTACTGCTATTCCAGAATCATCAAGACATATATTACTGCAATTTAAAAAGGAGTGGAGTTATAGTAGTTCATGGATTAAGATAAACTGTGATTGTTCTTGAGCTGATGAAATATAACTCCCTTGCTTTGGTAGAGAAATGTCGGACAGATGTTATTTTGTCAGATGTCAGATGTGAAGCACTGTTTGTTCATGAAAATATTTGCCCTAATTATGTAAAAAGAACTGTTCTTTAAATTAAGAATAATATTTTTTGTTTGCACTTTGTTCTGCAAAGTTGATGTTTGATCTTTTGTCTGTTAACTGGCAAATACTGTCTGATTATTTTACCATTGTGTACAGCAGTTCTCATGTCTTGACTACTGTTATGTTTTCTAGATTTCATCATCCAATCCTCAGTCCTCTTGAAAGCAGTTTCCAGCTGGAGGTGGATGTGCTTGCACACCTATTAAAGGCTCAGGCTCAGATCTCAGAGTGGAAGTTCCTTCCATCCCTGGTCAACTTGCACAGTGCTCACACAAAGCTACAGACTTGGGGCCAAATTTTTGAAAAACAGCGGGAGACCAAGAAGCACCTGTTTGGAGGGCAGTCTCAGAAGGCTGTGCAACCTCCTCACCTCTTCCTGTGGCTGATGAAGCTCAAAAACATTCTCCTTGCCAAGTTTAGCTTTTACTTTCATGAGGCCCTTAGTCGACAGACAACAGCATCCGAAATGAAAACTTTGACTGCTAAAACAAATCCTGATTACTTTGGGAAAATTTCCAGCTTCATCCGGAAATACGATGCTGTCAATGTTTCCTTAATTTTTGACAATCGTGGATCAGAGAGTTTTCAGGGACATGGTTATCATCATCCCCATTCCTACAGGGAAGCTCCCAAAGGAGTGGATCAGTATCCTGCAGTGGTGTCTCTGCCCAGTGACAGGCCTGTTATGCACTGGCCCAACGTGATCATGATTATGACTGATAGAACCTCTGACCTCAACAGTTTGGAGAAGGTTGTTCACTTCTACGATGACAAAGTCCAAAGCACCTACTTTCTGACTCGGCCCGAACCTCACTTTACCATTGTAGTTATTTTTGAGTCCAAGAAGTCAGAAAGGGACTACCATTTTATTTCTTTTCTCAATGAAATTTCACATTCCCTTAAGAATTCCAAAGCTTTTGCAAGCTTGAAGCCTGGATCCAAAGGGTGAAGTACTAACTACTTAAAAGTTGTCAAGGCACTATGCCAGCCTTGAGGGAGCTGTAGCTTTCAAAGTTACATAAATTTGTGTATCTCAGAGTCCATTTGAAAAGGAACCATTTTTAAAAATAAGGTTGGGGTTTTTTTTTTAAGCTAACAGACACTTGAAGAAAAGTATTTTTGGGCAGTACTCAGTGGGGCAACTTAATTGTGGGGTGGTGAAGTGCCACTGTGGGGGTTTTTTTGGTGTGGTTTTCAATTTCCAGTATGATTTATTTTTTTAGTCCACGGTTTTGTTGCCTGTATCAGAAAGGAATATATGCACTTTATCATAGTCTGATCATTGACTGTCTTCTACAGAGTTTATTGAAAATGTGATGAGGATGGAGATACCATCTTTTCAGAAAACTGCATTGTCTGACAGGAATGATTTCTGGGAACTAAACACTGATGCAAGGGAATATTAAAAAAAGTGAACCTGCAAAGACACATTTTAAATAAAAAAGAGGAGAAACAGAAAAGTCACTTTTGTTAATTATAATGTAGTTTCCAAATAGTTTAAAATGATAATTGACTTCTTTCACACTCTGTTAAAACACTGGTAATCTGTTCTAAAGGCCCTGTATTGTAAAGCTTGGTCATTGCTCCTGGACTTGTGCTGGGGCAAGAAAAGCTGCAGCATGGCCTGGAAGGCTGATATTCTCTGGAGAGCTGTGGCAGTGTGGGCCCAGTCTTGGCTCACACTAACTGAAGCAGACAAGCTGAATTAGAGCAGGTGTTCCAGAAGGAACAGCTCCATGAAAAAAGCACCAAGGGTCTGTTCAATTTGTGCTTTTTGTCTGGCTAACTAAAAAAAGGAAAAAAAAAAAGTCAGTAGAAAATGCCCTTTTTAAATGATTTATTGTCTAATATGCTGTTAGTGTCAATCTAGATTTGTTTTCAGGTTTTTATAACTATTTTTTTTCTCTCTTTTCAGTTTTAAATAATTTCATAATTAAGCCAAAACACTTTGGGGATTTGGATTTAAATATATAGCCTATGCAGTATGTTTACCTCATTCTTTCACCACTTCTAGGCTGCAGGGTTGGAAAAAGTATGTTTTCTAGTTACCCTGAAAGTGCATTAATTTGGAAATCAGGGTTTCCAAATAGAGTAAAGGGGTCAATTTGGCTGTGCCTCTAGCCTTACACTGCAGGATTCTTCTGACTGTTAGCTATGCAGTTGTGCACGCACTTTCACGGGGGTTCGGGAGAACTGGTGTGTATATAAGCAGTAAAGTAAGGTCATTAGTTGAAACTGTGTAATGTATACTAACATTGTCAGGTTGGTTGTAAAAGGGAGTTTAAGTCAAAATGTTGGTTTCTGTTAAGATTGAACTATAAAAGATACTTTTGCGAATGTGTCTTTTTATGATTCCCTTTCTCTTCCACAGAAGGTTTTGGTAACTTGTCTTGCCTCTCTGCAAATGCTGACTTTTTACAATCATATAAGCATATAAGCCTGTTCTGTTCTTGAAGTGCAAGCTCTGACTTTCCACTCTGTGCCAAATGGAACCTTCCTTGCTTTGCTCTAACTGTGTGTAGCCTGTTTTGAATATCAGTGCTACTGCCTTTTACCTGAAGGCTTAGTCTGTCTGACTGCAGCACCACTTGAAAAAGCTCAGTCTGCTCTTTGCCACTAGAAAATAACAGAGGTTGCAAATATACCAGCAGCTGGAGGGCACCTGTTTTTTGTGTTACCCTTTGCAGCTTGAATGCCATTTTAACAGGACAAAGTTGCAAATGACAGTACTCAGAGAGTTTGTGTGCTTCCCTCTGTGGGACAGTGACCTTGAAATAACTTGTAGTTTTGACTTCCCTCAGCCTGAGTAACACAAAAGAAACTGTTGCCAGAACTGATTCCCAGTCTTCAGCAGTGTAAATAAAGTGTTGTACAAAATCTGTCCGCCTGTACAGTACTTCCCTGTCATAGTATCTGTGGGAAAAGGGAGAGAAAACTGGAGGAAGAAACTGTGGTACAGACATGTTTATGTCTGAGTTGCAAGGGAGGTGCTGGAAGAGGTGGAAGGGAAATCTGTTGCCCTTTGAAGCAGACCAGCAGTTTTTACATGTTGCTGAAATGGCCAGAGGCTGCTCCCAGTGGTTTTTATGGGGAAGGGAAAAAGAGGTGACTGTTCAGCAGACTTGGTAGCTCACATCACACTCCTGTCCTTGGCAAATAATATCTCAGAAGGGAAGGGATGCTGGGTGATGTTTCTGTGCAGCAGGAGTTGGTTTGCTGCAGTTTTTTCCTCAGAGTATCTTGGGAAAGCAATCACAGGAGCAATGTGACTCATGGGTAAGAATTTCTGAATTTTTCAGTTGAAGAACCAAAGGGAGCCATAACCATTACTCTTGTGATGTGTGAAGGGAGGGAATGGGAGAGATTTGCAGGCAAAGGGTAGAAAGAATTTCATGCTAGAGAAACCTGTGAGGTTGTCTCTAAGTCCTGTCCCTGTGGCTCTCCTTGTAAGATCTCAGCATTAAATTAATGTAACATGGGGAGCAGAAAACTCAGGCTGTAGAAGTGGCTTGGATGAAGACAGGTGAAGGTGAAGAGAGGTGATATAGAATCAATAAGAAACAGTGTTGCAGAGTTGAGGTGTGCTGTGACCAAAAACAAAGTGTGGGGAGTGTGAGCGTGTGGAATGAATGAATATTTATAGGTTTGTCAGATCCCTGAACACTCACAGCAGTTTCTTATTGATGCTTTATGGAGTTTATGTTTTAAATTACAAATGAGGTAATGGGGAGGCTGCATAGGGTTCAAACTGGAAGATTAGATATGTGGAAGAAATTCTTTGCTACGAGTATGGTGAGACATTGGAACAGGCTGTCCAGAGAAGCTGTGGTTGCCCCATCCCTGGCCAGGTTGGATGGGGCTTGGAGCAACCTGGTCTAGTGGAATGTATCTCCAGCCATGGCAGGGACTTGAATGTAGATGGTCTTCAAGATCCCTGGCAGCCCCACCATTCTGTAATTCTGTATCTATGATGTAGAACTGGCTAGGCCAAAAATGAAAACCTGCATAATTAGACAAGGGTAGGGGGGAACATATCTGTGGAGTAAGTAGAGAAACTCAGTAACTGGAAAAAATATATATTCATTACTAACTCCAGTACTGGAGAGATTGATCAGTGTCTTTACTATAAGAACAGGAAAACAAATAGAGTTTTGCTGAACTGGGTGTTACTCCATCTGCCAGCTTTTCCTCTACACCAATTTAGCTAAGATTAAATGTGCTAATGTACTTTAAAAGTCAGGTATAAAGGACTGCTTTAAATGCAAGATGTAAAGATACTTATGACAGCAAACTGAAAGCCATTGCTTCCAGACATATTTAAACATTTTTAAAGCAGGTACTGAGATTTGATATTCCTAGTGACATTCAGATTGCTTAGCATAGCAGTGTTAAGGCTTATCTTGTAGCAAATTTCATGTACCTCATAATTTGCCTGAGTCCATGAGGATACTGGGGGAATATTTAATTTAGTGTCCTTTGCCTGCAGTGTGATTTTGACAGCAAATGTATTCTAAGAATAGTCTTAGATATTTTATATTTATGTCTCGTAAGCTGTTTTCTTTTGCATGTGGTATTCAGGGTTTTTCTAGAATAAGACATTCTTTTATTTCTCCTCCCTTTGCATAAAGACAGTGCAGGGAATGGAAACTAATGTATTTTGTATTGTGCTGTGAAGGACTGCAACATATGCATAATGCACGTAATATTCAGGCTTTAATGATCTAAAAGTAACAGAAGCTCCTGTTTGAATGCTAACACCTAGCATTCAATCTATCCACATCCTATCTAATCCGCTTTTATAAAATATATTTTCACTATAGCAGAAAGCAATTTCATGGCACTCACACAGTTAATCACTGCTGTGGTCCACTCTTCCTCATATACAAGCATTTTGAGACATCAGTGATCATTCTAGTGGTAGTTTTTTGACATCATTTATCTGAGGCTTCTTTGTGTATGTGCTTCAGATCAGGCTGCTGCTGCCTTGGACTGCACTGGGTCCCAGTCTTTTCATAACCAAGCTTTGCTTGAGGAAATCAGCAGTGTGCTGTACTTTGTTCCCCAAGTCCTGTTTTTTAGCCCACTGCCTACAACTCCTCGTCTTAGCAGAAATCAGGATGTCACACAGCATGGCTGGTCCCGGGCTTCTGGGGAGCTCTGGTTGCTTCCAGAAGTGCTGGCACTAAGCTGACGAAGCTGGCTGAACAGTTTGGTGTTTGTGCCCTGTTTGCTCCAGCAGTGCTGTTTTCAGACTGGCAGAGATGTAAGCCAGCCGTGCCCCGGTGGATGCAGAGGCAAGGTGCTGCTTGTTTGCTGGGACTCTGCCTGAGCCTCACAGCAGCAGGTCAGGGTTGTGCCCACGGGAACAGCCAGTGGCTGGCCCAGCAGGGATGGCCTTTGGGCTGCAATTGTGCAAAGGTGGGAGCTCTTTATTGGGACAAGCAGAAGAGGCCCTGGAAATGAGAATGCTGACTAAGTACAGCAATAATGTAATGCTTTGCAGACCTGGCAAAAACAATATACAAGTCAAATGCAAGATGGAACTGGACTCTGATTTCATATTAGCAAAATATGTTTGCATGTTCGTTTAAACATGAAGTACTCTTTGGAGGATAGAGGTAACAGGTTTTTGCCATGAAATTGCTTTAAGTACTCAGTCATTTTCTCCAGCAACTGCTTATTTCCCTCTCTGGGGCCTGAATACACTCAACACATGGCCTGACTTATTTTGGTCATTGATATGGAGCTTTTCTGGGGGAGTTTGCCTGTTTGAGTACAGTTCTGTCTTAACTTTAACTCTTTAACTGCAACTGGTGTTGCAGCCACTGGGTTTGTGGTTGGGTAACAGAGTTACACAGGGCAGTGGCAAGAAGGGTAAAATACAGAAGGGGAGACAAGTCACTACAAGATGGGCTTGGAAAGATGACAGCTCTGGGAAAGACAGGCAGGGAGAAAACAGACGTAGAAGGGCTGCATTGCAGATGGACCATGAGCAGAAGATTTTTGTTGGACTCTCTGCATTGCTGGCCTATTTTCACAGGAATTTATATAAATTTTATGTACTAGACCCCACCCGTAGTTTCAGCTGTTTGTTTGATGTGACTTCTTTAAAATAACTATACCCTTTCTAGGAGGGTGGTGTTCCATCTTTTTGTACCAGCAGTCTTGGCAAAACAGCTGGTTTTGGGCAGATGATTAAGACAAGCTTTGTGGTGTCCTGTTATTAGCCGGGATATGCTGCTACAATGCTACAAGCTAACATCTGAAGCTTCAGAGCCGTGAAATGCTGTGCTTCATTTGTGCAGCTCACTGCTGATAAGATAAAATATTTAGCAGTACTAAGGTTTTGGCTCTGATATATGCATCATTTGCAGTAAAGGTATTGAGAGGCTTTTTAGTGTGTGCAAGTTGAATTCCTCACATCAGAGCCATAAGGAGCCAACGTCACCATGGTCCTGTACTGGGATGCACAACCTTGAATCAAGAATTGTAAGGTTCCTGTGGGAAGGATGATGTGATCCTTGGCAAAATGAGGGCCAGTTGGAGATGCTGAGCTTAGGCTGGGGGTGTCCCTATTAAAATGAATTCCCAGCCTTTGATTTTGTCTTTGAATTAGTTCTCTGAGAGAACCCAGGCAGAGGGAATTGCCTCCCACAGTATGGAATAGTCTGATGGTCTCTTAAACATTTATTTAGTAAAATGTCATACCCAATATCAATGTTGGCTTTGACCAGGGGAATCCAAGTCAACCTCTCCGTCTTCTGTGTGGTTATGCAGATGTTCAGCAGACCCTCCAGGTATTTCCTCTGCTTTCTCAGGTGAGGAATAAGATTCCTCTCCCTGGCCCTGGATAATTCTCTTGGCAAAGGGGGCAGGAGAGGTTAAATTGTCTGAAGAGGAGAAGCTCATCTACTCTCTGGGTGGGAGTGGCCCATTCGAGTCATCACAGTGAGCAGTGAGGAGCAGCCCAAGGACCAGGCTGTTTTCAGCAGGTCTGTGGTGGCTGCTGCAGCTGCAGCTGCAGCTTCTCCCACTGCCATTGCTGGGTCTGGTTCCTCAGGGTCTGGGAGTGATGCTTCACCAAGGACTGCCTATGACTGCCTGAGACCTCCATGTCATCTGGAGGTAAAACTCTAGGAAGACAACACTTAGAGAGTGAAAATTTGGGTTGTAATACCATGCCCTTCATGTGAGGGATCTGCATTCGACTTGCAGTGGAAGAGCTGAGGCTGCTTTGCCTCCAGCAGTACAGCTGGCTCCTGTCCTCAGTCTGAGAGATGCCAGCACTTGTCAGGGGGATGGGGTGAGAGACTGGGTGTACTAACAGGTTTAGCTTTCTGCTTTTAATCCCATGATGCAAATCTGCCCAAACTGTTTTGAAAAGTTGACATATTAAGTCCCATTCTAGGTGCAGAGCTCATTTCTAAGTAAAGTGCCTGGAGCTCTGCTGAAAGCAAAATGTGTAAGCCAAATAAAAGCTGCCTTTGCTTTCTTGTCATGCGTCCCTGTCTGTAAAGAGCAAAAGCAAGTTACTTTCAAGTGTCATTGGATAATAGCTTTTTAGGAAAAACCCGATCCTCATTTATGGTTATAGAAGCAGGAAATGAGTGCAATGAATCAAGTCTCCACCTCGCCCTCCTATGGCAATTTATCTACAATTTGGCTCGCAAATGCAGTAGGATTGGATGTAGCTGGTCAGCCACCTCCACGATGAAGTTACACTGTGTGCTCAGGCTGGCTTTGCTTGGAGGACTTCCAAATGTTGTACGCTGAATTTTCCCAGCACAGGAAAGCTGGCTGACCTGCTGAATGTAGCTTGCAGTAAGAAAAGCAAGAGGCAAATTTCTGAAGCTGTGTGTTACTCTCTATCAAGTATAAAAATAAATGGGTATAAAACTTGCTCTAACCTAATGGGATTTTTGGCACTATCTAATTTTTCTTTCTGTCCTTGTAGACTGAAATGATATCCCAAATTCTTATCCCAGAAAATGTAAGGCTCTCAATATCTAAATATGCAGTGGGTACCTCAGGCTCACCTCTGCTTAGGACTGAGTAGTTAAAATAATGGCTTCTAAGTTAGGAATGGCTCATTCTAGTTGTTTCTATCTGAAATTGTCAGAGAATGGTTAAAAATCTCATCACCACCTTATTGATGAATGTTTAGTATGTTCAAAAAGGAAGTGCAAGTCAAGAGATAGAACAGTCACAAGCTCTTGCTACATCTGCCTTTAAAGCTGTCAAGGAAAATATCTTCAGGGGGCTAAGATAATAATATGTTGAAACTATAAGGCTTATACTTCAGACTGTAATTTACTCCACAAACACTGAGGAATTCATCTGTCTGGAATGTTATTCTGCAAATGTGCATTAAAGGGACTTTACTGTTTTATGCTTTTCACAGTAGCATTTTCTTAAGCACTTATTTTTATATGTTATGTTTGAAATGAGCCAGATACAGCTTTTTCCAAAGCTGCAGAGATTCAGAGACTGCAGAGTGTGGGCTTGAAATACGGTGCAGGTCAACAGATTCCTATTTGCAGTTTTTGTACCATTACTTAATGCATACGATTGATACGTAAAACCACTTTTTTGCTTCAGCAAAGCAGAAAAAGTGCCACTAGGGGGTGGTATTATTACAAAAAGAAAAAAGTAATTAGGAATCTCTTTCGAGAATGAAATAATTTATACTCTCCTCGTCCACATTTATAAACATGGGATAGATCTTACTGCTCTAGTCAGATTTGTTTGAGTCTTGCTGGCTCTTTTCCCTATAGAGTGATTTGTAGTTCTGCTTTAGCTGTAAACAGCAATAGCAGGTATCTAGTTTCATACCTTAATGTATATATGAATACCAAAATGATGTTGTTTCATCTTCTCTGGAAGAAACTTTTTTATTGATTGCCAAGAAAAGTCTGTAAAAGAACTTTTATGATTTTTTTCCTCTTGAAAACTACCCATTCATTTAAATTTGCATTCCAGTTCAGAAAACATGAAGTGTTTTTTTTTCTTTCCTTTTATTTTCTTCTTAAACAGTGAGAAAATGAAAAAAAAATTTGTTTACCAAGGCTGACCTGTTAAAGGCCTCATAGGGAGCATCAGGCTGGGGTTTAAGCCTAATGCAAAGTAATAGGATTTTGATAGTCTTCTGTGGGAAGAGCTACTGTGGTATATAAGTATAAATATATATAGCATAACAGTGTGTGTATTTGTGTGTTTGTGTATGGAATATGGTATAATCACATGTTCCTGCATGGTATCACCTCATACATCTGATAAATGGTTGTACTGTAGCAGCCAAGGTATGGCCAGAGCACTGGGTAGTGCAGGGGCTGGGTGGCTCAGGCCTGGGGCCAATGTCCTTGTGCTGCTTTGGGTTGACGTATAAAACAGAGTGGTTTGGGATTTTGGGTTGGGAGGGATATTAAAGATCATCTTGTTCCAAGCCCCTTCCATGGGCAGAGACACTTTCACAAGCCCCCCAAGATGCTGCTGGGTTTGTGCTGGGGCTCGAGGGCCACGGGCAGGTGCCTGTGCCACCCCACTGCTACCCTTGGCATGGAGGGTGGAGGAGTTTTGCCAGGGCTACAGCCTGCACCAGCCCCAAAGAGAACCTGCAGGAGCAGAGGAGGAGGGAAAGTGGAAGGAACACAAAGGCCAAAGGAGAAGCTAGCAGGACCTTCTCTTCTCCCGTCGGTCCTCCAAGAGGAGTACAAGCCAATTTCGTGGCACTTTCAGCATGGTTGATACACCTGCAGCACCTTGGGCTGTGGGCTTGCTGTGCTCAGGGGTCAGTGGGAATGCTGTTCCCAGACAGTGAAAAGCTCCTCCCAACCTGTTGCATCCTTTTCTGATGACAGCCAAGCTTGTGCTTCACCTCTGCCCCCAGACTGGGTCAAACCCTGGTAATAATCGTATTTATTTTTCCCTCTTTGGTGTTGGAAGGCAGCTGGATGTAAGACATTATCTGGCCACAGCCTTTTGGGCTTTGATGTGATGTGAGAAGCATTAGTGTGTGTTTCCCTGCTGCTGTTTTACACCACTGCACACGACTCTGCTGCCAGGGGCATCGTTGCAGCCTGAGCTGGAGGATTAAAATGATGATCACATGAGGTTTGGTGGTGCACAGACAATGCATTCCTGCACCATGACAATGCTGAAATCCTGCCTCTTCAGGGGACTTCAGGGTGCCTTTGAAGTGCTACTGCGATTGCGTGCGTAGGATGCAAGTGCAGCACGCAAAGCCACCCTGTGGTGAGCTGGATTAATAGAACAGATTTCCAATGAATCATTAGGAAGATGAAATTTTCTACTTGCATTTAATCTTAGCTTGATAAATCACTCAGGGGGAAAAACACCCCACAAACCCAACAGTAAAATACGTGCAATTAGTGCTCCCATGATGAGACAGACTTGGGTTTGGAGAGCTGACAGTGGTGGGGAGCTTGGCTGACCATGTGGGGCTGGGGGAACATGGAAGGACCTTGGATTACGCTGCAAAAAGACAGCTTGGGGTGGAAGCAGCAGCAGCAGGGCACAGCTAAGTGCCCTGGTGGCTCCTCCTCATTTGCAAGCTGGCCATTGAGTGTATGGTTAAAAACTAATAATGTTCAGCCAGTTACTATAGCAATGGTGGGGCATGAGTTGTCATGGTGATGGAACAGAATTTTTCCTCACATTCCTTCAGGAGGGCAATGGATGCCATTCTGGGAGGCTCTGAACCTTTTGCCTCATATGTACAGAAACACTGGCAACTGCTGCAGTCAGTGAACATGCCCTGCAGTGTCATTACCTGGTTTTCCATGTTCTGATGCTAAATTTTTCTTTCTCATTTATAAAGATAAGAACACTCTGATAAGCCATAAATTGCCAAGTCAAACCTAATTATGTGCACTATTATTATACAAGTTGTGTTAATAAAACATAGTTCTGGCACTGGGGCTGTTCCCAACCACTTTGTGTGTGCTCTTCACCTCTGTATCTGCCAATGACACAACTCAATGGGGCCCATTTGAAAAAAGTAATTTTAAGCTGCTTTGCTTCAAATAATCCCATTTAACACAGAAAAGAAAAGGTATGTTCTGCATTGGAAATGCATTTTTTTTCAGTTTTATTTAAATTGCCTTTGCTTTCTCTTGCTCCATGGGCTTTAATAACAATACATTGTCTTTTTCTCTTACTCATGAGCTAGACATGAATTCCTTGTTGTCAGGGCATTTTTCTTACTGGTGGTCAACAGGACCTGTGCACTGTATGTAAATGATATTGCTTTCAATGGTTCTTTCTTTAGGAGATTGGGCGTAATGCCTATTTGTAGGAACCAAGAGCATTCTTATTGGCTATGTTTCTGCAGTTGTGCAAGAAAGCAATCTCCTAGACTGCAGAGCACATCCAGCAACTTGGTTTTGTAAGGATAAAAATGCATTCAACTTGACTCAGGGTGATGGCTATTTTAAAAGAACACAATATTCTCTTCATCAGCTACTTTTAAAGTCCCTAAACCCTTCACCCCCTGTAAGTTTCTGTGCTAAATCATGCACTTCAAAATGAATCCTGATAAATGGTAGTAGTGGTGTTTCACATCAGGTCTCACATGTTGCTTTCATAAACAGTGATTTCAGGCACCAGGAAGCCCAGGAAAGGGAAAATCTGAACTTAGGGTGTACAGCCTAACAGCACCAATATTTCATAAGTGTTTCAAATTTCATTTTGTCCTGTGCTTTTTTGCAGGTGAGTGTTGGGTGTGCCAGTAGAACTGTATTAGCTGCCAGGGAGCATAGCAACAATACTGGCTCAGAAGCATCCTGGGAGTTTGGCCTGTATAGTGCTTGGTAGGAATCCAGGCTGTGCTGGAGGCTGTGTCACTTTGGATTTAGGAAAGTAATCAGATATATTTTAAGTCCTTTTTCCTTTAGAAAGCTCTGATTACTGTGTGCTTCAGCATTCTACTGACATGAGGAGAACTGCTGGCTATGTGTCCTGGAGTACTTGTTCCAGTTCCTCTAAGCAAAGTCCAGCTCTTACAGCACCACTGTTGACATCTACAGAAGCCAGGGTTTCTTTTTCCTTTTACTATTCCTCTTGTTTGGAGCTTTATAATTACTCCAGTAAATGACGTTAAACTACTTAATCCAAAGAACTTATTTTTCAGAAATTCACTGAGCTGTGTTTTCCATGTACTAATTTAAGGGAAGGAAAAAAAAAAAAAAGAGTGAGGCATCTGGGCAAGGTACAGGTTATTGAGCTACCACTGCATGCTGGTTCTGGTTTTCCAAAATACACCCTGGATATAGCTAAGAGTCCTACATGGACCTGTACTCAAACCTGGTGCAGCCCTCCTTGATTAACTTCTTAGACTTCTTAGAGCCACTCGTTTTACAAGGAGCTGGGTAAAATATTGGGAAAATGTGGTTCCGTCTCATTAAATATCTGGCAAGTGTGCTGTGTTGTATCATCTCATTGTACTACCATTTGTTTGCTTTTCATACACAATATTCCAAGCTTTTGCTTGCTTGAATCTTACCAGTGGTGGACTTAAATCCAGTCTGTTCTTGGGTTGTCCTTTGACACTAAAAAATAATCACAAAGTGAGGGGCTTGTGCAGAGCCCATCTTATTCTTCTGATGTTGCATCAGCCCTGGAAGCTTTTCAAAGCCTCTCCAGACAGTCCTGCTCTCTGTTAGGATCTGCTCAGTTTACTTTTGTTTGGGTTAATGCATGTCTGTGGCCATGGGGAAATTATTAATAAATGAAGTATGAAAGATTTCACAGGGTCTTTATTTGGATATCTAGTCAGACATAAACTGTGATGTCAGTGCAGCTGTGTCCCAGATCGGGTGACGCCAGTGCATAAAGATTTGTAAACTGTGCTATTGTTCTTCAGGTATAATATTGTATATGAATTTTGGCAAGAGACCTCAAGAAATCTCATACTAAGGTGATTTTTTTTCTACCTTATCAGTCTTTCTGATGATAAAAGAAAACTGGCTTTTGAAGTCATGAATGGCTCTTGCGTTACATTGGTACAGCTTAGAAGATTTATGCCCAGACCTTTTGAGTACTCCCACTCCTCTTCCTCCCAAGTAAAAGACGTTGTTTCTGTCACTGTATTTTGAGAGAGGTGGATTTACCTGTGTTTAGCTGGTGAAAAGCTTTGAAGCTCAGTGAGTTGAGCTACTGTTGGAAGTTGCACGACTAACTTCTTACAGCAGAGACTGCTCACAAGATTAGAGAATGTGCAAGTCCACTAATGAGTAAATTTGGGTTTTATGAGACCTGAGGAAACTATTCAGTGATGTTAAACTACCTCTACTAGATACTGTTAAACTCCTTGTCTTTGGGGAAAGTGTTTATTTACAGGGGCGGCCTTGGTTCAGAAATTTGTTCTCTTGCTAGAAGGAATATTGCTGCAAATACTTTAATAGGAAGTTCTGATGAGGGAATGTTTGTCTTAGAGATTTTTCCAAGATCTTCAACAAACTATTGCCATTAGTAAGTTAGAAGAGACAATTTTTAACAGAAGTGAAACTCCCCTGCTATGTACATCAGCTGCTACTTTACATGGCAAGGAGTGTTAATGAGATGTTGCAGCATGCCAGAAGGAACTACCAAAAGAAACTGGCCCAGTGTGGCTCACCCTTTTTCCTTCTGTGAGCAAAGTCAAGCAAGAGATGACAGGCTCTCCATGCTGTGCCATGAATGGACTGCAGAACACTGCTTGTTAAAATGTGAAGTCCAGGAGGGAGGAGTTGGTATCCACATGAAGGAAACAGGGATGCCCATTAATGGACTTTTATGGTGGAAAGCACATGCACTTCATCAAAGATGATTTCAACATGGGATATTGTCCCCCTTAGTCTTCCTAAATATGGAAATACATGTATATTCATAAAACACTTGAGGAATGTTATCCCTGTTTGGTGGGTCTGATGGCTTAGGAAAGATATTAGGGAAATTTCCAAAATCCTTGGGAGTGGGAAACATCCTTCAGGTTTGGGGTAAGGGTGTGAAACCTGTTTGCATGTGTGTGTTCATACGTGTGGGTAATGGAGACTGTAAACAGAAACCAAGAGATATTGATTTTTTCCTTGCAGAGATCCAGAAGTAGTTGTGCAATAAATGTGAGAAGTGAAAAATGATGCTGTAGCAGTTTAATCAGGTGGCTTCTAAAAACATAAATATGGGGATTATTTCTCTATAAAACACTCTAAGATCTCACCAAGGGACACTTGATGTTATCAGATACATATAAAAGGAAGAGGTCTCAAAATAGTAATGTTTATGAAAAGTCAGTGGCTTCAGGACATTTGCAAACCATAAATGATTAACAGATGGAGTTTAAAAGGCGGCGAATTTCCATCCCTTCCTGTGATGCTCACAACTGAAGGAAATAGGAAAACATAGGAAGGAAATTTAGGTAAGTAAGAGCTGAGACTCGTGAGTATGCCACTAACAAGAGTGTTAGGAAAACCTCAAATTATATGACTTATAAATATATGTCTTATATGTTATATATGTCTTATATGTAATATATGTAATATATGTCTTATATTATAAGTCATATAAATATATGACTTATAATATGACTCCCTGGGGTCCTGCTAAGCCATGGGCAGCATGGGCTGCTGAAGGGAGGAAGAGCAGTAGGGTTTCAGTGTCCTCAGATTGCTGAGCTGAACTCTTTAAATAAAACACTAGGCTGCTAAATTTTTCATCTGTCTCTCACAAATAGAAGTTCTTAGTCTGACAGCTTTTCCTTTGCATTCTTAAGTATTACTATTTTAATAGCAATATTTGGTCCCCAGTGCCCTGACTTGTACTGGGGTTTTCTCTGTGTGCCCTTGAGGCTTTCTCTGCTGAGGGAGCTGAGACATCCCAAAGCTGTTAGCCAGAGCTGACCTGTAATTTTCCAGTAAGTCATCGTGCCATCAGGAAATGCCACTTTGTAAAGCTCAGAATATTTCCTGAAGACATACTTCACAGCAATGTTTCATTCTAGAAAGAGCAGAACAAACAAACACAAAAGCATTTTTCTTATGTTAAAGCAGAGTTGTTTTGTATAAGATTTTACAATGAAATGCATTTATCCTATAAGCATAAAAAATGCAGCAAAGCATTTCAATAAAATATTTCTTTAGGAACAAGTTACAGAGGTTCTTTTGTCCATTTTTATTATGGAAAATATATTTAAGCTTGCAGAATTTGCTGTGGAAGTGGAAATCCTATTAAAGCCAGCTTTGTTTTCTCTCTCTGTGCTGCTTTGCTTTGGTTTATGTCTTGTATTAACGAGGTGTTCAGCTGTGCAAGAAATAATGTTTTTCTCACTTTGTGGTTGACTTTTTGATTGCTTAAACTTACTTGCTGTATAGTATCTTTACAGCCCAAGCATTTGTAATTTATAACTTAGTTGTACAATAGTTCACAAAGATCCAATGTAGAGTGGATATCCTATATATGGAATGAGAGATGCAGTTGAATTTAACTTTTGAATCTCTGAAAAGATGGCAGGACTGGTTTGGTGTTTGAATCTGGAAGAGAGCATGTCACTTGTAAAATAGTTACATTTAAACAGAAGCTACTCAAGGGCTGTTGGACAGTTTGGTTTAGGCCTCTTGGAGGATTTTTCATTAAAAAATTCAGACAGTATATTTTGTAGTACAAGCCAATAGAATAAGTCTATGTCCCTGTATAGGTTAACTTGCTGGGGACTGGTATTATGCTCGAGGCCAAATGCCAGTTCTTCCACCATGAAATGTGAATTCAGGTCTCCTTAAAAGGTAAACCCCATGGAAAACCCACACGAATTATGAGAAACTGTTATGAACTGAATCATAAATTTTTAATATTCAGTTACCCTGAGGTACAAGCTAGAGCTTAAAATAAATTGTTTTATATTTCATACTCTGAGTAGTGCATGCAACCATACGTGAAGGGAAATGAAGTTTCCAAAGGACTCCTTGCTTTGGGTTAAACAGGACAGTTTTAGAAACAGTCATTGTGGAGACAGAATTGTACCAGATCTGTGTGTGGGCACAAAATCTGGTGGTGCCTTTCATTGCCTGTCTATGTCTAGTGTCTCACCTTGTGCATGATCCAGGCTCCTTGCACAGCCTCAGTGACCAGCTCAGCATGGGCTGCCACTCCTGCCCTCAACACTGCAGAGGTCACAAAATCACTTGTGGTGGATAGGAAGCTTGACAAGAATTCAAGCATCACTTTTCACCTGAATTACGATGACGTTTTTTTTCCTCCCTGGTCTTCTAAGTGTTGAAACATCTGCAACTTCCCCCAGGCCCTGCTGCTTCCTTCCCCTGCACACCCCCTGCACACACGTGGCAGCAGGGATACTCTGCAGCAAAATGTCTCCCACCACTTGGGTACAGGAGAGAAGGTGGACCCAGCTCATTGCCTCTTTGGCTGAATCTTTTGTCCCTTATTTTTGCCACTCTAACTCAGAATCATCTTCTGCCCAGTTTAAGAGCATCCCACACTCAGGTCCTTCCCCTGTCAAACTCTCCCCCAGGTGGAGTGGGACACCAGAGGTGCTGGGCAGCATTTCCAGAGACAGGAGTGAATTACAAAAACCCTGGAGAGAATAGCACCTGTCTCACTTCAGCTCTATCTCAACAGAAGTTATGAACAAACCTGATTATCCTCACTCTTCCTCAGACTGCTGCAAGCAACGCTGGAAAATATTCCTGCACATAAGCATAACCACAAAGTGATTTCTATTTCCTTTTGCAGAATTGCAGCACCTAATTCTACAAGCATTTCTTCCACATACAAATGTGGTTTTTTGTTGCAGCTGAGAGGCCCGTAAGCCTCTCTGGCAGTCATTTGCCTAAGGGCAAAAATGCCCAGTCATGGTGACCAGGCCAAAGAACCCCTCTCCTGAGCTCGGACCCTCTGTTATCTCCCTGTAAGACAATAGGTCAATTTGAACCCTGACCCACACCATTGGATCACTTCTCAAAACCTCGGTACCCTATAAAAACCCCACTTTTTCCTCAGTAGAAGAGCTGTCCCTGGAACCCTTCACGGAGGATGCAATAAAGATTCACCTGTGGAACTTCATACAGCGCTTCTCCTCTCTCTCCCTGTGTCTGCTGTGGCACCTTAGCAAGGTTATGAGCTGAGAATCACTGCAAAGAGCTGATCACTGCTAAGAGCTGCATATCACTGTAACTAAGCTTGCTAAGTGTGGCCTGTGCCTGGGAGCTCTGCCAGAGGTGCTTGGGCAGGAGGGTGTGTAGGTGCCCTCCTACCCAGGAACAACCAAGGCAGCCGAGACCGACCGAAGCTGCCAGGAGGAAAACAATAGTTTTTTCCCTGCTTGATGTGTTTTATTTGATACTGGAATCCTTCCTTTAGTCAGATGAGACACGATTATTGCCAGTGCTTTGTAAAGTGGATGCAGTGGGGAAACTGAGCCACCGAGGCTCTGGGGATGTTTGTGTTGGCTTTAGCAAACAGGGCAGGGAGCCTCGGGGATGATGTGTGACATTCAGGAGCTTTGTAGGGATGGCACAGGTGACATCCCAAGGGATAATCCAAGGGAGCAAGGTGTGGACTGTCTCCTGCTGCATTTGAGTGCTGCTTTGCTTTGACCATGACACCTGGGATTCAGAGTGTATTAGAGGAGTTGTATAGATTTGAATGCTCTCAGTCTCGTCAGCAGAGGGAACGTTGTCACGGTGCTGTGTTTCGAGACCTCAGCATCTCCACGCACGGCCAGCCCGGGCACCGTGACCAGGGACGAGGCCCAGTTTGTGCGCCGTGCGCCGGTACCGGTTCCTGTGGGTCCTTTGTTTGGAGAGATCCTTCAGCAGCGGTGTGACAGTGACAGGCAGAGGCAGGACGGTGGCAGTGAGGAGGTTTATTGTGCTCGCAGCCGCGGTGTGACTGCGCCCCGTCTGCTCCAGCCACTGCCCCGAGGGGCGGTTCTGCGCAGGATTTTATCCAGATGGGTACGAGGGAGGGATAACAGCACAACAACCAATAAAGGGGATTCCAGGGGGTTACACGGGCGTGATATTGAACTTTATTATTTAACTATATTTAACTTTACCAACCAGGGGAGTGGGGAGAGATACAAGAACGCGCGGGCTTCATGACTGACAGATAACAGACAGTTACGTAACTTGCCTCAGGTGTACACGTGGGGGAGAGGGAACAAAGGGACAATATAACAAACTTAATAAACCCAGTTTTACACACTGCCACAGAATGTGTCCCTCTGATGTTGTGTTTACCGGGGGTGAGCCCTGGTGGTGGCAGTGCAGGGACCAGGGTAGTGCTGCTACCCTGCACGGGCACCCTCAAATGGGGCTCCTTTAGAGCTGATATCTGGGGCAGATGATGGTAAATTTGTAAGGCCTGAGCAAAACTCTTTGGTTTTTTTCACCAAGAGAAGGAAACATTGGGAAAAGTTAAATTATCTTCAGGAACTGCCTTCCCATTGATTTTATTAACTAAGAATGAAAAGGACACTAGGCATAACTGAATTATTCTATGACTAGTGTTACTAATAGATCTCCAAAAAAATTGAGTTAGCTTTGAGGTAATAATAATTGTACCTGGTACTGGAGACAGAACTGTAGTGCCCACACTGAAATGCTGGAGCCTGCTGGTATGCCTATAAAGCAGGAAAAAAATATTAAAACATGGAAAACACACAAAGTGATGGCATGTAAACAGAATATCAAGTTATTTCTGTAGAGCCCAAACCCAGTATTACAACACAGGTATAGAAGAAACTCAAGTTTTTACATAAAAGCTTGTAAATCAGCAGCTGCTTCACTGAACATGCACATTTTCATGTGCACAACTCGTGGATGTACATGGGTACAAATAGCATTTTGCCTACAGTATATAAGAAACTATTCTGTTCTGAACTTCCAGGGTTTGACAAAGTTAAGTTTAATCATTTAATTCAGAAATAAAACATGCAGCAGGAATTTTGCAATGTACCTGGCCCAATGCTTTCAAGAAATATTATATGCATATATATATATATTTATTTGGTTTTAACTTTTAATTTTGGGAGGGGTACAGAGGAGGGTTCAGAATTACTATATGATTTAGAAGCCTCAGATTAGCCACATTTCTGTCTCTGATTGTAACATTGTATGTAAACTGATTTTGTTCAGAATAACTTTGACTTAATCATAAAATAAGCCTTGTGATGTGTATGACAAATTTAAAAATTGTCTTCACACTAGGTCTGAAATTAATTTTTGACATATTCTTGTAGTAGCTTTCAGGAAAAAAAATAGCTGAGAAAATTATCCAGGTGAAATTCAGCTTAAACTTGTATTGATGGATAACTGTGTTGTACTCACCTTGATACTGTTTGCTGGGGGTGCTGGGTTGCTACTCTAACATCTGTCTCAGAAAAGATTGTAGGCAGGAAAAAAAAAACAATTAAAGTATGTGAGTTAAGATACTCAGCAGTTCTAGGTTGAAGTCATGAAGGATTTTAGGCATTTTCCACCATTAACACATTTAAATTCTCTATACATGGCTTTGGTACTAACATCAATGTTAATGCCACTTATTTGCAATCACAAACTCATTGCCAGAAGCCTGACCATTTAAAAGAGTGTCTTGTTCACCTCCAGAGGAGTGCCTGGCTCAGTGATTTGTCCCTCCCAGAGCATAATTCATTCAAATAAATGTAAATCACTATTTTATGTTGTTTGGTCAGGGTTTATAGATGTCAGTGTACACTACTGAAAAGGCACATGGCAGATATTAAGGGAAGAGTCGATGTGCATCACAGAGATGAGAACAGGCAGGGTTTGGTTTTGGTTTATCCATGGTGCTGCACTCAGTACAGCTATTATTGATTTTGATCCCACAAGTGTTTGACCTCCTTTGTACTGCACAACCTGTCTATATTTTACAGCTGATTTTTTTTTTTTTTTTGCCTCATACTTCATGTTCATATTCCATTAGTATGCTACTTGAAAAAAATAAATCGATTCAGTTTGTTAATTAAAAAAGGGAAATCCTCAACCTCCGACCCTGAATCCCTAAGCTGCTCTCCTGTGTCTGCGGTGCCCAGTGTGGCCTGATCCTGCTGGTGGATGGCAGTGACACAACTGGGTATCACAGAATCCTGGAACTGTTTAGGTTGGAAAAGACCTTTCAGATCATCGAGTCCAGCTGTCAATCCAGCACTGCCATGTCCACCCCCAAACCGTGTTCCCAAGTGCCACATCTATATGGCTTTTCAGCACCTCCAGGGATGGTGACTCAGCCACTTCCCTGGGCAGCCTTTTCCTGTGCTTGACAGCCTTTTCACTGAAGAATTGTTTCCTAACATCCAATCTAAACCTCCTGTGATTCAACTTGAGGCCATTTCCTCTTGGTTTATCACTTGTAACAGACAGAGACAGACATCGGGCACACTACTTGTGCAGCCATGGGGCAGAGGCTCAGCTGACTGCAGAGTTACAGTAAGAAGTTTATTCCTGCATTTATAATTTGTATAAATATATTGAGAAAGGTGAGAGAAAACCTGCTGACCTGTCCAATTCAGCCAGACCCAGATCATGTAATTTAAGTCTATTTAATCCCTCAGTCAGCATCAAATTGTGCATGTCTCCTTCCAGCCCTTGGGCCTGCCAAACTCTCTCACTGTGTAAGAAGATGTGGGAATACAGAGCTCTTCTCTCCCTTGATTTCACCTTAGTGCCACTGCACAAGTTTTGTTCTCACATCTGGTGGGGACTGTGCATCAGGTGAGCTGCTCTGAGGCCTGCCAGGTTCTGTTTTCCTTTCCACTGGTTTTAGCCATGCTGGTCAGTGGGGTGGCTGGAGGAGAGGAACCCAAGCACTGCACTGGGGCTGCAGCCCTGCTGGGCCAGGGGAGGGGGCTGCCCAGCGGGGCTGACTGCCAGGAAAGGGCTGAGGGGTGCAGGACCTGGGGCTGCGGCCAAGGCTGCTGCAGTGCAGGTGAGCTGCAGTGAGTGACTCCTCCGGGCCACAAGGGCTCCCTGGCAGGAAAATTTGCTCTGGCTGGGTCTGCTGGAGCAGGAGTGCTGGCAGAGACTGGTGCTGCCAGCTGTGTGATCTGCAAATGCCCTTGTGGAAAAGGCAGAGACAGGCAGAGGCTGCAGGTGCAGGGGCATGTCTGAATGAGTCGTTGGTTTGTTTTTTAAACAGTAATTGAGCTGGTTCAGCTAACTGGGTTTTAGGATGCTAAATTGTTGATCTGTTTATGCTTCAATATATTATAGTAGGAGTATTTTTCCCTCAAGAGGCAAGTTCATGGAAAAAGCAATATTCCTATGTACGAGAATGGTACCTTCATCTTGTACCATCTCTAGCAAATACTTTTCCCATTTCAGTTGCTCCCCATGTATCAGTTCCATCCAGACTAAGGTCAAGGCTTGTTCCACGGGGTAGCAGTGACTGAACAGAGCAACTGTGGATCCTTCTGGTCAGGGTCAGTCCACGTGAGCCACAGAGTAAGAAACAAACTCTGTGTCTCTGCCAAGGAGAACCTGGGTGGATCCTCCGTGGTTTCCTTATGCTGTCTGAGGAGGTGTTTGGGCAGGCTGGGGCAGTGCCACGTCCTGGAGCTGCATGTGGCTTGACACAATGATCTGCAGCAGTGGCCTGAGAGCTAAACACTCTGCAGCCACTGCTGCTCTTTTTCTGTTCAGCCAATACACTTTTCTCAGCAAAACATCTCATCACCCTTTTGCTTTTCGAGCACCAGTGCAGTCAGCAGTTCGTCCACCACCTGCCAAAAGCTTTGGCTGTCTCTGTGAGAGCTGGGCTTCTTTCCACTACAAAAACTGGAAGGAAGTTAGGAAGTCAGCACCTTGCAACACTGAAATATTATAAAACAGGAGGAGACTCTTCTTCTTGTGTTTTCTTACTTATTTTAAAACAGAATAAAAGCCACCGCATAAGCCCCTCCCCTCACCAGTGAGTGACCTGACTGTGGAAATTGGGTTATGCATCCTCTAGGCTGTGTAGGACCTTGAATGAGGAATAACCTTTACTGTCCCCTCCTGTGTGTCTTAGTCAGCTTTTGTGCAGTAGGGGACAAGAAGAAATGCCCAAAGTAGGTCGCTGGACACTGCGGTGCAAAGGCTGATGGATGAGCAGCCACATTACAGCAGCTTTCTCAGCAAGAGGAGTGACAGCCTTGCTCCCAGCCAGGGTGGCTGCTGTGCCCCTTCTCCCAGCCACCCCACACTGCCCAGCATAGAATCACAGCATGGTTTGGGCTGGAAGGCACCTTAAAAATCATTCAGTTCCAACCCTCCACCACAGGCAGGCACACCCCACCTCAAGACTGGATTGCTTTAAGCTGCATCCAGCCTGGCTTGGAACACTTCCAGGAATGGGGCATTTGTCTTCCTGAGGCACATGGTGGTCCTAAACAACCACCAGGGATGACTGGTTTGGGGTATATTTAGCAAGGATTGAGAATGCATTTCCAAAGAGCTCTTCTGCCCCTAAACATCTAAGTCAGGCAGCATGGCAAGCCTATTTGGGCAGCTGTAATTTGAGCCCAGGAATTGCTCTTGATAGGATCTGATCCATTATGGCAGAACATCTCTCTGCAGCTATCAGCCTGACAGTCAGAGATCCCCTGGCTCCTGGAGCCAGCTGGGAGGGAGTGTATTGCCACCTTTCTCAGACATAAGGTCACTGAAGATAACCCTTAACTGTGACACCCCCCACCCTCTCCCAGCCTGACAGCGCCTTTTTTTGTTCCAAGAAATACCTACATTTTAACAACAGCCCTTTTTAAAATTCTTTTCACTCTATTTCTAAAATGTGTAAGCTGGAGTGTTTTTTTCACCCCATTTTTCCTGTGGGGAGCAGGAGGTGGCAGGCTATTTGTCCAAGTGGGCAGTGGGGGCTTCCTCAGCCAGTGTGAGCACGATTGGCTACTCTTGATGGGTGCTCAGGTGGAACTATGTGAAATTGGTGGCTCTTTGTGAGGGGTCTTCAGGTACAGAGGGACTTTTAAGCTAGGCAAGGAACTTTCCAGGACGAAGTGCTTCTTCAGGCCAAGAGGATGATAGCTCTTGATGCAGTGTGAGGTGCGGGCAGCTGGGGGATTCCGGTGTGCTGGATGCTCCCTTATGTGGGAGGTAGATCATCAATACATGTTGGAAAATACGGTGGTTTCCTCAGCAAAATTACACACACAGACAGAACTATCTTCTTTATTATAAAGATACACTATGAGGAACAAACTTGAATGTATACTGAAGCTTGTAATGGTACATGCCAAAAATGTACAGTACTATACATAAAAGTGCATTGTCACAACAGATTAACAGTACATTTCTCTTCCAGAACTGTGGATTTTCCATGTTTTTATTTGATCTTCAAGAGTGGAAGGAATGCAATGGGAATGCAGCCATACACAAACAGGAAAGGATGCAATGGAAATGCAACAGTACAAGAGCAAAGCTAAAGCTCCTCTAAAATTTAAAGGCACTTTCACATGTACATACTACAGATGTACATTGACACAAGTAGGTAACAGTCAACAAGCAGGAAGCTACCAGTACTGCAATTCATCAAACTTGACAGTAAAGGACAATACTGATTGGATTAGGTGTGCAGGAGTTACCCTTTAGTACGCCTGTAGATGTAGCAGTCTTTCCTGTTACATATCCACTTACTATGCTTTAAAGTATCTATAATAACCATCAAACTACACATTAACTGTGTGAATGCACCGAGTGGATGCATTCACTAAATGCACTGTTTCTAATATTTTCTTTTGCTAAACAATTTCTAATATAAGCATTATGGAGTCCAGTACAGTTATTTAAACATACAAAATTCCCTACGCAATTTAAAGATACAGGTATCCATCTCAATTGTGCCAGGTGGGTTAATTTAAAAATGCTAGACAAAAACTGTATGTAAATGAAAGCAGAAAATTCCAGTTTTGTTCCACTGAGTCTAGTAACCTGGGCAACTACTTGAAAATATCTCTGGTCCCAAACAAATGAGCAGACCCTACAGACCAGCACTGGTCTGCAGCTGGGGCTGGCCTGCCTTAGCTGCTGGCCCTGGCATTAGGACCAGGCAGTACAGTTGACAAGGATGGAGGTTTGCTGACCCATGCTGCACAGCCCACTGTGATGGATTAAGCCTTTGCCTATAACCTAGATGTGTGTGAAGTCTGTGACTGGATTGGAAAGTGTTTGCAAACACCAGCAATAGTTTGGGGCTCAGAGGCAGTTCATGGGGTACTTCTGACACCTGGGGCTTCACATTGCATCACCTCACGTCAAGAAGGTGTAAACCAGAGTAGGAATAAATTGCTCCTAAATAACAACAGGAAATTACTCCTGCCATCTCAGCAATTATGTCTATCAAATTTTGTAACTACTCTTCTCGTCCCAAACTCAATTGTTTACATATACTGAGTTGTACAATTTCAAGCTTTCCAAATGTGAGATCTTACAGGAAATGTGGAAAGACAGATCCTAATTACAGCCAGTTGTACTTCTGTAGGTGGACCACCAGTGATTTTTTCCCCCATTTTATTAATTGAAACTTCTTTCATGGATTGGATGTTTGAAAATATGTTCACAGAAATAATATTATGGCTTACTGCTGCAATGTGCAAAACAGCTGTAGGTTTAGCTCATGCCTAACAAAGGTTAACAACAGAGCACCAAGCAAAGTTGAGAGTTGCCACTCGCACAGACATAAGAAAGGTACTGATTTCTTTCATTACGGAAAAGGGGAAGTGGAGGGGAAAAGGGCTATGGAAAACTTTAGTCAGCTTGAATCTAGCAGTAGCTCTGCTGCCTGTCCTGTGAGTGACCCCTGCTCCACTGGCAGGGGGTAGTCCCTTTTCAGAGTCCCTGTCTTGCTGCTGTCAGCACAACTGAACGATTGCACTGTGCAAGGCAGTCAGCACGGCTGGGTCAGCTCAGACTCAGACTGTTGCAGCCCAAATCATGTCCTTAATTGGACACGGAGCAATAAAGCCAAGGGGATACTTTTCTGAATTACTGTGTAGTTGATCCCTTTAATAACCCCTCATGCTCCCTAATGGACCAACAGGTTCACACACTCCCCAGAGCCTGGTTTCTGAGAACTTCAAACAAATCTAGCTTCTGTAAAAAATGCGGTATCAGGGAATGAAGGTCTAGCTTCATGGGAAAAGGTACACTACTACAGAGGGCAGCAAAAGGAGTCTCTAGTTACTATGCTGGAGATGTGCCTTAGCCGTGTCCTGCAATGCTGCTTTGTATCAGTGAGAGCAATGTGATCTCCAGCTCCATCCAGCGCTTGCCTCTAGTGAGACTGCCAACAAGAAAGCTAAAACTTGGTGCTAAAAATTATGAGTTGTGAGGGTTTGGTGATTTTTTTTGTGTCTTAAATAAGAAATGTGGCCTGAGATGACTTAGACATTCCACACAGACACTTAATCCTCACATGCTAGATTTCAGTTCTTACTAACCTGCTTGAGATTTGGTTTAGTGACCCAGAAATGAGAGGCTCCACATCCCCTGAACCCCCTCCCACCTCATAGTTTTGTGCAGGATCTGTTATTATATAGCTACAGTAAGACTGTGAAGTATGGTACAACGTGGCAAGCTGTTTGTGATCTGTGTTGGTTTTATTACAAATGGTGCAGCATCAAGTTTTCAAGTAAGTCTATGTTTGCTTTTTAAAACTATGCACAATTGTCCAGTTTTTAGTTTAATCGAAACCATACAAAATACAAATGCCCATGTTAACGTAGCTACTTTCAGACAATACATTCAAAAACACTGAAAAACAAAGCCTCTCCAGTCACAAACATGAACAAATGCTGTTGTTACGGAGCCCTGACTTCTATTGTTAATCCATCCCTTTCCCTAGCACACCCCAGCTGGGCACTGTGGGTGGCTGAGCTGCCTACATTGTGCAAGATTTGTCGGCTGGACCCTGGGAAGGAGGAGAAGGCCCTATGCTAGGATTTGTTTTTGGAAGAACAATAGGTTTTGGCCTAAGAGCAGGAGGTTTCAGCTGCACACCCATTCTAGGGGCCACCATGGGCTTGAAAGTACTCATGGTGTCACTGGAAGAACTAGTGCTACGGCGGATCTGAGGCTCGGAGCTCCTTAGAACGACGCTGTGGAGAGGGCTGAGCGACTCTGTCGAGGTGGCAGGGGTGGGGGTGTTCTTCATTTGCTCCAAGGTGTCCAGCACCACATCAGGGGCGTGTTTGGCAGAGCTCTGCCGCTCCAGCTCACGGAGCTCGTTCAGTGCGGTGTTCATCGTCTCCTCGATGTCCTGGGTCAGAGCACAAGAGAGCAGCATGTCATTTGTGTTGCTACTGAAGGCCAGAGGAGCACGGGAAGGGGGAAGGAAATGCATTAACTAATTCACCAACCATCCTCTAACAGTTATCATAGAGCAAGAATCAATTTCTACCAGATTTACTTGAAAGACACTATGATTGACAACATGGCAGCTTTGGGTGGACATTACAAACATTTAACCTTGTTCATATGAGAGCAACAAAAAAAGGTGTTACACCAAAATATGCAAGCTATTTATGAAGTGATTGTCAGGACAATTGATGTTTGCTTAGCAGGTTTTAGTGGTCAAGATTTCTGTCATCTCTTGGGTACTGACAACTGTAAAGATTTTAGTCCATTTGCTCACTCTTAGCTAACTGCTCTGCTCATCTAAAGCCTCAGGTGTTCAGGGTCTGTATTCCCTCACATGGATTATAAAACCTAGTTTTCTAAGGAAATGAAGTCTGTATGCCTATCAGCTCTTCTCATTTCACTGAATTAAATCTTAAACAGGAAAAAACTGTAAGATATTGGTCAGTATGCATATCTAAGAAAAACTATTTTCTTCATCAGGATTTCAGGCCTGAAGGCTAAAAGAATGCACCAAGATACTAGTTTGCTGCTTTTCAGTGGTACTGAGATACAACTAAGCTTAAAATATCGTGTTCCCTGCCTGCTCATACTGACTTTCACATAGTTTAATTAAAGTTTGGGTTCTCTCACTGCCAAGTTATCAGCAGTCTAGGCATAAAAAAAAGATATCTTAAGCCAAACAGTGCTGTTCCAGGAAAGTGAATGAATATCATAGAATAAAATAAAACAACACTTGTACGTTCTAACCCTAATACATGGGTTCTGACCTAAGCATGCCAGTCTCTTCTATTCCTCACTGGAGGCAGAGTTTGAAAGCAAGCATTATCAGTACATTAAATTTTAAAGCATGAGTGCCAGTGTTATTGTAAAATGCATTTGCAATCATAGAGCACCCTCAGGGTGCTCCTAGTAATCACGTTATCTTACCTAACAAAATGTGAGTTCTGAGGACAGAGGTATCTGTTTACTCAAGAGCTGTTACCAGCTCAGTACAACAGATCAATTTGCTGATCAGGGCGCTCCCTACTCCATTCTCTTCACCTCTTCACTGCCAGGAACGAGACTGATGACTGTTCACACAGGTGTAAGAGGGCACACAATTCATGCAGCTGCAACATCTTGCACATCAGGTTCTACTACACACACCAAATCAACACATAGTAGGAACTGTATGAAAACCCTAATATCCACAAGGCCGTGGACTGTAAATCTGCTTTGAATAGCAATGGCTGCTACTAGCCAGTCAGAGCACTTTTCTCTTTACCACAGTACTGAGACATAATTGAACACTACTTACATGCAAGTCAGAATAGGCCAGCCTTCAACAGAGCATAGCAATCTATGTAGCTTTTCTAATACTGTCCTAGTGTTCTGTATGGCAGAGGCAATTTCATTACAGTGTAATGGAAAATAATTTTTTTTTATTGCTTCTGCAGTATTTACTCCCCTTTGTGCTTCTTCTATTCAGGATTGCTTAATGTATCCTCTTTCACACACACTCTGGAAAGCCAAGTAGGATATTCCCCTGCACACACCTTCCCACCAGTGCACGTGCTCTGTGTTGTGCTGGTCAATGAGATTTGCTGCTCAGAAAATCAGACAGTGCCATAAATAAAAAAGACACAAACCTGAGCTATTGACTCTGGGTCCAGGGGTTTGTGGTCATTGAAACCCGTGTACTGCCCAGAAGATGTGGACCTTCTGATGGGAGGGCTATCGATCTTCTTCAGCGAGTCGTGCCTGCTGATGTTGGTGAGGCTGCCGTGGCCCGGCCTGCGCCGCCGCTCGGGGCTGTCGGCGTTGAGGCTGCGGTTCTGGAGCAGGGCTCTGGGGCTGCAGTGAGTGGCCAGGCTGGGGGAGCCCAGCTCCACGGCCGAGCTGGAGAGAGGGTGGGGTGGGTGTACCGGGCAGTGCCCGTCACTGCTCCTGCCCGGGCGCCTTAGGGGAGGCGGAGGTTCCGATCTCTTCCTTTGCCTGCACCGGTGGAGAAGTGGCAGTAGAACAAGTTGTAGTGACCCAGCATGAGCATGTGGAAGAGTATTTACTGTGTTAGCTGAGCTGTGAGCAGGACTACTGAAAACATGTTATGCTGAAGCTTACCTTCCTAAATACACATCAGAGTGACGGTCAGTGGGAGAGTTCATATCCTTTGATGATGACTTGTCCTCAGTTATGGGTCCGCTGCTGGCCTCACTGTCTGCTTTTTGGCTCAGTGTATCTGAGAAAGTATCATCCCTGAACAGAACACAGGTGGTGAAACAAGAAGTCTGTGAATGAAGTGTGACAGAGCACCTTGACACTCTCAGATTTTCATCCCCTTATGAAAAGCAGGCATGTTATAAACGCACCGCAGCCTTTGCACATCTCCCAGGATTGTTTATAATCCTTCTGTTTACTGAGTTCTTTACAATTTGAGTGTATGTAACCTTTCTGTAAAGAACTTTGTCATCCTTGGCAAAGCACATGCCTAATGCTGCAAAACAAGAGTTCAGGGCTGCAGTTCCCCAGCTCTTGCTATTTTGAAGTTAAAAGTCAGCAACAGCTACAAGGAGATAGTCAAGTTAAAGTAAGCGCAGCAGTATTTGTCCCTGAATGTACTGGGAATGTATCCATAGAAATAGCTTAGCCTAGTAGTAGTTTTTGATGGAGCTTTCAATTCAGGGCAGTAAAGACAGGTACCCTGCACAGAAGGCACATGTTTGATCTATCTGACCCATCAAACTACTGACCCATTTAGGACATACTGCTAAGTGCTTTAGATACACCCGCCAAGAACCCAGTCACACCAGACACTGCTTACATATCCTGCACCACTATGTACTGGTGAGGGACAAGGCCATCAATTCCATTGTGCCTTCCTTCCCACCAGTCCTCAGATGCTCGGTGATAGAGCAGCAGGGAAGCTCCTTTCTTGAAAGAGAGTTCTCGTGCAGATCTTCCAACATAGTCAAACTTGGCAATAGCTTCTATGGGCTCGCACTCTGGGTGGGAAGAACAACAAATATCAGATTCTGTATCACTCATTTTGGTTTCATAACCCCATTTTTTGCATTTTCTCAGTGCTCATTCTGACAGAGATCAGCTGAAGGAAGGCAGACTTCACGCAGTGGTTACAATGTGCCCCTTACAAAGAAACCTAATCGATTTCTGTCCCAGGTATGGAAACATCTGGGTTGCTTCAGGAGCTACAGAAAACAGCAGCATACTCAAATGTTACAACTGCCTTTGGGAGAGAGGCCTCTGCCTCCTGCTGGAAGGTCTCCTGCATGGCTGGAGAGAGAGATGGAGGCTAGGCAACAAAAACTTCTGAAAATAAAAAGAACAAACTCAGATGAATAATCAAAGGGCCAAGGAACTAGCGTGATAAGGGAAAAGTAAATAGGAGTGCTTTTACCATCTACAGTGGGAAAGGAAGGAAGACAAGATTAGCCTCTGCATGAGGGATACCCTGCCTAACTGGGTCATGGAATTTTTGTCTTTTACTCGACGAGCACACAGACCTACTGAAACCCAGTGTTTTACACAGTACCAAAGCCTCCTGCTTTAATCCACTTCCTTAATGCCCTTTTGGAGCGAGACAAGACGGCTCCAGACCACAGGGACGGTCCCTATGTGGCCTCAAGTTGCTTAAAGCAGCTCTGCCTGCTCCAAAATCCCAAGCTGCCCTGCTTTCTGTAAGGGAGGCTGGTGTTTTCTGAAGCCAAACACTGGCTACAGCAGTCCTGGCTAATTCTCTGTCAGAATGCTGGTAAGTTCAGCCTTAGGCTGGAAATGGGCTCTGTCCTGTAACCTGTGCTGGGATGGAGACCTGCTGATGTCAGCAAAGGGGCCCTGCAGGTCTGGCCAGGGCTGTGCCCAGACATCCAGCTACAGCTGTGATTTTAACAAGCTCTTATTTCATCTGCATAAAACCAAAAGCATCTGAGCCCTAACAGATTTAATTTTGTCATAAAAGTCTCAAAACATAAAGAAAAAGCTGCAAAATACAGGTCTAAAAATCACATACTCTGATGATTCTAGTAACTCAAAAGTCCCTGAAAAGACTAATCTCTTTACATAATTAGAGCAATATTTAGATGGAAATTAACATCTGGGCTAATGACTAGCATAGCAACTTTCTGTCTGATGCAAATTAAAATTGCTGAGGTTGTAATTCCCCAAAGAACCAGACTGGTAATGAAAGCCGCTGTCCCTTTATGACAACATTTTGCACAGGAATGTCTTTTTTAAATTAATTTCACTCTACAGTGTAAAAACATAATGACAGCACCTTTATTGAGGTTATAGTTTGCAGCTCATTTTTTTAATAACTTGCCCAGCCTGCAGAAGAATGTCTTGAAGTTTGCTGCTTCTGCAGTCACGTTAAGCATTCCTGTCTGTGACAAACTGCAGTGTGTTTAGAAGTTACTAACTCAGAAACTTTACCGAGATGGAATACGGTGATATGAGAAATTCACTGTTACAAACACGAAAGTAATGTATGGGGGCAGAAATTATTTCAACTATATAAATACAAATAAGAACCTAACAGTAACAGTATTCCTTCCTGAAAATGCATCATTACTGGATGGCTGTAGAGGACCATATTCTCTTTTTTGTTCTTTGTCTTTTTCCTCTCTTTTGCTTTCTTTGTCTCACAGCCCCCACTCTGGACCACTGACACGGCAGCAACAATGTGGAATCTAATCACTGATGTTATTTTTTGTTTTCTTTTTTCTTTTCTTTCTTTCCCTTGCCTTGCCTAGGTAAAGCACAACTATCATATTCTACCCCATACTCTGCCTTGAAGTTTGTTGTGGAAGGCAAGAACTTGTGAGCCAGCACCTTTGAATATCAAATGTACTGTGACTTGTGAGTCAGCAGCTTTGGTTGTGTGTTGTGGGAGTTGAGCACTTACTGAAGTGTACTCTACAAAATTAAGGGCTTGTTCACCTCCACTCTTATGGAAGCCTGTTGTAAGAAATTTAAGGGCTTGTTAGCCAATGCCTTTTGAGTCTAAAAATTCGTCTGGTGGCCAAAGTTATGGTGATTGTACAACAGAATAAAAGAGTTCCCTGATACGTGTTCAGTGTCTTTGTTCAGCCTGATGAGAATTTGTAACAAGCATCACGTCCCCTATGAATGTCTTGCTCACCAGCATTCCTCACTGGGTGGGGCAGAAGGGTTTCTTGGTTTTATGTTTTTCAGCAAAGAAAATATAAAGTTGACACAGAAAGAAACATTCTCGAAAAGCTCTGATGGTGCTATGATATTATGATATGCTACCCTGTTGTCATTGCTGCAGTCGCTCTCTAACAGAAAATGCAGATGCCATAAAGCAACCCTAAGGCATAAAAAATGAAAATAGGTAAAACCAAACATGCCTGTTTATCTTGCATCATATTTAAGAGGGCAATATGAAATGGCAATAATGTAACACTGACAAAAGAACACAGTTCTTCTCCTATCATGTGCATTGCTCCTGGAATTTGTTTTAAGGAAATATTGGAATCAGGTAGGATTGAAAAGGAGCAGACATTTGTATGAATACTGTTTTCAGATTACAGCTAAATTATGGGTTATGGCTGAGTTGGTCAAGAATTCAGAAATAAGATCTCCCAGGCTTTGGCGAGCCAGTCACTCACTAATAGGCAATACTTTCAAATGTACAAAAAACATTAGGTCAACCAAACAAAAACACTTTGCAGTAAGTCATAAAATCCCAAATTTCCTGCACATATTTTCCTTAGACAATCTCTGCAATTAACTGGTAATGCTCATGAGTACTGGATTGATGGACAAGCCTCTACGCTGATTAACTATGGAAGTTCCTATTTCTCTGCTGACTTCAAGAGACCATACAACATCCCACAACTGAGTATAAAGGTCTTTTTATTTACAAATTAGTGGACTAAACTAGTGATAGTTCTATCTTACTCAGTGGATTTATGCACATCTACGTGTGGTGCGCAATGAGAATCCTGTTTATTGAATCCTTTTACCACCTGCAAGACTCACATACTTTCCCAGAGATCTGAATGATATTGTCCCACTGGAAGCAGCTGTATGAATTTTTAATGTACCCATAATAGATGTGATTTTTGAGACATGCACCTCAGATTGCCTGGGTAATAAATCCCACCTTCTCAGGGAGGAGTGCCCAGTAGATTTCACACAGATTTTCTGACAATGACAAAAAATTAGTTCAGACAGGTTTTCCTACTGTGAAACGGGTGTTTTCATTTTTTTATACACAGAGATAAATCTCCTACAGCAAACAGTAGTGAAACTGCACTTCAATAGTAATTCACCTTGTTACAGGTCAAGCTTTAATAGTGAAAACCAAAGTACCATGACAGTTACTCCTAGACATAAACGCATTTTGGAAAGTTAAGCCACTTTTTATATCAAGGTTACTGAATGACAGATGAGTATTTCCCAAAAGCTAAGGCAATGAAAGCTAAATTTGGGATCTGTAACTCAAATTCTGTGTGGTACTGAATGTCTAACAGTAAAACTGACAGCTCAGAGGGAAGTGTAATTGCACTGCCCTGTCCACACCTGTGGGCATTTACCTAAAATAGCAAGGATTTGATGACAGACAGGATCTCACCAGCTATCATCTCTAGTGAATCAGGCAAAGCCATGGAAGTGAAAAACAGGACAAACTGAAGAACTGTGCGAAAACTTCTGCTGCTTGGGAGAGCAGAAAGGGCAGAAGAAACACAAGTGTTAGTTGGGATTGGAGTTAGTTTGGGATTGGAGTGCCAGGTGTAGACCTGACCTCCCTACAGAGGTGATGGCACTGAACTGGCCCTGGGCTGCCCTCTGTGTCTCAGGGCACGTGGAGTTAAGGAAAGGAGGGGACATCACCCCCTGCACTTTTTCTAGAGGAGTTGCTGTTCCTTTGTTCTGTACTTCCTCAGTTCTCCCAGGTGTACCCTATCTGTTGGGAATAAATTATATCCTTGAACTTCCCAGGAAGATGCTATCTCCCTCTATCTTATTCTGCACCCTATCAGAGAATAGAATGGTTTTGCAATTTCCAAGTCCTGTCATCAGGACAGCAGTTCTCTGACTGTGAAGAGCAAAAGCAATAAAGTGTTGAAGGTGTTGACAAAACAGAATTTGGCAAAGTGTTGATCACAGCATGCACTACTGAAGAGCAAGAAAATGATTATGTGTTGGGAACACAACAACAACTTACAGTCTGACATGTTCCTGTAAGTTTTGTTTTCAGCAGAAATACCATCTGAAGTTTTATCCTAAGTTTATGAGATATCTATGAAGAATATGGTATTAATTTTATGTATGTTTTCCTGGGAGAAGTCCATCTGCCTAACTTCTTCAGGAAATGTTTATTTCCTTGCCAAACAGATCTAGTCACTCTTTACCATATGACTTCAACAAGAATAAAAAATCTCCATCAATTTGAAGGTAAAGGAAATATGCTAACAGCTGTTTCAATAAAACATGAACAACGTCCTTTGAATCTTTACTGCAGAGACATTTTCAGGTAAAGGTTTGTCTGCAGCAAAATTACAGATAGATTTTTTTTGTGTCTCAGCTTAAGTACAAATGTTCTGAAGTTCACAAATTAAATTTCATTTCCAGATTTAGGAGAAAGTAAAAACTTGTATGTTTTTCTTACCAGGATACTTTCTGCATATCTAAAAAAGCCTGAAAACACCACAGTAAAATGCAGCTCCTTTTCTTTCCAGCTTCCCTTTCCAGTGATCAACCGAAATACATGAACATCAGTAAACTTAAGGGAAAAAACCCACAACAATTTATATGCTTAAAATATAGCAGTTATCAAGTATTTATATGTTCATTTATATGTGCTAGTCCTTTCCCCTCCCTACTGCATTTTACCTCTGTGGACATAATTTAATTTTCAATTTTTAAAGTCTTGGGTTTTTCTGAATTATAATGAGCATTTCTAGCACTACTGACAGCCCCTACAGATGGTTTTTTTTCTAGTAGGAACAGAGAGAGCCACTTGCAGTTTAACTTATAGCAACACTAAGTAAAATAAATCCTTTCGGTTTTGATCGTAACCTTTGCATTATGATTCAATGACCCTGTAATTCCTGTAGTGTAGGCTGCTCCATCTTATGTATGTATACAACATTTTAGCATAAAATTAATCAGATTTTCAACATGAATAAAAACCCCTTAGCCTTTAGAATCTGCTTCTTCCATGTCCTAACAGAGGGAACTATGTAAGTTCCATGTGTCTGATCAATACAGCAGCAAAGTGATACCTCCGTTTCTCTCTCCACATCCAGCTGGCAGTGATGCATCCAGTTTATAATCAATGAATCAATCACATTAAATCCCCCAAAATACTCCAGACCCTTTAGCAGAATGGTTTTTAAATCCACTGTGTGTCAACCACGACTCTCATGAAGTTCAATAAGCAAAATCAAAAATTCTCACCTCTTCTCGTATGTGGTGTGATATTTTTTAAAAGGAACTGTCCTGAGCACAAACACATGAATGTATGTGCAAAGACAGAGTGAGTGCATTTAATTTAAAGTCTGTAACCTACATTAGAAAAATGTGCTATTACAACAGAAAGCCATATTCATGGGAAAAAATGGTTCAGAGCTTGCAGTTGAAAATCAAAGACCAACAGGTTTTGTGTGCGATCCAGGCTTGTTAATCTTCAGCTTTGCAGCAGTATTTACCTAGCTTACAAATATTTTTGTGCTAAGAATTATTTCTCTGTAAACACAAACGTCCGCTTCCTTTTGGCACTGAATTTATTAAAAAGGCGTGATGAAGCAACTAGAATTAAACTGCTGCGTGATCTGGTGAACAAAACCATGTCTTGAGCAATTAAATCTTTTAATAGAACTTTGTCCTGTTGACAGGTATTCTCTTCAGGGTTTGTCTTCCCCAGTGACACAGTCACAACACAAGTAATACTACGACAGGAATGTAGGACTGGTATAACAACGCATGGGGCAGAGCCCACGATGATGGAGGCACAAATGATGCATCATGTGATGCCACAGTCCTGCTGCTCTGGATCCTGCTGATGTTTCCTAGGCATAGCTTTGAAGCAACTGCTTTTGATGGCTGCTGAAAAATTGCACTCCTTCTCCATGTCCACTGTGCCTTTGTCTCTCTGTTTGGTCACGGGACCCTGATATATTGAACTGGTGTGTCATCTACACTTGTGCTCTAAATGAGAGACAGGCAGACTTCCTCAGCTTCCACTCTTGCTTCATACTTCCAGTGGAAGAAGGGGTTCTTCTAAAATATAGCTATACTGTCTTGGAAAAATAAGGTGCAATTATGAGTTTGCTCACACTGCTCAGAAGAGATGTGTTGTAGAAAGATGGTGGGTTTAGCTGTACCAAGCTGGTCAAGAGGAACCCATGCACAGCCCGTCTTGTAGAGCTGTTGGTACTCCCTGCTGCACAGGCATGGCTATACCGAGGCAGAAGACCAAGATTTCTCTCCTCCTCTCAGTTTTCTCCCCCTTCTGTAATGTCTGCCCACCCAAATGTCCCTCCTCTCCAAACAGCTGCACTGACAGACTCTGCCTGCCCCTCCTCACCTTGGCGAAGGGGAAGAGACAGACAATCTGTCACTGACAGCTTGTGTACGTGACAGAGCAGACGGGTACAGCTAGAGTGGAACTATTGTTTACTTTGCTCTGTGTGCAATGGGACCAGTGCAGCCAGGTTTCCTATACATACACCTTCCGGTTTCCCTCCTCTACAGCAATTGTCCCAGCTCCTAAACAGTATCCCTTATGACATTATTTAAAAAAAAAATCCCTTTCTGCTGTAGCTCTTTTCCTTCCCTTTCCTCTGCTCTGTCTTTTCCTCTTCCTTCCTCCACACATCCTCTGAAAGGGACAAGGGGAAGCTTTTGTTTCTCCTGCTGTGAAGTGCACGTGTGCTGGTTGCTCTCTCGGGTTGCCTGCTGCTCTTCTCTGCATGGAGTGTTATTCTGAATCCTTCACCTCTAACAGGCTACTAATTCTCGCAAAAATAAAGGCCATTTTGAGAATCCTTTTCTATCTGTTAAATTTGCTTGAAACTTGGCAGAAGTTACTGTGAGGGACATCTGAAGGATGGTCAAACTGTCAGAGTTGAATATACGTTTATGACCTGGATATAAAGAATTAATATAATAGAGTTGCATCGATTTTTCATGGATACCTCTCATACCCAGAAGTATATGTAACTGATATTTACAGAAAATTATTACTGTTCAAAAGTTTCACTGTGGGGGGTACACACATGTTTTTCAGTTGTTATAAATACTTTGGAGAGAGTAGCTTTTAAATTCATATAAAAATAGAGCCTGAATGGCAAATATCCTCTAGCTGCAATATTTAACTTCTGGAAAGCTTAGTTTCTGTAGACAAAAGAGTCACTAAAAATGTACATTATGTCAGAAAATAATATGTGCTGACTGAAATAGTTTCTCTCTTGCCCTTCCTGTGACTGGGCAAATCAGGAGAGAACAAGGAAACAGCTGGTCAAACACAGATGAATCAAGAGTGCAAAAGCACACAAACAGAGATTAAAGATTTGCTACAGGACTGAAATTTCCTTCTTCCAAATAAGACACAGTTAGGAAAGGAAGAAGGTCTCCTGCTGGAACACCTGTGGCACTCACTCCCGTCAAAGGCACAGTGATGTAGCAGACTCACCATCTTCACTGGTGTGGGGCTCTGTACTGGCATCCTGGTCCACCTCCTCTAATGTACCATGTTCACTGTATGGGCTGTCACTGGAGGAAAGCAGAAGGTTGAGCAGAGAGAGGAACCACATACATCGAAAATATGCCACCTCCATGAGATTATTGAAAATGATTCTTATGATGTTACAAAGTTACTATTATCTTAATGTGCTATGAATACATAGTTAATAAAGAAGCCTATGTTTCCTTGAAACAAAATTCAGACATTAAAAAGCCCTCAGAACCTTTGATTCTATTATCAATAAAAAGTGTGTGCGTTTGCTGTCAAGGGCGTGTCCTGGTTTTGGTTGAGACAGAGTTAAATTTTCATCCAAGTACCTGGTACAGTGCTGTGTTTTGTATTTAGGATGAGAATAATGTTAATAACACACTGATCTTTCAGTTGCCTCTAAGCAGTGTTTACACTGAACACCCTATCCCACCTGCAAGTGGACTGGGGGACACAAAAGCTGGAAGGAGACACAGCCAGGACATTTGACCCCAAACACCCAAATGGATATTCCAGACCACGTGGAGTCATGCTCACTGTATAAACCTGGGACAAAGCTGGTCAGGGGCTGCTGCTTGTGCACTGGCCAGGCACCCATCAATGATGAGGAGCAACTGCATTGTGAATCACTTGTTTTGCATACCCTAATTATTGTTATTTGCCCTTTCTTCTCTGCCCTATTAAACTGTCTTTATTTCAATACATGAATTTTACGGTTTTTTTTCCCAACTGTCTCCCGCATCCCACTGTGGGGGCAGTGAGTGAGTGGCTGTGTGGTGTTCAGCTACCTGCTCAGTTAGAGCACACAAAGAAAATGACCAGGTATCGTAAGCTCAAATTTGGTAAGGCGGTTCACAGTCAAAGAAACAATTTCCCACTTGTCTGTGTGCTCTGTACACCCAGAATTCTCTCTGTCTGGCTGAACACAAAGCAGCTTCCTCCACAAAATATTGTAGGAAACCTCATCATAATTGCCTTTGGTTCACTTTTTTACACTTAACACTTTACTGTGTGGACCTAAATGCTCTTCTCATTTATCTTCATACTTCTAGTGTGTGCAAAAGGAATTCTGTATCATGGGAGTTCTCCAGATAACCAGCCTAATGATTTTGTTTAGGAGACAGAAGGATAATATTCTGACTTACCAATAGTCATCTCCAGCCATACATTTTTCATACACTGGTCCATCAAGTTCTTTCACATCTGGAAAAATAGCCTCATGATGGATGATGATGGTTTTGATTATCTCATTCACATGTGCCTGACAAGACACCTGGTCTTGTATGTCTGGAACAGGCATCAGGGTTGGCCCAAAACAAATGGCCAAGTTGTATGGATCCATCATGTTTTCATCACTGTACTGTGAAAGGCTGTTATAACAGAAAAATCAATGAAAATTGAATTTTCCACTGGGACTAACCTTGTTGTGAAAGCTGTAGAAAACATTTTTCAATCACAACTTAGAGATTTCCTGCTGTCATTGAGAATCCCACACAAACTAACAGAACAAAAACCCAATATTTCTTCAATAGGTTATATACACTATAAAGTGAGTTTATACCTCTATATTTATGTATATGTACGTGTTCTCACGCTACCACGTTGAGTGTTCACTGAGTTAATGGGCTAACATCAGCTGCTGCTGCTTCTATATCATCAGTGCTCCAAGTGAATTGGATACAAAGTGGTACACATTTCTCATTGGACCTTGGTGCATCTCTTTCAACAACTGGCTACACAATTCAGACACACTGCATTTTCTTCTGAAGGCAACTAAGTTCTTGGATCTTGCAAGGGCTCTTCTGACTTCTGGTTTCTGTTTTTACCAGATAGCCTAAAATTCCTAAGCACCTTGCCTTCTGCCCACAAACTCCCACAATAGTTTCAGTATGGAAGTGTCCAAAAAAAAGGCTTTAACTGTTCTTATTAATCAACTTTTGCGAACTCTCCTTTCTTCCAGAAAATGCAACGTTCCCAGCTTTCAATTTGGAATGAGAAATTGCTATCTATTCCCCTGTTTAAAAGCATTGGCATTTTTACTTGAAAAGGTGGCTTTTGAATGATTCTATGTGGGGCCAGTCAAGCATAATCTGAAGATCTGGGATGCCCTATACTATGTTGTCCTGTACTCTGAAGCAGCATAGGAATTCTGGTGTCTGGTTGTGTTCAAATGCAACACCATGTTCCCTCTAGAAAGGAAATTTTAGAGAGTGTTTTCCACATATGAACAAGACATACATGAGGCAAACCTGCTAAATGACTACCCTCATAACTTGCTTTTAAAATTAACCATGTTTGCCCCTTTCTTATGCCATGATTTACTATCCTGTCCCATGTGTTAATTTGAGACATCTTGTTCTTCTGATTTATCAGATGGTTCAGACTTTATACATGCAAAACTATAAAAAAAGATTGTAATTATCATCGTGAAATGAGAAGTTCTGCTGATGGCTGTTAAAATGCAATGCTCCTCAGGGCTCAACAGCAAGGCTGGTACTGTTCAGCATCTCCATGAACAGCCTAGACAAGGGGATGGAGGGCACACTCAGCCAACCTTCAGATGATGCCATGCTGGGAAGGGGGCAGCAAATGTGCCAAAGAGCAGACACAGCACTACCATTTATTAGGACCCTGACAAGACAGAAGAATGGAGAAATGGGAATTCAATCATGTTCAAGAAGGATGAACACCAAGTTCTGCCCATGCAATGGAAGTTATTCCACAGCATTTGTGGCTGTATTAGGAAGAGAAAGGCCAGCAGGTTAAGGGAATTAATTATTCCTTTTCCAACTGGTGCTTGTGAAGTTGCACATGAGGTTCTGTGCCTGGTTTTGAGAAACTGGTACAAGCCCAGAAAAGGACTACTATGGAGATGTCTGTGGAGCTGAAGCATATGAATTATAATCTAAAGCAGAGAGAACTGGGTTTGTTCAGCTTTTAGAAGAAAAGGGTATTGGAAGAATTTAGCTGCAATCTCCTACTATATATAAGATTATAAATCTCCTCATATATAAAAGCAAGACAGACACAGGTGCAAGGAGATGTGAGGTACAGCTAGGAATATTCCAATGAAAGTGGGAAAAAATATCTTTACTCTAAGAGTGACCAAGTACTGGGCCTGACTGCCTGGAGAGGCTGTGGAGTTGCTGCTGTTTGATGTTCTCGACTGGCCAAAGCCTTGAGCATCTTGATCTAACTTTGGAGCTTTGAGCAGGAGGCTACTCCAGGTTAGGTCTGGCATGAGACCTGATGATTTCATGTGGCAAAGCAGGCATAACTGCATATGCAAAAATCATAATGAGATTTGCAGGAAGTCAAATAACGGGAATATTTTTCCTGTGGATGCACCAGGAGCAATTTGGAGGCAGTAAGGCATTTAGTCTGCTTTCCAAACTGTATTCCTGTGGAGAGCACAGATGTAGCTAACATGACCACATAATAAGTACAACCCCATACAGTTCTGCTTGATCTGTATGTCTCTGCAGAGGAGAAGCTGTGATGTAAGCTTTTAGGACATATACATGGTGTCATTTTTGGGGGGGTGGATTCAGTTTCAAAAGAATGGTTATTTTCATAAGCCTTTAGATCTCTGTCCCTCTCTTACATACTGCTTGAAGGGGGTTCAGAAATTGCTAGAAGAAAGGAAACAGGAACAGCTGTGACTACAGGCATGAACAAATAACCTGGCTGCAAAAGACCCTGTTTCTATAGGAACAGACAGGCTGGATGAAATGAGGAAGGTCACAAAGACCTTAAATTTACCAAAGGGTAAATTTAAGAAAAAAGAGGAAAAAGGTGATATGAAAACAGATATAACAGGAAACAGACAAATTGACAGTAGAAAGAGAAAAGTTAGAATCAGGGCAAAGTGCACATAAGCAAAATTTTCTGTGAAACCATTTAAGTCAGCAATACCAGAGGAGGCCATGAAGGACAACAGGGAGAAACACAGTTCAATTGCCCAACCTGTCTTTATCTTCTCTTACAGAAAGAAGTTTTTTCTGGCATGATGAAGACATGAACACCACCTTACCTCTCCCACAACCCTCCTTCCAGCCTGTGTTTTGCAATGTGTGAACCAAGCTACTCTACATCAAAGCATACACAGGGGATGTGTGTTCTCTATACTCATACTCCTGTTATCAGAAAACAAGCAGCAAGACAAAGTCTCACCCTGGCAGTGCCTAGCACCAAACAGGTAGCTTGTAGTGCCTGTGTTACTTGAATATAGTGGGTTTTTTTCCCATCAAGAGAAATTAGCTTCAGATAAGAAAAAGAAATACATTTTTAAATTGCATAGACTAGTTTTAATGTAGCTACAGTTTGTATTTGTTATTTTTCTTATTGGCTTATTTTGTTGCCAGCTATAGACTGCACTCCCATTTTCAGACAACACTTTAATCTGTCTTGTTCAATTTTAGACAAATGGAATTTTAATTTGAATGGAATCCAGCACTTTCATTCTATTTTCATTGCCAGTTAGAAGATCATCTTTTGTGTTAAATGTAGCTTAAATGTGAATTCTACATAGAGTGTGAGTAAACCCAAAGAACTTCAATAGCAGCAAAGCAAGGTGGATAAAGATGCAGCACCTGGGTGAGTACTTACTGATTGAGGAAGGCAAAGAGGTATCTCATCACTATCAGGACCGACCTGGGCAAAGTAAGGAGGAGTTTGCGGATGTGAAGAGCCCTCTCATAGAGATTGTCTATTCCTGCAAACAGAAGAAAAGTGTTTTATGTTCCCTTGTATATGATTGAAAGAGTGTTCAGTCAATTTACTCAATTTACTTTGACTTTTTATCATCACGTGCCTCTAGTCAGGATTGTCTAATTTTGGCCTAGTAGAAAAATGAGATCTGGAAGTTCTTCCCCCTCTCATTAAAACCACACAGCTTAAAAGTACCAGTTTTTACAGAAGATACAAATCTGTCTAAGTCAAATGCTGGCCACCTGCTGTGCTTGACAGCTCACAAAACCACAGAATCAGTACATAAATAACCTGAAGGAACCAAGGAAAGATGCTGGCCATTCCTTTCAAATACAGATGCATTCTCTTTATCTGGATGTTCACATCAGATATATAATCCAACCACTGAGCTTCTCTAGCAAGTTTTCTTAATCAGATGTCCACCTATAACTCTCTTAGTGGTAAAATAGGAGAAAGCCCTTATTTTTTTGGTATGGAGCCAAGAAATGAAAAGATTGAATTATTCTCAAATGATTTTATAGCAGTCCATGGAAATTCTTCTGAAGTGGAAAAAATCATCTGATAAAAGTGTCAGTTCCTAATGTCTTGTAACAAGGATGCACTACGTTCTATGTTGGTCAGAAAGACTATGTGGCTGCAAGTGGGACAATGGAATAAAAGCTTGAACTGTTTTTCAAAATAAGCAGTATCTCAGTTTTTAACTCAGTGTGTTTTTTGAGTCCACAGTAAATTACACTGTTGGAAACAACCTCAAATTTCAGTAATGCTTTTTATGTGAGCCAAGAAAGTATGCTGCAATTAACAACAACTAGAGGAAATCTTAGCAGACTAAGATGAGAAATCCTGTCCAGCGGCACTAAAGTGGATATTCAAAAATTTGGAAATCAGAAACAGGACCTGATTCCAATAGCTGAAAAACCAATTGCACCACAAAATGTGGTATTTAGGACTCCAGAATTACTGATGTGTATTACTTATGTGCCCTTTGGTATGGCTATTTCAGTATTTATTTGAAGATGCAAAATGTGTGTTGACTTACAATTCTTAGAAGAAAACCGGTATCTAGTAATTGTTATTTTGGTATTAAAAACTAAGTGTTAGAAGAGCATATTGGCAGCAAGACTTTTGGTTGCCACCTGTAAGTGTTATAGTTCAGTAGGAAATGCCAGTGCAGCAAAAGGGTGTGAGATCTGCTCCCACATGAGCATTCACAGGAAATTCCCTGGCTCAGCACCACTAGTGTGCTGGGAACAAAAATTCTGGGATGGGGTCAAACGGGCCTCCATCAGAATTTCTGCAGAAGGACAACAGCCTACCATTACTTGCATGAAGGAAGTCCATTTGGATTATGGTATCTACTGCAGAAGCAGAACAGCAGAACTCTGGCAGGAAGTAAAAACCTATTCCCCAGCAGAGACCCTGCAGACTGGACAATGTCCCTGGTGAGATGCTGCAGAGCTGGTAGGGACTGCTGACAAGCTTTGTAATTTATAACCTAATGAGTCACTCTGAACCCAAACACTAGCTGGAAATCAGTTCAAACCATCTCAAGTGGAGCATGGGACCTGAAATTTATTTTTATGTTTCTTGTAAACACGAACTGCATGAGTCAAGAAGTATTTCTGGTTACTGGTTAAGAACTGGTGTCCACGGCAGGGACATGCTAAGTCTGGGAGCTGCCTGCACAATGAGGATCCTCAGAGCAACTGCAGTTCTCCTTTCCCAATCAATGCATCTTCCAACACTCCTGCTTCAGCAGCACTGTGTGCTGCATGTGGGAAACTGGAGGGGAGTTTTGATGCAACACCAGGACTTGCCTTCTGCATTACAGCCTTTCCTGGCTAATGCCTTGTGCTGCAGTCCTGCTTCCTCCAGACAATTCTGGAGACTGGCCATGGGCCAGGTTCAGTCATTGCTGAATTCAAATCAGACCTGGGAAATGCACCAGGCTGGGACCCAAGATGGGTTCATCGGCTCCTTCCAGCAGCCTGCTGCCTGTATGGCTGCAATAGCTCTGTCTAAACTAGTGAGCTAAACCAGGATGGGGCACCCTGGCAGGCAACTACCACTCAGTAGTTATCACACTCTCCAGTGTGCTTGTGGTCCCTGCCGACTACAATTCTTCCAAGCAACTCCTAGACAAGTTTGACAGTGCAAAGATGGCAGCGTAGGCACAGAGATTCTGGCTGTGTAGTCATGTGTTGAACTATCTCAGCTGTCCAACCAGGAGATGATCAGTACTAAGTACTAGAAGTGACCTGAACTCCATGCTGAAGCAGTAACAAGCCACACGTGCTTGAGTGAGATGTGTGTGCTTCCAGTACTTTCCTGGTAACCCAGACCCAGTTTCTATGAAAGTCCTTTATTGAAAATCCAAACTACTGTCAGGTGGTAAATTTATGTGCTTTTCACATTATTTCAAGAGGCTTTTATTTCCCAGCACTGCTTTAAAAGAGCTAGGTAATGTATTCGCATGCTGATTTTTAAATGTGGAGCCGAATTTCATCGTTGCTTGAGAATATGCAGCACCTGAGTGTTTGGGTACTTAGGAAAGATGGAATGAATATAGAGCAATCTTCTTACATGCAAGCAGAAAGAATTTGCAGCTCTGCTGCTTCCCATGCAGAGGAGAGCTAAAGCATTGCTCTTCCTCCGCTGGCTTTGCCAAAGAGAGCCTCAGGGCAGAAGGGCCATCCAACCATATTTGGCTGCTGCAAGGGAATACTGGCAACCTCAACGCTGGAAAAAGCTGGATATTCCTCCCCTCTCACAGTATTTGTGTTGGAGACACTCTTCTCATTAGTCTTTTTTTACCTGAGTGCCTGGTGAAGTATTACCCATTTCTCAGCTAAGAAAACAGAAGTGCTTGATGATTTGCCCTAGTAAGGCAATTTAACTGCCGAGCTGAAATAGAAATCAGGGGATTTGAAAAGTGGTTCATTACTCTAATGATATGATGAGACTCATATTCCCAAAGACAAGCAAGAGGACAAGCCTGCGGCAAGGCCAAACACACTGAGAACTAATGTATTTTTTTCTGACTGTGGAGAGAGACAGGGAAGAGAGATCTCTATGAAGGACACAGGAATATCAACTACAAATCAAGACTAATGTCAAGTAAATATGACATAGTGAAATGGTTATTATTTTCTAGTTCCCAGTTCTCGGAGCAAAGCAAAACTTTTCGAGCTCTGGTGTGACACATCTGCCTTCCAGACCCATTTCTGCCATAGGGGTCAAACCTCAAGCAGGAGAGCATCCTGTTGGCAAAATGAAAAGCTGATTGGTGTGGGAACACCATGCTTCTATCAAAGCAGAGCACAGGAGATACTTGTAGGGTGAAACAAGAGGAAGGGGTCAGCTTCTGGAGTTCCATGACTATAGCACTTCGTGGAAGAGCCAGGCACCTGAGCCCAGAACTATTAATGTATTTTCATCAGACAAGAGTGGAACAAGGTACCCTAATAATATAAGGAATTTTATTTTCTGTGTATCCATAACATTATCTAGGCATCTAAGCTTCTGACGTGCTTTGGATCTAAGAAGCTTCCACCACCTATTACAAAAAATGAAAAACAGAGAGTTCAGAGGTCATTTAAGTCTACAATCTTAGCCTCTGACTTCACTTTAATCCCCTCTGAGAGATGTCTGTTCAATTTGTTCATAAAATCCTCCAAAAAAGGCAGATCACAAGCTCCACAAGAAAATCTGTTGAAGTGCAATCCTGCATTGCTCTTGGGAAAGATTTTATTTACTGATCTCACATGGACTTCCTCTGCAAAGGCTCCATGTCCTTGATCTGAATGAAGGAATCCAGATGAGATTAATGTCATTGCATATACTTATCAGCTAGCTGCCTCTCTGTCAGCCACAGGCTGACAGAGAGGTTCTCCATCACATGAGATAGACATAAATCCTAGGCACTCAAGCCTTGAAATGTGTGATCTTCAGTCTCCAAGAACCTCTTCTGGAGAGGCACTGTCACCTTCCCTTACTGTAGAGACATACAGAAACAATGAATCTCTGCCTTTCTCTTCTAGGAGAAATAACAGTTTTAACCACCTGGTCACTCACAATGAGGTTTTTGCAAAGGTAACTCTAAAGTGAAACAGATCAGAAGTGAACAATCTACCACAGAAGAGTAAACAAATCCTGAGAGGGGAAAAAACACAATTGCTAACAGAAGCCCCCAAACACACACACACACACAAAACTAGATTAGAAATGAAAATAGGAGTACGTTAATCCCAAGTAACATTAGGAAAAAGTAAATTAAAGTTTAATTAAATGATAACTCTGAGGTAGTGGAGCATGTAAAAAAGGCAACATACTCGAATACATAGATGCAGTGATGCAGAATACAAGCCTTTTGTAAGACAGCAATTGCTGGTGGATTCAGAGTATTTGGGACTCACTGGACAGCTGGATACTGTATTTTGTTAATTTAAAGAAGCAAAGGAAGCATTGTACTTGGCTGTACACGTGGCCTCTCCTGCTCTGGAGGTGAGGAGCAGGCAGAGCAGAGCTCAGAAACCTCAGGTCTGGATTGCCAATATTTGACCAGCCTCTCTCAACAGCCAGCCCCCATGGGCCAATCTCAGTATGAACAACAGGACTCCAAACATTTGGCAAAGGGAAGGGAGTATTGATCAAAACATATGGAAAGAGAAACCTGGTGTCAGCAACTAATGAATTGTGTTACAACTAACATCCAGTGCTGTGTAAGGTCAGCATCTTTCACAGCAACAGTAGCACAAAGGAGGAAGCAAACAATGATAATGTAAGATGTCTCTCTACTCTAGGACCATGGCTTTGAAGGATAAAATCCAATGTTGTATCTCTTTGTGGGGGTTACTTGCTATTTCCACTTGGTGTGGTGCCTACTAGTAACAGAGTGAATGCCTAATGCATATTTTACACACCCTCTGAATGTCAAATGGGACTGAGTTACACTTGCAGATGTAATTTTTATGGTCAATTTGCAGCTGACAAGTTATCTACATGAATATGTATTAGTGCTGAAGTTAACAATTTGTGCCTCTTTTCATTTTGGTTCATGAGTCCAATCCAACTCAAAGATATGTACATATTAACTCAGCAATGCCACTTACAACTCTTTCAGATCTATTTAAGAAGGCATTACAGGAGGACAAACCCAGCAATCTCCACTGTCACTTAGGGAGGAAAACACTTCTATTTTATTGAAACTTTTCATGGAGAGTTGACCATTCAGAATAGTTTTTCACTTTTTAAGTAATGGGCAATAATCTGGAAAAGCAGTGAAATAATTTTCTTTCATAACATTTATGTCTCTAGGTAAATAGGCATTGCTGGTGGCAAGGAACTAAAATGGTAAAAATCAGAAGAAAAAAAGTGTAAGTTTTCATTCATCTTGCCATTTTTGTCTATGAAATTTAAGGCAAGGGAGATGAAACCATGAAGAACTGTAATGCTCTGTGCAGATGTTAAGCAGTCTGAATAGCTGAGGTGTGTCTGCTGTCTATGTACATGTGCACTTAAGTAAGCCACGTGTGTAAGAGCTCACATCAGGAGAGAAACTGCAGTCCCCCAGCAGTGAAGTAAATTACAACCAGCCCTACTGAGCTCAGCTTCTGCACTTTTCTGCCTCCACATAGCTCCTGTGACAAACACTTTTCTTGTCTTTGACCCAATCTGTTCCTATAAAGGGGCAGACAGAAGTGCACTGTGACTCTCCTCCTTCCCACTCCAACCTTGGATTGTCCCCTGGATTACAGAATGCTGCTAGGACCAAGAGCAGCCATTCCTTAAGAAGAGAATAAACAATTACAGCCCATAATCACATGGATTCTTTATGTTCTGTTCTACCTTTCATGCTTGCTCTGGCCTAGAGCATATAACTTGGCCCAAATTTTATCTAAATTAGATCATAAGGCCAAACAGAATAATACTGTTCTCATGAGTGTAATTAATACAAATTGCCACAAAAATCCCAGTAATTTCACATTGTTTCCACTGTATTTACAAAATGGAAAGTATCAACTCACAATGCTCTATTTCATTTAGAAATATATGCATAAATGTAAAGGAATTTCTTGGAGGCTGTACTGAGGAAAGGTTCCTTTTGCAGCTGTAGCCTCGATTATGCCTGACATCCATAACTAAGTACTTCAGTTTCAAGGGTTTTTTCACTGGCAACATTACATTTCCATATAAAATGTGTGACATTCTGCCCTTTTATGGTTTTATGTGAACATTAACTTTACAAATTTGCTTTCTCTCTCTCCCTTTCTGTAACAATTCCTGCCAACGATTAAGAAACCACATTGACATTTATTTTGAAAAACTATTTGAAAAGAATGCTTATTCCTTTCCTCACTGTTTTTCAGATCATGAATGCAATATGAATTAAGAGTATTAAAAAAAAGCTTAATTAAAGATATGAAAGTTTTCTGGACTTTATACATCAATTGTGATCTAAAAAAGTTACAGTAACCCATGTTCTCACAGAAAAAGGGAGTCTGGCCCTGCTCTCATTAGCAGGAAGATCAAGATATATATATATATAATATGTGAGGCCACATAAGCACAGAAAAAAACCGAATGCAACTACGACTGATTCAAAGTCTGAAATGCAGGAGAAATTTTGCCTAGACAATTCTCCTTTTTGCAAGACATCCAGTGTTAAGGTTAAAATATAGCAATGGAAATGGTGATCTAGGCCCCCAGTTTATGGCAGTATGTACCACGTAGATGCTACATAGTGTATTTGGAGATGTTCATTTGTTTGGGTTTTCTTTCCCAACAAAACATTCTTACTCCTTGGAAATGGTGCACCATTCAACAGAGCACATAGAATAGTACACAGCTGTAAAAATACTCCACCTCAGGCTTCTCAGATAACCAGAAGATGCAGCCACACAGCCCCTTGATCTCAGCATATGGTTCTGGGGCTGCCTCTGGGTGCAAGGCACAAGAGCTGTTTCTTTTCTCATACTTCACTGAAACTCTCCCCACTGTGTCAGTACAAAGTAAACTCAGCCCAGAGTGCTCAAGAGAAAACCCGCCCTTTGTCCCACCTCGGTCCACACTTAACTCTCCTCCCTGTGCTGAAGGCATGGATCTGCCATTTCATGGCACCCCTAATGATAATCTCATGAAAACCAAGCCAAAAAATAAAATCATCCTGCCATGCTTCTCCCAAAACCTGTAAGAAAACAGATCTCGGACTCTTACAACACATTATCAGACTAAAATCCTCTGCTTTCTTGTACAACAGCAATAGCAGAAGTCAAAGCTAGCAGAACTACTCAGTCATTACACCTTGTTTTGACAAACTGTCATAGAGATGACAATCCAGATTTATGACACCATCAGAGAACACTCAGTCTAAACCAGGATCAGATGGCAACACCTCTTTCTCAATAAACATTTTAAAATGTTGTTGTGAAAAGCAGCGACTTTGTTCCAGGCTATTGTTGTTACTGATTTCAGTTCTGCTGCATGATACTATTATTTAAATAAAAGGTTGGCAACTGTTTCACAAGAAAATAATTCATTGCTAACTAGGGATATGCAATTGGACATTTCCTATGGAAAACAAGATCTAGCACTAGGGATCTAGTATCCACAGCCATTTTTCTTTAAGTTCTTAACAATAAAATACATACTTATTTCAAGATAACTGAACTGGAACCTCTCAGACAGTGATGTTCTGAAGGTTTGGTGAATCTCTCCTGCCTGTGCAGGTGCCACATATATCTATCTGCTCAGTCCATTGAACTTCTTCCCCTCCTTCCAAATACCCCATTCCCTCTTCAGCATCTGCAGTGGTGAATGAGAACTCTGAAATCCTCCAGGTTCCTCTTCTTGGAAGATATTTAAAAGGCTGCTTTGGGCAAGTACCTTTGTATCTCTTGAGCATTCACTTGTATAATCTCTGTAAACTGAACACTCATTCATGGTATTTTACAATTTAGTTTACAATTGTATTTAAAGCTCTTCAACACAGCAGGCTGCAGTTACTTCTTCACACATAAGAACAACCATTTGTATTTTTCTCAGTGCTTAAGTAAAAATAATGAAGACTTTCTAAAGAGATCAAACGGGCAGAATCTGACAGCAGAAACTTTGAGAAAGAAATCTGGTACAAATGTTTCATGATGAAAGTGATTATTCATTTGAACAATTTATCCAAGAATGTGGTACATTTTCTATCAACCAAAGCCACTACACCAACATTTTTTTTTCCAGCAGATATGCTTTAATTCATCCAGAAGTTATGGAAACTGGCACAGGATTACCAGGTAAAGTTCTATCATTCCTGTGATGCAGAAGCTCAGTCAAAATGATCCTTTTTTAGATTTCAATTTCTATGACTTGCAGAGATTTTCTGGGCTGTGGCACCACAGTCAGTTAAAGCTGAACTGAAGCAGAACCAGGATTATGCTTCCTAAAAAGACAGTGTCCCCCTCAGCATCAGGGATCAGACTGCTAAACTGTGGGTTTCAGGTCTTTAGGAGTCCTCAGTGCCACCAAATCTGTAAACAGCAACACCTGCAGAAAACCCTCCAAAGAAAATGAAACACAAAACACCACACATAGATGTGGTCACAGTGATTCACGGATTTGAAACTTCCTGGAGGAATTACTGCAATTCTCCCTATGTGGGAAGTGAACTACACACATTGTGTCCCTCAAGTTGGGACCCAAAAACCACACCTGATTGCCAGCCTGGGACACTGTGCACCCATCAATTGGTGGCTCTGCCTGCTGGGCTGAGACCTCTGCCAAAATAACAGTTTGGAGAGCTTGACCTAATTAATATCCCAAAGGACCGGCTCTCATTACCTGTGAAACTGTCTCTTTCTCCATTGGGTTGAAGAAAGCAAGTTATAAAGAAAGGGTAGAAAGGAAACTCTTCCTCAAAGCTCCTCTGACCACTGTGCCCACAGAGAACAGCACGTCTACTGATGGCTGGCTTGGTCTCTCCCCTTGACACCTGCAGGGGTCAGTGAACTGGAAGAGGTTTTGTGCATGTCACAGCAATTCACCCATCCACTGACAACTTTCCAAATTACTCCAACCTCTCTGTGTCTGACTGTGAGCACCAGGAGTGCACAGATCATGTGATGCTCCTCCAAGGCATCCCATTACACCTCATGTGTGGGAAGGCAGACCAGGCTCTCTCGCAGACAACACTCAGCTGTTCCCCTCCATCCCTGCACTGAAGGGTTTTCTGGGTTGGATCAGTGGTTTTCAGCTGAGCACAACTAAGGTCCAGAATCACACAATGTTGAGCAGTTAGTTACTTATTCACCAGTGCTGACCCCAAGCTGTGGGGCATGAAAACCTTGGAAAGTAACACAATCTGCATGTTCATGACTTCATGCACTTCTGTCTGCCTCGGTGCACAGAGGAGAATAATAATGCGTTTAAATTTAACTGTCCCTTGTACACCAAAAGATATTCTTCCTGCCCTATTAAACAAAGAATTGTACTGTACATTAATCCCACTGGAAAAAGGGAACAATCACAGCTGTGAGTATGACTAACAACTGAGCCAGACTGCTACATATGGCAAACAAATAATCTCAGGAAAATTTGTGAAGTTAGTTCTTTTTTCAGGGTACTATTGTGTATCTGAAAGTAAAATTCTATTAAGAAAAACCAGAAATTTCTACTTACTGATACAAGAAATAAGATCATTAAATCTTTCCTTAGGAAAGACGGGATTTTCCAGCCCTCGGAAATAGAGCTTCAGTACTCCAGCAACTGAGTTAATGTCATGGTTGCTTTGGTCATCTGCCAAAGGATTTTCACCTTAAAAAAGTAAATAAAGTGAATGAACACACATGCAGAAGCATGGAACATTTTTATAAGCGAGTGACATTTTGGGCGGGTTTTGTTTTTAGTGTGTGGGAGGTGGCAATGCAAGCATTCAAGTAAGATAATAAACACTGATTTAGGAATCCCAGGCTATGATTAAACTAAAAAAAGGCAGCCTAAGTAAAGCTTCCTTAAAATTACATAACCTAGTGATCTCTTAGGTCCTGAACTTCCAGCTAAGTATTTATGGACATGCTGTGATTTACAGTTAGTAAAATAAAAGCGCCAAATGGTCTTAATTGAATAGAGTTTTATTTGCAGACTTTTATTTGGAGCCCTACATAAAACAAATGGAGTTAGATCACTCATAAACAGAAAATGTTTCTTCATTCTAAAAAGTTAAAACATCAGAAATTCATGCAACCATTTTGTTGAAAACCTAACTGAAACCTCAGCCATGACTCCACTATTTTCTGTAATTTTAAAGGCCTAATCTTTATTTTGAAACACTTGAAAATATATGGATCTTCAAGGATAACACTACCTAGGAGGAGGAGTTAAGAATAAGCAGATTTAAAAGCTGCAGAATGGAGGGATGTGGCTTCACTGAGCAAGTGAAAACAGCTGCATTATGTAACTTGTCAAAGAAAAGATCAGGTTTTACAAGATATATATATATAAGTGATACTGGGGAGCAAAATACTTTTATTCACAAGCCTTCTTGGTCCAAGGGTTTTGTCATTAGCAGCTGATCTGCAGAAGTTTTTAATTTTTCCAAGAAGTTAAAACAACCCAGCTTTTAAGACTCAAGAAAAAAAAAAGAATGCAGGATTTAAAAAAATTGTAACAAGTATTGCTTTAACACAGTTGGAGGATGGCTGGATCCTGGTTTCCCTAGCAGAGCAATCTTAGGCTGGGTGTTGCAAGTCCCTGATACTGAAAAAGCTGGTTTTACTTCCTGGTATTTTTCATGTAATTCCTCCTCTGGGGCTGAAGTTTCCTTTGGAAATGAAAAATGGAATGACCCTTTTTTTTACCCCCTATTTTCCTGGATTGTGATGCAACTTTGGCAGAGGGACCAGAAAGCTGAGCACTTGTATTCCAGAAGATCAAGCAACAGGACTTTCAAATTTCATTAAGTAGTCTCTTGAATCAAATTAAACCAATTACATTTTTTTAATGAGGATCTTTACAATAAAATACCAAAACTATTATTTGAAGTTTAGTATTCACAAAAACCTAATGTTTACAGTTGATTGAAGAGTCATATGTCTTGTCTAAACAAAATGAGAAAAACCTTCAAGCTCCTGGGACATAATGGGGCAAAACTGGTCCAATGTCAACATTGTATTTCATGTTTAAGCATGTGATGGTGCAAAGTTTCAGGTGCAGTACAGCCAGTACAGACAATCTGCCTAAATAGCAAAGAAAGTAATTATAATTTAAAAGATTTTTAAATGTCAAATATTAAGGTGTTCAAAATAAATAAAATCCAATTACCTCTCTCAAATGAATTTTTCATATCATTGACTTCCACCTGGGAACCAGACACTCTAAAAATTCCCTGATGCTGAAGACCTGCAGAGAAGATGGGAGATAGTGGTGAAAAGAATTTATTTTTTAATATACTTTAAATAAGTATTTTAAAAACAAAGCTGTGGTGTTAATTGAGTAATGTAAAAGATATACAAAAAAGTCAGGGCCATAATGAAATGATATAGGATTTTTTTCAGAGCTTACCATATAAATTTATAAATCTGATACAGCTTTCCACAATAAGAGGAATGACTTGCCCAGAATCCTGCAAAAACAAGAGCAGAATGAGTGAGCTGCAGATTAGAAAGAGGAAACCTCCCTGCTATGGCCTCAACATGAAAATGCACTTTCTTGGTCAATCTAGATGGACATACAGTGCTGGCAAAAAAACACCCAAGAAAAAATACAACTTCTAACAGAGTTCTCTTCCCATTTAGGGAGGGAAGAAAAGGAAGAGGTGAAGAAAAGGATTATGGTTCTTAAAATCATTTAGTTGGGAAATTCAGTTCTCTACTTCTGTCACTGTAGCTGGCTAACACTGTATGTGACATCTAAGCTCGTGCATGCATTTTAGATTTTTGAAGCAAAATGAGTTAGAGCAGCAAATTTGCCTTTTAAAAGATTAAGAACAATAATTCATGATGAAGATGATTTCTCCGCATCCATTTAACTGACCCTTCCTTTCCTGGCGAAGAAAATCCTACATGGACCTAATTACACAGGACCCAGTTCCTCAGTGTAGGGGTTATTTTCTTGTTTGGTAGGGGATTTTTTGTTTTGTTTTGTAAGAATAAGTTTATCACAAACCATTTCTAAGGTTTTTCTGGATTTGCTGGACTGTTAGAAGTATTCTTGGAGCAGAGGCACCAAATGCATTGCATGGGGTACCACAATGCCTCCCTCCTGACTGAGAGCACTGTTGTGGGCTCTGCTGGTTTGTGTGCCCTCCCACGGGGCCCATGCTGGCCTGGCTTGCTGTTTCTGGCTGCTCTCAAAGGCTGCTAATCCCCGGGTGGTGAACTGCAGCTCCTCTGAGCTGAGCATGTTCAGCTGCTTCTCTCCGCACAAGGTTACGGAAAGGGAGGTCACAGCCGGGCTCTCTCCACCTGCCGCTGGCAGAGCTCAGCAATCACAGCTCCTCATCTCAGCAATGACACAGCACTAGGTTTGCAGCTACATTTTCATACATAAAAGTGTTTTAAAAATGGATAAAAAGCATTTGTGATGGGAGGGGGAGAAGATGACTATACACTAATTTTCAGTGAGTTACTTGTCTTTTTGTGTTAAACTGTTCATTTTCCAAAAGAACCATCGGAAACCTTTGGTTTTGGCACTTTAAAAAGTGGATCTTTTAATCCAAGCATACTAGTGACCACAAGTTATCAAATACAGATTAAAGACATAAATTATATGATTAAAAATTTATTTGGAAAAGTTGGTGCTTATGCTGCAGAAATTACTGTTTCATAAATAATCTTAGAATTTCTTGTCTTGGAAGCTGTAATCTTTCTTTCCAAATGAATTTCCAATCTGTAAGTGCCCAGAGAATTGACTAATTCATTTGGAAGTTTAGTATAAAATCAGTCTGAATTATAAAATCATTAATTCAAAACCACCTTGTAACTCAGAATACACATTTCCTCTTACAAATTAGTACTTCGTTTTCATGCTAAACTACAGTAATGGGAAGTCTATGAATTAAGCTCAAGCAGAAAAAACAACTAAGAAATTTGAAAAATAACACACAGTAAAGCAATGAAATATTTCACTTCCTGAGGTAACCTAACCCCCCTAATCTGACATGTACTCTGTGCTGTTTTAGTGGGGCTACAAAAGACTGTTATCACTAATTATGCTACTTAAATTGTGGCTTGTTTGTCTTTTAAGTGAAAATCTAGCAGACTGGCTACCCAAGAACCAGCAATGGCTGGATTAGCACTTCCTCTTTGACTTGTGTCATGGTTCAGTAACAGCTAAATAAAACCCCCCCTTGGAACACGTCAGTTGTTAAATCTAGGAACACCATCATCTTCACCAACACTGAGCAGCCTGGCTCTCCAGAAAAGCACAGTATTAGAAAAAATGCACCACATGCACCCACACCTCCTGTTAGTACACTGGATCATGCAAAGAATGTAAAGCTTAGGAAAGGGTAGTGTTTGCAGTAAGAAATTACAAAACGACCCAAACCCCAAATCACTTTCATACTTGGTTTTGTAGACCCTATTCAGAACCACACAAAACCTAATACTTAAGTAATACCCTGAAATAATCTAAACTAACAGCTTTGCCTTTTGGATCTAATCAAAGGAAAATAATTTGAAATAACAATCTGTGTTGATGAATGTCAAGAACAGTGACCCTACTGCTACTGTGAATTTAATCTGATGTGTGTAGTCAGTGAATGTATGCTTGTGACTAGGTGTAATTTCTTATGCTGTGAAACTCTTAACAAAAAGCAGTTTGGCGTGACACTGTACTTCACTAGCTGTGCCTGTCAAAATGACTCATTCCTATCAGGAATGACATGGTCTTTGGGCAGAGATGCTGCCCTAAGGTAGCTCCCACACTGGCAAATTTGTCGTAAGGCTACCAGCTTTTTTGACCTCTTTCCTTTTGAAAGACTAATTATGTAGAACTCCCCACCTGCAAGTAAGCCCTGTCAGCCCCACTGCCATAACCCTTGTCTCTGTGAGGTAAAATGACAGGGTACCGTTTCTTCTGATTTGCTTTGTCCTTCTGTAGTCTAGGGGCTTTCATTGTGAGAATTTCAGTGTCCTTGCTTACTTTCACCCTTAAGCAAGAAACTACTCATGATACTCATCTATTTCATCATGTCACGATTTCTCAATCTTTGCATTTCACAGCACCTCCTGTGCAACAACAATAACATAGAATAATAATTGTTTTCCCTTTAGGTGTACTGAGGATGACTGAAAGTTTGATTCAAAGACAGCTAAATCCCTACAGTGCCACTGAGCACAGAATTTGTTCTGCAAAGTGTTTGCCACTAGCTATACTGAAGAAGAAGAAATCCCTGTAACATTCAAACCCAATTCACAGAGCCTGCAGTCAAGATTTTTAATCATTGTATTTATAAATGTATTTTTATAATTTTAAGAAGATTTCTTTTCTGTAGCTGTGTCAGCTAGCATCCAGGGGCACAAACTATGATGAGTGGGTCCTCAAAAATGAGTAAGGAAATATCCATCGTTTAAGACTACAATCCCTCCAGAGATCTGCTCTGGTTTAGTTTTGCCTGCTATATTTGTACACTCATTTCTTAATGCAAACTTTTCCCTCCAGGTCTTTGAAAGAACTTATTCTGAGCCAGGCAGGAAAGCAACCCGAGAGCGAGGCAGAGCTGGTCCTCTTATCACCAGAACTATACCTGATGTCTCGTGTGAGAGTTCCTTCGGCCTCGGCTAGAAGCATTATTAGAAATAAAAGTATGAGAAAGAAGAAGATAGTAAATACAGCAAAGATACAAGATCCAGAATAGCGGTGATCACAATTTCACACAATATAATAAATTCCTAAAGTCATAGGAAATCAAAATCTGGATATCAATCCCAAGGGAAAACTGCTTCTCCACAGACTTTGAACACTGGATGTTATAAAAGAGCAAGCAGGAAATTGTGGTAAGTTGTGGGACACACCACTACATCCTAACTTCTACATGAAGCTAAGTTTCCTATTAAAAACAGGCTGACAATACTATTCCTACTTGATTAACAAAACTGTAGGGAGGCTAATGTGAGAAACGAATCCCTCTCTTTCCCTTTGACTTCAGGAAGTATTATATTGATCAACCGGGAAAGAAGAGCCCCAAGACAGACTTGAACATAATGATCTGCCTCAGCATTTGTGAGGTGGTGACCATTATAGTAAGAAGTGTTGAGATCAGCCACTGGGGTGGCTGGTGCCAGTACCTTGATGAACGACTCCAAATCACCATTAAACAACTTAGCACTATACTGTGATCGGGGTCTGGGCTTCCTGTGTTTCTGGGGCTTAGGGGGAAGATTTGGAGGCCTAAGGGAAGGGAATATGATTACTGAGCAAGGCAGAATTAAGTCATGTGATAAAATGAAATGTCTGTAAGCTCATGGCAAAACAACAGAACATTGTAAAGGGAGCATTAAACACAGTACTTATCAAATAAAAGACTTTCCATCAAATTTAAGTGTAATACATTAAAGAGTAGAGGACTCCCCCATTAAAAAGTACTCCCCCATTACTTATGGATAAATAATGACATTCTTTATGAATCCCTGTTTTGCAGTTTTACCATACAAATTTATTCCAAACATTGCACAATCGGAATGGCCTTTTTTTGTTGTGGTCATGCATAAAATGTGCAGCAACCACCGGAATTCATCCTGCCAGTCACGGCAGAACACTCAAAGCATCGCTTATCAATCAGGAAAGTTGCTTCATGCTTGAGAAACTTCAAATGCAAATTAAGCCTGCTCAGCACACTCCTAGGATACTTCAAAACCAAACTGCATTTTCAGATAGAGCTAGGAAGGTTAAACAGCCTTAGCCTTGCACATCCAGCCATCAACAACTCCACACACTAAAAGAAACACTTTGTTAATTAGGTAACAAATTAAAAGTACATCAACTTGAACAAATAAATAAAACCAGCATAACACATAAAGAAGTAAAGGAAGAACACACAAAACTTTGGTCTACAAAAGTTTACCTAGTTTGTTACACAGGTGTGTGGTGACTACAACTGAAAGATATTACAGGAAATAAATACTCTTCTCTAGGTCACAAACTACTTTGTGAATGTCATGCCAATAGCTACATGCTAAGCTTCCTTAGTTCCCATGCACCAGCAGCTTCTACAGGTTATTCTGGACTTAGCAAAAAATCAAATGTTTTTGGGGGATCAATGAGAAACAATAAGGCATAGAGCATTCAGCAGTGGGACTCCCATTTATTTTGTTTGAGTACTATCTGCTGTTTTAAACTCATCTTTAAAGATGTCCTCTTCCCTTCTATAATTTAACTTTGACCTTGAAGAACATTTCTGTTTGCATGTCTCACAGTCCAGAAACATAACTGAACCTTGGGGCAACATGCAGGGTCCAGCCAAAGCAGAGGAGCTGGTGCTGAGGAACAGATGGGCAGGCCCTACTCCTCAGAGTATCTTTCTCTAAGTGACTAGCTGTAAGGACATATGAGGTAAGATGGCTTCACTGCTTCCCCACTTTACTAAGGTAAAATCATTGCCTAAATCCATCATTTCCTTTCAGCTGTTTACACAGCAGGGAACTTAGGATGAAGTGAGCCTGATGAGTCGCCTGCATTGGAGTTAAGAAAGGAGGTTTTCTCATTAGACATAAACTTGGTGATTTCCATGCATTCCCAGAATGGTAGCACCTAGAGGCAGAGTTAAAGATACAGTTGTCAGAATTGATGTCAGCAACTGGGAAGAATGCTTTGATTTGTAGCCACTTTTCAACTGAGGTCATGTAAAGAAAGTAGTTAAGTAACTCCAACTTTACAGAGCTGGGAAAGAACATGGAGCAGTGGGATAAAATCTGATGTAAAGTCTGCAGAGATGTCCTGGGAACACTGGGACCAGGAAAGATGGTTCTTGAAGGCATTGGGCAAGGATGTATTGCGTAGAAAGGGAAGGGAGGAGTGAGACCAAGCAAGCTGGGTTGGATGTTCCTACTTTAGCAGGGCACACTGCCTGTAGCAGTGACACATGAAAGTGGCAGCTGCAAATCCAAGCAGTTGCCATTGCCCCCTCCTAGTCTCTGGGGGCTCCAGAGCTCATCTGGGTTTATAGCTGGAGGCAGCTTCAAAGGTGTGGCATTACACAACTGAAAATGTCCGTGCAGCCCAAAGCTGGGAGATCTAACACTAAACCCCTTCTCTTCTGTGGATATACAGAGCCATTTAAGTATGGAACACGTGGGTGCTGGGGGAGGCAGGTATTTGTGTCCAGAGATAGGTTATCAAAGACACAGCCTGTTGCCCAAATTGATCTTCCTAAAAGGTTCTTTTAAACTGTGCATCCTGACCAGGTGAATTACAAATATGAGAGGCAATTGTATCTCTGACAATTGAAAAGTATTTCTTTTTGAGCACTGAAGTGCCCCCTGCAACTTCCAAATTTGATGTGTGATTCACAAATATTTTTAAGGATCTTCCAGCTTGTCCCACCCTTGACACTGGCCAAAGCAGCTCACAAAAATGAGGAAGATGAATGGTAATGGTCTGATCCTTTACTCAGCAGCACGCTGAAACACAAATGCTGAATGTAAAAACACACAGGGTCTGTACACAATTTATGTAACAACGGTAACAAGCCTTATAAAGTTGTTCTAAAATGTCTAAATTCTAAGATTCTACCTATTTTTTAACTCTAAACCAGTCAGATAAAAAATCTTACCTTGTTGTCATGTATTCAGCCCTGTGACCTAAAAAGTTCAATAAAGACAAAACAATGATTTGTAGGTTTTAGGTTGAAATTCTTGTATCTAAATTATATTTAGCAAATTATTTTTAGCCCTAACTTTCATACTACCAGCAGAAGATATACTATACAATGAACAGGGCAGTGTAGTTACTTGCTGTGTCCACAGTTCCACTTAAAATACAAACACAACCCACATTATGGAACAACTTTTAAGAAGCCTGCCCAAAGATATAGAGCCACTTGATACAGTAAATAATTTCAAGTAGAATTCCAAACAATGTCTATTGTTGGTGCTCATATGTTTCAGTGGCTAAATCAGTATGGAAATAGAGCTGTGCCAAGATTAGGTTACATCTCCCCCTGTGCCTTGTGCCTAAACCTATGCAGTGCTGAAAATGCAGGGCTCTAGACACAAGTAGTTATTGAGACTCCCTACTCTCTTTTCTCTGTATATTGCAGGAAAAAAGTACAACACTATCACTGAGAAACACCAGAGAGAACTGCAGGAAATTGTAAAGAAGCAAGTATCATATTCCAGAAAGGCTCCTTTGCAGATCAACAGACCAGTAAATCAGGCATGACTGACTCATCATAATGAAAAGCAAAATAATGAAACAGGGCAAAGATCATGGTATGACAAGTTCCAATGAGCCCAGCAGTGCCAAAGGGAGATTGTGCCCTATTAATTTATTAAAAGTCTTGGGACATGTCAGTAAAACACTGGTTAACAAAGAATCAGTTCAATTAATTTACTTAAGCTTTCCAAGGCCACTGATAACTTTCCTCACAGGAGGTGACTAAAGAAACTAAACAGCCATGGATAGAGTGGCAAAATATTCTCTCTGATCAGAAAAGGAAACCCAGTGGACTTATATTGGTCTTTTTCAATCATGGCAAAAAATGTAATAGCCATTTACTCAAGCCTTCCCATTAGGACCATTTATGCAATCCATAAGGCATTTATTAGTATCTTGAGAGATCACAGCAGCTAAGGAGGCAGAACACTGAGCAGATGACTGAAATACTTTTGTATCAAATCCTGACAAAACTATGAAGCCCTTTAAAGGGGTTAAGTGACACACAGTGCAAACAAAATTCACCATTAACAGGTTCAAGTAAGGTATTAGGCAAGAATTAAACACCTATGCCAGGGAACAAAACTATGGATATGACCTCTGAAAATCACTCTGAGCTTTACTTGGGCTAGGTCTAAGTACACTTCCCAATTTGAAAGTGACACCAAACCAGCTTTTCAGACTCTAGGAAGACTGAGTAACAGTGATATGAAAAACATAGTATTATGTGCCAGATGCATGCAAAGTACAGCACAGTACTGAAGACCCTAGTCTGAAAATACATTTTGCAGTAGTAGAAGAGTGTGGATCCCCTCAAAGTGGCACAAAGAGAAAGCTCTGGGAACAATTTCTGACAGTAAGATGTGAATCTTGTTGGCATCTATTTTAGACAGGTGGAAAAGAGAGATCAAAGTAGAGTATGAATAATAACAGAAAAAGAGTAAGCTAGGGATTTCCCCCGAGTCAGGTTACTAAGGGAAATTCACTGAGACTAAGAATCCAAATAATAAATGTTAGTAAAACAGAAGATGTTACAAATGCTGTGCCTGGGGGATTTTAAACACATCTTTGATATTTAACAGTTTAGGGCAAGAGGTGTCTGGGCCTTAGGGGCAATTTCTTCTATAACTCCTTGTTTTCTTTCATGTATTTCCCTTTGCTTTGTTAATTTCTTCTTTCAATGCATGAGCCAATGGATCAGGACTAATATGAGCATCAGCATGCTTCCTACGTTTAGTATCAATTTCATTTGAGCATTTCTTATTTACTTTCCAAGTCTGCAGACTTGGGAAGTAAATAAAATGCAGATTCAGCACAGAGCACTTCATCTATTTTTCCTGTGCAGATCATGAATATGTATCTGCTGTGTTCATAAACAGCAAGACTGTAGTAGGAAGGTGATGAACCAGAACAGAAGCCAAATGCTGTCAACATTGTGGGCACCAGATGGGAACCTGGATCTATTCAGCCTACATCCTTACATTGTATAGTTTTGAATAAAAGCAAGAAAGGGTGCCAAAGGAAAACTTGCAGTTGAAACAAACCTCTCCTTCTCCCTAGCTTTATTTAACACAGCTCACTGTGTTATTTGTCTGCAGTCTTGCTGACATGAAAGTTTCCAGAAAAGGCAGTTTAAAGGAAGCAAGGGAGCCATTTATGTCCTACAAATTCATTTCTATATTAACTACAGCAATAACATTGATAATTCCACTGTAATTTGATCCTTTCAATCCTCCCCATTCAAGAAACTTTCAGAATCATTGCCCTCCATCCCAGGCATGGGCATTTTAACGCAGGACATGCCTCAACTGAAGGGGTACTAGAACTTTTTAACCTGTAAAAATGATGGCTTCCCCTCCAAATATCAGCTTTGAATGTAGATGTGCATGTTTGAGGTACTATTTGTATGTGCCACGCTATGGTGTTGGGACAACAAACGTGCAAAACCATTGTGGGCAGCACAGATTAACTATGTGGGGGCTACAGACGGTGTGTAGAAGGGAACCCTTCAAACAGAACAGTCCAAGCATGCCTCAGCATGGCAGAATGGCCCAGAGCCTAATGCAATTTATCACTTAGGTCACCCTGTTGAGAAGTTTTTCTTAAGGTTTCCTTTCAACAATTCTTTCCTTACTTTTTTCCAACATGGTTTATGCAGCAGATTCTGTTGCCTTTTTTCTCTCTCCCTTTCACTGTATTTTTCCAAAAACATTTTTCAATGAGCTTCCAGAAGAAAACTCTTTTTTTAACTAAAGTCAGCTGCACAGTTTTGTGTGAATAAACTGCAAACCACACACATTCAAAATAAAAATATATTAATTGAAAACTTCCATGAGAAAGAAGATAACATAGGTAGCTGTCTAAAACCAGCTATCATCTCCTACAGTTCAGTTTTGAAAGAGAATGCTGCTTATATTCTATGCCTAACCTCAGTCACTCCCTGGAGAGGGGCTTTGTTTGGGTTATACCCACTGAACTGCTAATAGCTGTTCAGGCATCTCCATGGGATTTGGGGATCTGGACTTTTGTACTAAAAGCAAGAAAAGATGTGATTAACAACATATACTTGGCAGTAAAAAGAAAATTAGTTGACACATCTTTTAGAGTCACTATTTGAGCAAACAGGTTTCCTTTCTTGAGTCTAAACTTTAAATCACAGTCTTTAACCTCCAGGAGAGGATTTTTGTTCTTTGTGGTGTAATCTCACTTCCTCTCCAGTCTGTTCCACTCTGTGTGTCCAGTCCAGGTTTGTATTGCAATTCCCCTTCTCCCTTTGGTGCATGAGGAAGTGTCTGTTGGGAGGGCTGGTAAGAGAGAGGTTGGAGATGTGAATGGTGTGTGATTCATTATTGCCTTAATTGAGCTTTACTTCGTTTGATCTTTACTTCTGACTTGGTTTAGATTTTAAGGTATACTTTTTAAAAACTGTGGAGAGTGTTCAGGACAATGGATAATTCTCTGCTACTGTAATTTATAATGGAGTAGTTTTATGTGCAACAATGATAATCTACAGGTATAGAGCTATTCATGAAGTTTTCACTCACTTAAGCTTACAATATGCAAATACTTTGTAAAAACAACACTAAATTAGGTCTGTAAGAAACTCACTACTGACATTAGTGAGGTCAGGATTTCACCTTTTACCTTTGATAAATGCTCCACTGAGTTCTTAGGCTGCAAGAAGGACATAAGTGCTCATGTGTTAGAAATGCTGTACTAGTGAGTCCACTGTATGAGATGCATCTGGATAATTTTGTATGTTAAAAAGATCACTCTCTCCCAAGTCTTAAAAACCCCTCAAGTCAACGCAAAATTGGTAGGATGGTGAAGCAGTACATTTGTCACAGCTCTTAAATCAACCTGCATGGACTATGTCGCTCTCCTTTCAGACATGAAATTTTTCATTCAGTAGTTCTGTTGCCAAATAGAGTAATTTGTCTAAACATCTGTGCAGTGGCAAGCAGTACGTGTTGAAGAAATAAAAATAATTTATTGTTTGTACTCTTACCACTGCACTAAAACTGTGCATGGTGAAAACAAAATCTATGTTTATTTGACAATCAAGTTTAAAGTTTTGTAATTTTTTTTCCTGTGTACCTTTGGCATTTCAGTAGGTTTACTGTATGGTTTGGAATCACTTTTCAGTTTATTGTATATTTACCTTCTCCGAGTGTCCTCTGCAGCAAGTCATGTTTTGCTTGAAGTTTTGTGATGAGATTGCTACCTTCCAGATATTCTCTTAATTTCTGTAGAGATGCAGATGAATCTATTACTATGCGTGACACATAAATTCCAGGAACTTCTGTATAATGTTTACTTCAGGTGCTTGGTCTGCATCACATGAATGAGGAAGCAACCAACATACCATGAAATAGAATTGCTCTGTTTCCTGCTGGTTAGCTCTTCTTTTTGCAATGCTAGGCTTACTCAAGTATGTCTCAGAGACTGTTGACTTCACAGACTCTGTTGAGCGACTGTGCTGGAAACACTCTGATACATCATAATCTTCAATGGTGACCATATCTTGTATTGTCTGCAGGGTAGCCTCTGTTGTTTTCTTAACCTGGTATTAAAAAGCACAGTTTGCCAAATGCCAGATAAATATATATAGGAACAGTTAGAAGGGAAGCTCATTACTTACAGTAACTCTCTGGCACACTCCCCCAAACAAACTGGTGTGTAAATCTGAAAAGTTAGGTGTGCTGTAACAGATATCTATGTAACATCCAGTTATCCTATCTATTAACAGATATCTATGTAACATCTAGGTATCCCATCTAGTTCTCTACTTTACCATGGGCTAACCAACAAAAACAGATGTACTCTTGTGTTGCCTTTGTACTGCACTCAAGCATTTATCTGAAATTGGAATTGAAATGTGACATGATTTGATTAAGGTCCCTAATCTGGGAGGCAACAGAGATGATAATGATTTTGGAGGGTCAGCTCTCCTAAATGTGGTCAATGTGGTATATTGAACATGTACATCCAGGGATCTGGGTCTGTCCAGAACAATGAGATCTTCCAAGAATAAAATCTGTGACCGTGTACTGTGCAGTGCTAGGATGAGGGACACAGTGATGCTTAGACTGCAAAAATGCACCGTTGACAGAGAGGGCTTGAGAAAGAAAAAATTACACCAGACTCCCAGGCCTTGCAATGACCCATGGAGCACCACTGCTCATAGTGGAAACCCAGGCATGGATGCTGTGGACAAGGGATGAAGTTTCCCCAGTGCAATAAAGTAACTGGGAAGATTCACAAGGATGTGATTTACTTCCCAATTTTGCTTCAGATGGAGTCTCTAGCAGAGTCAACCAAATCACAGACACTTCTACACACAACTCCAATACAGGCAAATATCCTTTCCATGCCTGTCAAATGTGATTTCTCTCCCTACGCCCTTGCACTTCATTTCACTGAAAGAAATAATCTTTCTCCTTCTGTCTTTGTAACCTTAGAGACTTTCTGAATGCAAGTGTTTCAGTTTTTTTTAAATATTACTGTGTATGTCTCATGGACATTAATACTTTGGTCTAGACATTCAACAGACAAACTAGAATAAGAAAAACTGGCATCCTAAAAACTTATCAGTAAAGTACACGAAGAAATCAAATTATTTCTATGCTTTCCTTTAGGAACAAATTCTCATTTAAACTAAAAGATTTTAATATTGCCTTAACTTTGATAAAAGTGCATTTTATTTCCACTGCCAAAGCAGAGGAAATAGAACAGCATAATTTTTTCCAGTTTTTACAAAATATGCATTTTATTTTGCTAGGTGAACTGTTGTCTTCACAGGCATTCATTAGTCATGTTTATAAATAGCTGTAGCTGAGAGCATAAGAGATCCTGATTTGGTCATAAAAGACAGTTCAAATTCCTTTGTACTACAGAAGTAGCAAGTTAAGGATTGGATAGAGGGTGGTCACAGAAAACAGTAAGTGTTCTCAGTGGCTTTCTTCCACAAGACTTTAAAAATATGTGCTCTAACCAGTTTACACTGAAGCATCTGCAGAAGGTCGAACTCCATAATGTGAATGTATGGACAGGTAAAAGATGAAGCATTTCCAAACCTCTGAAAAGCAGGTGAGGATCTACCTCAGCATATGTGCCAGTATTTGATTTTTAAAATTAAAACCACTAATACAGACTGGAGCCACTTCAGGGCCGTTTACATGCTTTTGGCAGGTAGAAAACACTGCACCTTCCTGAAAATTCTGTTCAATGCTTAGCCCTACTACACATAGGTCTTACCTCCTCATTTTCAATTTTGAGTGTAGCCAATCGTGACTGTAGTTGTTGATACCTAAGCATAAGCTCTGCTTGCACAGGTTGCTGGGCAGTGACCTGGCAAACCTAATAAAGAATCAAGAAAAAGCTGTAAGATGCAAGTAATTAAAAAAAACAGTCAATAGTCTTTGGTTGTTCTTCTCAAAACTACGTGAATTCCTACCAAAACTATTAAAACTTAAGAAAGCAGATAATAAAATGTGCCCATCTAAAGTATTTATGTGTTATAAGGTGTGGAAGTATGTGCTACAGTTTATGAATAAAGAGCACAGCCTTTTTGTACATCTGCTTTTTGTTGCTTTTGTATCACACAGAAATGCAAACCCTGGAGTTACCTTCAGAAAAAAAGATGTACATGTGTGATTTTGAATTCTGCTTTCCTACTGGTCTTTGGTGTAGCAGAACAGGGCACACCTGGGGTACCCAGGATGCTTGAAATCTCCAGATGATAAAAATGGGGGAAGTGGAAAAGGCTGCACTGCAGCATGAATAATTTGGAGAGGCTCTGTAGCTGCTTTCAAATAGCACCCACAAACTCTGAGTGATGCAGGCAGTAAAGACATAAAGTCACTGCTTACATTGGTATTGGGCTGAGCACAGGTTGGCCAGCAAATTTATAGCAATGTCATTATGAGTGGTACAGAATTTAATAACACTTAACAGTTTTTACATGAGAACTTTGAAGCAACAGACAGTGCTGCAAGTTTTGCAAAATGTTATTGCTTATTCACTGACTTTTGGGTAGCTTTTATCAAACTCTTTGTAAAACCATTTGGTAAATTATATATTCTCTATCCTGGTATACAGAAACAGTCACTGTGGGGATACTTGTCAGTGTACAGACCTCATCACCCATATGAGACTGGAACTCAAATTTCATTGGTGGACAAAAAGCAGTGGGGTACATTTCCATGAATCTCTGCTTGTCACTGCGTGGCTCCAAGCTGTCAACTGCATTTTCAATGATGTCTAATCCCTCATGCCTGGAAGTTTCAAGGTTATACTCTGCAGAAAGGTATGTTCTTAGGGCTCTGTTCAGACTAGCATGGTATCCAAGATCACAACACTAAAAAAACAACAAAAGGAAAAGAAAACAAATTTAAAAGGAGGAATGTCATTCTAATATCACAATCCTGAAACTGTCACTAAAATTTTCTGTCCTGAATTTTTTCCATCTTTGAAGCATTTAACACAGTATGTTCTAAATTAAAATACACTGCTGGGGTCAAAATAGTAAGCATTTAGAATCCTCAATCTGTTGCAAAGATTAATGGACAGTTTTAGAAGAGATCAAGTGTACATGTGTGACAGTCTGCTTACCAGATACAGAAGTGCAGGCACTGTATTTATATCAATAAATTCTGGGACTCGACACACAAGTGAGCTTTTCAGTATCAGTAGCATCTGTAAGCCCTGAATCACCTATTTAAACACACCCTAACATAACTATCATCTAAATTAATGACAGCAGCAAAGTGAACTTAAAGCACTTCCTGCTTACCATCTCTGTGCCCAAACAAAAACCTCCACGAACACCTTGAGCATAAGGAATCCATCTAAAATACTTTTTGATACAGCACCAAGGGTTTAACATCTTTTCCCTGACCATGAAAATGTATTTAATGTAAACATCTTATTGCATGCTCATACAGAGCCAGCAATGTACATCACGTTACTAAATGCAGAAAGTTCATAATTTATGTCTTTTTCTTTCTACAGAAGGGAATGTAATTGAAACCTAATTGGTAAAACATAAAGTTGTGTTTGTTCTTGAATTTTAAACATCCTCAGTTTGCATTATTCATGTTTTGTTAGTATTTTAGAGAACAGCTGAATATATTTAAAAAGTGGCACAGCAGCACAGTATCAACTGATTGTTTCCCTCCGCTGTACAGTAAATACCCTCAGTCTCTGGTCAGCGAGCCTCCAGGTAAGGGGAGATGTCACCTCAACAGTGGCACATCAGTTTGCTCTTTGCTGCATACAGAGCAGTGCTCCTTATCCAAAGGGGTGAGATCTGCCCCTAGCAGAGGCTAAGGCCTGGCCAGAGCAGTCAGAGCAGTCTGCTCTAGGGCACCCCTCAATCCCCAGGCACTCCTCCCACAGCCCAAAGTTACCCATCCCTGCAGAATTCACAAGGTAACTCTGGGGCTGGGTAAAGAAGCAATTTGAATTCAGTTCACTGTACCCTACAAGCATACATGCACTGTTTGTATGAGTACCTCCCTACAGCTATTGCAAACCCCACAGGACTCAAGGGATCACATCCCCCTCCCTTTCCTCTCACTTATTTGAAAAAGGAGAGAAATAGATGGAGAGGGAGACAGACACACAGTTGTAACCACTATACAGGAAAGAGCTTCCAACCTATTTACCATACCAAAACCTGTGTATAGAAGGGAATGGAACACTTCACTGATGAATAAAAGGGAATGAAACACTTCACACCTTGACTTAGGTCAGGTAATGACTTATGATGAAGCTGCTCTCAGAAATCTAACAGAGAGCTATTTTATGCAGAACAAAGCTTCCAGAAAGACTGTTTTCACTCCTAGCAAGTACTCCAGATAGTGACTGCAGATGGGACAGGGGCTCTCTGAAAAACCAGATGCTGAACCATTCAAAGAAAATTAAAAAGATGTCATGTTCAATCAGACACCCATATGTTAACCTCTCTCTTTTGCATTTATAAAATGGAAATTTGTGTTACATTTCAAAAACAGCTCCTCAACTTTTATACTAAAGTGCATCCATATTGCAAAGAACACCAGCCTCAAAAATACTGTTTCTAAAAGGAAAAGTCTCTTGGTGTTTTTCTCTTGTTCTATGTCAAATCAGATCTCATATTTAATTCACTATCTTGGATGAAAAAGACAGACTAAAAGTCCTGATAAGAAAGTGAACTGGGACAGCTGTTTTATTTCATGTGCATTAGTTTCAGAGAGACCTCATGGAAGATTAAACTGAAAAGGAATTAGAAATAGAGGGCAATGCCAGGTTTAGCATTGCCAACTACCCATGTGTTATAAAACTACAGCCTGAATTTTGGCTCTAGTGGATTAATCCGAGTATTACTAGAAAGCTTATTGATTTACAGTTAGAGCTGTGTGGGTTCTGATGCAGCTTTTTGCAAGCTGGAATGTAAGATTGCAGCCTTTATGCTGTGACACAGCTTCATAGTTTAACCCTTAATCTGCTCAGTCACTATCATCAGGACCATCTTTGGCAAGTGATGACAGATGAACAAGGCAACAAATACAGCCTTGGAGACAAGAAGAAGATTTTTCAAGTGAAGCAGAGTATCCTGCCAGGCTAAGGCATTTTCTTGTAATTCCAATGCCAGCAGAGAGAACAAAAATCAAATTCAGATCCTTAACTAATGCCTTATCACAAGTGTCTCTTTGAATGGAATTAAAAACATCTGAATTTGAAATTTTGCTTCAATTACTTACATAAAATAGAATTTCTATGAGGGAAGTTGTTTTTTTTAAAAGCAAAACTAAACACTTAGACATCACAACTCTTACTTGTGCCAGGCCATAGCCCACTTTCCCCAAAATCCGGAGACACAGATCATAATTGGGAAACAGTTCTGTCATAGTATCTTGGCTACCCAGAAAGAAATGTACTGTTTTAATCTGCTGGAAAGATGGTTTAGAAAAGAGAGTTGTCTATACACACATATGCACACAGATTTGCCTGATTTTTCAGGAAAAATCTGTCTGGAAATCTGTGTGGATTTGGGGAAAGACTTCTAGTCTTCCAGAAGATGTCTAGTCTTCTAGACAAGTTCAAATGAGCAACCACACTGTTAGCCAAAATAAACTCGAGTCTCAGGTTCACCAGTCAGCACAGCAAGGATCCAGCCAAGCTGGTTATCCACCTACAGATTCTGCTCCCTGTCTGTGGGCTAGAGAGATGAGATGTCCCTTGGTGCAGTAAGACAAGAAGAGAAAGAAGAGAATGAAGTCAGAGACTATGGGTTTGTTTGCATTCCTGGATTCATAAAGACTTTTGGTTGGGCAAAGTGAAGGGGGATGAGGGATGCATTTGAGATATGTGTGAAAAAATAATTTTGTAATTTGCATTTTATTCTTATTTGAAATTAAATCTGAAGCAGTCTCAAGAGCATTTGCTGCCTTTATTGTACCCCAGAGTATATTTAGGCTTGAATAAAACAAATTCAGTGCTTAGCACAGAGTTTCAACCAAACCAAGCTGCTCTTATTTAATTCAATTTTGTTTCAGGAATAGTAATAAAATTCTAATGTCAGTGGAGAGAGGAATTCATAAAAAAAGCCTTCATCTCTTGAGTAAGTCACTTTCTAAGTATTCTGTTACACAGACATCCACATTCAAATCAAAGGGATCTAAGGGTACATAACATATTTATGAGGACTTATGTAATAAAGATTGTGACCTGCACACACTTTACCTTAGTTTTAAACTTGGTTTTATGAATGATTAATAAAGAACCTTTAGAGAATAAATTAAGTTCACAATAGCTAAAGGTTCCTTAACTTTTTAATGATCCAAAGCATGCATTCTGCAATTAGAGATTCAGAAACTCCACTTTAGGAAAGACCAACACATTAATATTTTATTTATTTCAGCAGCAGAACTACAGTAAAGTTGTTTTGATCACTATTTCCTAGTAGTTATCTTCAGATCATAAAAATGCACGGTAAGTCTGAAAAAAGGTCCTTACCTTCCTCTTATACTGAGACAAATTTAATGAATGTAAATGAGTAAAATTATGTGCCATATGGACAGATGCCGGCACTAACAGTCAGATTAGCAGCAGTGTATAGTCTGTTGTTCCTCTGAAAATCAGAATCTTCAAAAAATTCTAGATACTAGGTAAAGCGAATTTAATTCAGCTGATCTTTACTGTTTTTTTACAGGTACAAATAAATAAAAAAACCTAAATCTTTCCTGCACTTGAACTAGATACCACTGTAGTCAGGGGAGAAGAAATATTTAACAGAAAATTCAAATTCCTCTAATACAATATGCAGAGGACAGAAATATACTGTGCATATCAAATCCTGTTTCTCTCTCTGCTTCTTTGCAAATGTTGGTCTCATCCCTCAGCTCACTAAATGCATTAAATCATGCAGCTAAGACTCCAGCAAAAATTTTATATTGCTTTTATCACAAGAGCTTAAAACGAGCAACACATCAAAATTTTAAGTCAGAAGCCCTGAGCTCTGTTAATGAAATGACAGAGTTGAACAGTTCAGACTGAGTTCAGATGGAGAATAGTAATGTAGGATTTTACATATAAGCCTCATATATGGAAAATGCAGTGGAATCCAAATAAAAAATAGGTGTGTTTTTTTGTTTTGTTTTGTTTTTGTTTTTTGTTTTGTTTTTTGTTTTGTTTTGTTTTGTTTTTGTTTTGGGGTTTGTTTGTTTGTTTGGGGCTGTGGTGGGGGTTTGTTTGTTTGTTTGTTTGTTTTGGGTAAAAATGAGTAGTTCCACTATCCTCCCTAACCTTGTTAAAAAAATTATGGAGCAGTTTACTACATTATAGCATATATTTGTCCTGTTTTCATTAGACATATTTTTCACTAACATAGGAAAGCATCCCATTTCATTTATGGGCAACACCAACAGCTTGAGGAGATCTAAATTCTTCCATGTTAACAGGAATTCAGGCACAGAGGAGAGGTAATACCTTTTTGTACGTGCAATGAAAGTTCAGGGAAGCACACATAGGCAAGCAAAGTGGGACAAAATAGAGAGGGCAAAGAATGAAATGGACACCACTGCTCTGAAAACTCCAAATTGTACCATGACATTAACAGATTTAGAGAATGAGATAGTCTGTACTGTTGCAACATACGGCAACTGGGAAGCATGTCTCACATTCCAATGATATAACTCCAAAACCTTGCCAAGATGCTTGCATTTACAAAAAAGAGTTTCCTTTGTCAAGTGGCAAACACTCTTTCTAAATACCAATGCTTTCACAGCATACTCTGATTAAATACAAATGTCTGAAAGACACTTCATTTATACAAGTTCACAATTGATTTAAATTAGCTCTGAAGCAAATTCTGGTTGCACATGTTTACAGCTGACTCTTACAAAACAGTGATGCAAAGGGCAGCTAGACTTTCCATTTAAATTCCTTAGAGAAGAGTAATTTCTCAAGCCATTTTGCCAAAAGAATGGTATTGTGGACATTGGTCCATAGCTTTCAAAAGGACAGGCAGAGTAGATACAGTTTTTCTGCATTATTAAATATTATAGAATATATATTTTTATTAAAGACTAGCAGTTAGGAAGCTCTAGTCTTCATGGTTGTGTAAATACCTTTACATACACTAATTGCAATGAGTGTTGGCTCTGTGTGTGTATGGACAGAAAGCTTCACTTCTCCCCTCACAATTCTTTGTAAAGCTCCAGGCTTGTGGTTCCTCCCTTCACTTTTCACTGCCACAGAAAACTCTGTGGGATCACTGAAGTGGATAAGAATCAGATGCATTTTCCAATGTGATAAAGTTTTGAAGTAGAAACACACACCAGAGACATTCTCTGAAAAATGTGAACTCTGAATGAGAAGGCAGGAGAGGTGACCAAATGAGCATCCATCCAGCTTCTGAAGGGGTGAGGGTGCTGGAAACAAAATGAAAGGGACCTTTCCTTCCTTCCAGAATCCAAGAAGAACTCATGAAGTTCATATGTATGAGACATGCCCTTACTCCTGACCAAAAACCCGTCATCCTTTAAGCAGTAACAGGAAAATCATCCGCTAGCTAGGGTCAACTTCACACTTGGGAGCTACCCCAGCAGCTCACCCTTTGCTTTCTAATCATCCACCTATAGGTCCTGGTAAATGCTTTCATTGCCTGGTCAGCCTAAATGGGTGGAGCAGGTTGTGCAAGTGCATGGATACAGATTAGACAAGCACAGGCCACAGAATAAACCACGAGAAATCAGGAATAAACATGCAGTAGCAACTAGGAAAGGAATAAAAGAGATGTTGAAATAGAGACAGAAAAAATACTCAAAACACAAAAAAGATTCATTTCCATCTTTTATAGGAACAAAAGAAAGCAATGAAGCAAAACCATTTGAAAGGGAAAAGTTGTAACAAAATTTTATAAATTATAGAAAAACTAGAAATGACAAAGAAAACTATCAGTATTTATATGATATATAATAAAACACATATATGAAGCTATTTTAGTGGGTTAATCTCAAGAAGCCATTTTTCCCTTTCTCTGTGAAGCTTTGCTTCTCCAGTCAGTAGAAATGAGACACTTCTTGTCAAATTCTGTATTAATTAATTCTATATAAGAAACCAGAGCTGTATAAGAATGTTATTTACTATTGTAAGGAACATATGTTACTGCTACAGTAGCAAGCATATTCAAATACCTAGAATTTCAAATGGACCACAGAGGCGGGCCCACTAAGCTATTTAACCCCACACTGGTAGTGAATGAATGTTCTGGGGCTTATGTTTGCTGTCTCTGTATTTTCTCTATCACATAAAAAGTCAGCTTACAAACAGGGTGGGATGTGGCAAGGATGCAGGATGCTCCCCCTGCATCATGTCAAAATGTCAGTAATACAGGAGATTAAATGCTGGCACATGTCAACATTAGTGTACAACTTCATTCTTCTTAGATGTTCTCATACAGACAACCTACTGAAAATAAGTAACAAGTGTGCTGACAATATGGAGTACAGCATTGATTGCTTCTACTCTTCAAACTGCATGAAGTAAAAGAAGCCACTATATGTATGATTCCATGACTCAATGAATTAAACTAAAGAATTTTGAAAACATGGAAGAAATTGCTTCTTTTGAATTAAATACCATTAGATGACCATTTAAGCTTATCATGTAAAAAATATTTAGATTCCAGAGATTGTACATAATGGAAACGTCGTATTTTCTATTGACACAAGGGGATCCAACACAATGTTAGAACTTTAAAGGAATGGGTTCAGCATCTTTCTGCCACTTTATTTTGTGGAAATCAGGGAAAAACTTCTGATTGTATCATACATAACAAATAGCAAGAGTAATGTAGGCAATCCATATGACTAATAAAGTCCCTTTAAAACTGAAAGAAAGTATGAGTCCTGAAGAGAATAAACATACAAACGTGCCAATACTTACATCGATTAAATCCGAAAGGTCGTGAATATAATACTTGAAAACAGAAGCATTGGTTGCTTCAAGGGTGAGCAGGTATTCGTTACGGGCCTTAATAGATTTCAGCTTGTTTTCAGAATATTTGGCTTGACGCTAGGAAAGATATTGCATATTAATGTATTTTAATTACTTCATTTTTGGTATGCAGTAGAAATGGTAACAACTCAAGCACACAATCCTAGTAACAAGGAAGAATCTTAATTTCCAGCCTGTTATACATACAACAAATACAATACAAAGTGAAAATTTGGTATTTTGTTTCAAATGTGACAAACTTTATATTAAGAATTATACTGAGAATGAAGCATTCCCCCCTCTGAACAGAAATTATGTCAAGTTATCTATAACTCAATGATAGTTTATTATGTGTACCTTACTTAATTTTATTTCCCAGCTGGACTTCTCTGTCTAATATCATGCCAAAGAATGTCAGAAATGCACTGAATTTATTTCAAATGAAGCTAAATAAAAGGACTATTTACTTTTTCCTTCATTTTTTCAATCTTTTTCACAGAGCTCCGTCTCTGGTGCCTTTCTTCTAGTCGAATATGAAAAACAGGATCTCCTGACCTCCCAATCTGTTTTTCTTCTTGCTTCTCTGCCTCCTTCAGTTTGCTTTCTGCACTGATGCTCTCTGCATGATACATGTGGTATGTTTTCATGACCTGCAAAAGGCAAGAGTCAAAGGAGAATTGGAGAAAATGAAAATATAAAGGTATCCACAGAAAAATCACAGTCTTTGAGCAAAATGTTGACTTAAAAACATGGATCTTGGGTAAGCTTCTTTGCCAGCGGAGACTGAGGTTGCATTTTTCTTTTCTGATTTATTTAACAGTATTCCAAAGAGGTATTTTTTCTTTCATTTCTCCTACAGGAAAGAGCAAATGCCATTCTTAATAAATTTCAGTATTCTTGTCTTCAGGTGAAAAATCTAAAATAATGAACAACAAAACTAAATCTGTGTCAGTACCAAATCTGTATAACTGTCTTCTGGGCTAAGTCCAACAGCTTGGCTGTGGACACTGAATGTTTGAAAGCAGAAGGATCCCTTCAGCACTGAGGAAAGGGGAAGGAAGGAGAGGGAATGGGAAGCTTTGTCCTGGGAGCAAATGCCCAGGTTGCTGGATGGCTGTCCATGGCCTGGAAAGAAGTGTCTGCCGACTGCACAGCCAGCAGACTGGGCCCAAAGTAAAATCAGGAGACAACTGAAGAAGGAGCTGCCTGATGTAAGTTGTGAAAATGTTTTCCCTATAGACCCAAAGGCTTCTTTCCTCTACACAAGTGCTGGGTCTGCAGACGAGAGAGCCTGGGTTGCCAGTATGCAAATAAATGCTTGCACAGGCCACAAAGAGGAAAAGGGACTGGTTTAGCCCAGTCCTCCTCTCTTTCTTCTTCAAGCAAGAAAATCCTCAGCCTAAATGCTGCCTAGTAGACAGCAATCAATCACCAACCCTCCACCTCTGCTGCTGTCTCTGCCCACTTCCACCAAAGGAAGCATCTCTCTCTGCCTTCCCCTGTCCTTTGTTGTTGTTTGTTTCTTTGCATTGTTGTCTTAAGTTTAGATCACTGACAAAGTAGGAAGGCATCCTCAGGCAGCCAGAGGCCTCCTCTCTTCTTCTAAAGGGTGCCAGAGCTCTCACTAGCGGATGTTATCCTTGGGTGGAGGCCATGCAAACCATTCACATCTGGAAGGGCAGGGAGGAATCAAACCAGCTGCTTGTGTGACCCATGAAGCAGACACACAGTTTTGGGAAACTGCCTTGAAATATTCCCTTGGGAGTGTGTATTTTTTGTAACTGAGTAGTTAGGCCAGCCTAAGGAGCATCCATAGAGTGGCAAAACAGAGAACACTACAGCTAGATACTGCAAATCCACTACAGCACATCTTAGCTTGGAGCAACTCAAACCAACTGCACACCATCCCAGTGGGTGGCTGAACTGATGCTTATTTCAAGTCCTGTGCAACAGAAAGACAGACACTTTTCATAGAGATTCAATTTTGCATAACAATGAATAACAATGCTATATACCATAACTGTGTATGCCACTACTTAAGAGTGAAGCCACTGGTATTAAAAATGAAACAGGCAACTCTTCACCAGCTTCCTGTAGTAAGGTAAAACAGTCGGAGACAAGCACTAAAAAGTGGCCCTGTTTTTAAGAAACATGCTTCCAGTTCTGTGGTGAAAAAAACCCAAGGTGCCTGGAGCAGGACTTAGTGTTACTGCTGCTGCTCCCCTATGGCACCCTTTGCTCCAAGGCCTGAGCAGAGTGCAGAGCTCCCTTCCAAACATCACCCACATTCACTGGGAACAGCTGCTGCCCCACCACTTCACATCTGCACAGATGAGGCAGAAAAAATGCTCAGAGATGGACAAAGATGGGTTAGGAAGAGAAGGCAAGCCCACAGGGCTGAGGTATAAAGTTCCCAGTTTAACCAAATAGCATGTTCAGTGTCCTATATCCTGGACTGTTCCAAAAGCACTCTTAAAGTTATCGATAATCAGTACCCAGGGAGCTTAACTCACCCAGCCACATGGGAACAAAAGAATTACTGCAAAGAGAAGAAATGGACTTTTAAAAGAAATGGTTTATAAGATAAAACAGAGAAGCATAGAAAGTGATATGGCTCATATTAAAAATGATGGGTAAGGAACTTAAAGCAAGTTTGTGTCCTTTTCTTTTGGCCTTTCTATTCTAATATTTTAAATGTTTCTTTACATAAGGCTAGAGGTGTTTGCTTTTTTTTAAAATCTTTTCTTCTGTGTCATCTCTAGAGACTTTTTAGTTGGTGGACAAGACTAACTCGTGTCTTAACACCTAGAGAAGTTATTTTCTTTTGTACTCTGCCTGCAGTTGGAGCTGTGGGCCCTGACGGAATTAACTCAAGAACTGTCCAAGAGCTGGCTGATGACATCACAAAACCTCACTCTCAGTTTTTGAGCAGTCTTGGGAATTGGCAAAGTCCAGGCTGACTGGGAGCTGGCAAATGTTGCCCCAGTTTCCAAGACGGGCAAGGAGGAGGACCCTGGAAACTACAGGTCTGTCAATCTCACTTCAGTGCCTGGTAAAACTATGAAGAAGATTACTCTGGGACGTATTGACTAACACCTGAAAGACCACACAGTCACTGGTCACAGCCAGGCACAGCTCCATGAGAGGGAAGTCCTGTTGATCAAACTTGATTTCCTTTTATGGCAAGGCAACCCACCTAGCTGACCAAAAGAAGCCAGTTGATGTAAACTTGGATTTCAGTAGATCTTCGAATACTGTTTCTCAGAGTATCCTTCTGGATAAAATGTACAGCACGCAGCTGGATAAACACATCATGCGACAGGTGAGCAACTGGCCCAGTGGTTGGGCACAGTTACAGTAAATGGGGTGACATCAGACCGGTGATCTGTCACTAGTGGGGTTCTTCAGGGCCATCTTAGGTCCTGTGGTCTTCAATATCTTCATTAATTACTTGGATACATGACTAGAAGGGATACTAAGCACGTTCACAGCTAATACAAGGGAGAAGCTGCTGACTCCCTCCAAAGCAGAGAGGCACTGCAGAGAGACCTTGACAAATTAAGAGAACTGAGCAACCACCAACCTCCTGAAGTTCATCAAAGGAAAAGTGCTGGGACTTTGCACCTGGGATGGGGCAACCCTGGATGTATGGACAGACTGGGGAATGAGAGGCTGGAGAACAGCACTGTGGAAAAGGACCTGGGAAAGATCAAGGGAAAGTTGGATATGAGTCAGCAGTGCCTGGCAGCCAGGAAGGCCAGCCCTGTGCTGGGGGGCACCAGGCACAGCATCACAGCTGGGCAACATCCTTGGTGATGTGAAGCTAGTGGAGTCAGTGTGGAGACATTGGTGAGAACAGTGATACATCTGTACTCCTTCAAGGAGTGCCTCTTTCTTTTCTTTTGCAAGCTGGGTCAGCCACTGCAGAAGGACACTTAGGCCTAGTCTGCTAGTCTCTTTAAAAACTTCAATGCTTACTGCTTTTGGCAAGCAGAACAAATCCTTGTTTCACCAGTTAGGCGCTTTGAGATGCAGTCAGAAAGCTCCGAGATATATTAGACAGAATCACAGAATATGCTGAGTTGAAATGGACCCACAGGGATCATTGAATCCAGCTCCTGACCCTGCATAAGACCATCCCCAAGAGTGATGTCATGTGCCCAAGAGTGTTGTCCAAACACCTCTTGAACACAGGCAAGGCTTGGTGTTGTGACCACTTCTCTGGGGAGTCTGTTCCAGCCCCAGCCACCCTCAGGGTGAAGAACCTTTTTCTAATATCCAACTTTAACTTCCCCTGATAATTTCAGGCCATTCTCTTTGGGACCTGACACTGGTCACCACAGAGAAGGAATCAGGGTATGCCCCTTGTGAAGAAGTTGCAGCCAGCAATGAGCTCCACCCTCAATCTCCTCTTCTCCAGGCTGAATAGACCAAGTGACCTCAGCCATTCCTCATACAGCTTCTCCTCAAGGCCCTTCACCATCATTTTTGCCCTCCTTTGGGCACTCTCCATTAGCTTTATATCCCTTTTCTATTGTGGCTCCCAAAACTGCACACAATATTCACATATACATATATGATTCTTTCCCGTAACACTATGTCATCTTTTTGCCTTGGAGTTTTTAAGGCTGCTAGATATTGTTAAAAACAGCAACAGGCTTTCCTAAATAGACTTTACTGCATGAAAAGTTCTGAGATTTGTAGGGCTCTGATCTGTGAACATGCAATGGATTCACAGATCTGTTATTCAAACTATGAATAATCTAATGAAACAAGTAATAATGCTTCTCAAATGTCCACCAAACTGTTGAACTGACAGACCATCCTGTGAGACTATCCATCACTGAACTGACTTCAGTTAATCTCCAAAGTGCTTATTGATCAGCCATCAAGTATGCACTGAAAAAAGAGAGCAAGGCTGTAATTTTGCAGATGCTGAACTGCCATCATGATCATGAACTAGCATTGGTAAATGCATACTAGTACCTAAAATGAAATATTGAGTTTATCTCCTGTTAATTTAGCAGGTTTATTCTGCTGATCCAGTGATGTAAAATATATATTTCTGTCAGATGACTGTGTCAGACTACAGCAGATGAAAAAGATTATGCTACTCTAACTATGTACTCTCACATTTGTAGGTGACAGACTGCTCACTTAGTAGTATAAACATCTCAATTTGTGTGCCAAAGTTTCAGCATCATGCGTAAGAGCTCAGAAAATAGGCTGAAGGCAGAAGATAGTATTTACCACAAGGAATGGCACACTAGAGTACATCCTTAGATAATTATTTTATTTAACCCCACAGTTGTTATCTTGGCAAATCCATAAACAAGACAGTAATTAGTTCTGTGGGCTATAAGTGAAGAATGTTCCCATAGCAGGGGACCAGCTTTCCTTCTCTACACGCATACTTCTTTTCTAGAAAACTCAAACCAAGATTGAAAACTCCAGAGTTAAAATATATTAAAACTACTGTGTTAACATGTATTATTTTTATAATAAAACTGCATAGTTAAGATCTTTTTCATAGTGTTTGTCAGGAAATAGGAATTTCCTGGAACAGTAGCCCATCCCCAATGCATTATCATGTTTGAAGTGTTTTAGAATTGTCTCTGCTAAGCTGTGAGTTCTTCTCAGAAGGTGGAGTTGCAAGGGTTTCATTAAACTGGGTTAGTTAGTGCTTTGAACAAGAAGTAAGTAAACCTTATGCCAATTTTACCACACCAGTGGCCTCTAGCCATTAAGCAGGCTTAGTATGAGCTGTTGTCAGCATCCTGTTCCCTCACTTCCAAGTTGAACTCTGATGTGTTTTTAGGATTTGGTACTCATATATCACTATCAATACAGGATTACTGATTTCACCTTCTCAGATCTCTAATGTGCCACAGTAAACTGAGATTAACTTTTTAAAGAGAATTCAGATTCTGTGTCATTTCAGCAAATAAAAGAAGAAAATCTGGAAGCAACTAGCTTGAGAAATTAAAGAGTCAAGATTTTTAAAGAGTAAGATAAATCAATGGAAAATGCAAGTGGCATAGCAGCCCTGTCTTTTTTAACATCCAAGTTACTTTGGACTGTCCCTACTTTTTCATTTTTTTGACAGCTTTAACTTTGCATTGCTTGTGAAATGTGTGATGCCAGTAGGATTAATTTGGAAACATGAAGATACACTTTCATGATGTGCATCAGTTTTCTCCACCATTTGCCCTCAGCCTTATTACTTGAACAGCTCTGTACTTTCAGCAAACTTGTGACCTTCCTAACGTCTTTAGAGGACATTTATGAATATGTCCTGACCCCTAAATAAATCCAGTGAGGACCTCTCTCCAATACAAGAGTCTGCCTACCTTCTGTTTCCTCTCATTCCCCATCACTCAGATAATACTGCAGCATACCAGTAACTGAACTCACAAGGCCAGGTATTTTTGCTTCCCAGAGAAACAGAAGAGGAGTTTGACTGGGGAGTTTTCTATGTTGCAAAGATGATTTATTGCAAAGTCAATAATCTGTTGTCTCTTGAAGTCAACATTGAAGGAGATTTCTAAATCATTCAGTTCACAAAAAAAATACAACCAAACTTCTTCCAAGCTTTCAGTTTGAGCAATTTTTCTTCCTGTAAATGCCAGAAAAGCTCCTATCTGTGACCCCACACAAATAACTGAGCTCTCCTCTCCCCATCTCCTCTCACTCAAAAGGTACATCTACCTCATTGTAGTTTCTATAGCTAATATTCTTATCTAAAACATGGGACTGATTCCTGGCCTGCACTGGCTGAAAGTGTGGTAAGGAGAGGGGTAAGAGAGCAGTGCAGCTGCTGGGACACTGCAGAGCTGAAAATACCAATTGTCTGGCACAGCCATGGAGAATCCAGCATAGTTATAAGTACTTGCCGGTCATAATTTACTGAACTTGCAAAGATACAAAATGAAGCTTGTTCAATTGTTTTTAGAATGATGTTTTGAGCCCTAATTTTAAAATCCATCCATAAAATACTGAAAATTGAAAATACAGAGTTTTAAAATGCATTTTTATTAGTCGTAAAACATGTAGAAAACCTATGTAATGTAACATTTAAAAAAACCTTTATATAGAAGAGATGGAAAATTAGAAACTAAGGTTTCCCTTATAAAATTCTGATTATTCCAGCAAAATAAGTCTATTTAGTTCTGAGAACATCTTCTGAAGTTGTGGTTCACTTGCCTCTGTTCTTATTTTTTCAACAATCCTGTACATGATGTGTAGTTTGAATGAGGGCAGCACAAGCCAAAGGCCTTAATTTACAGACCTTTGTTGTAAGATAAGGCATGATGATAAGAAATAACTAGATTATTAAACCTTCTTCATACATATTACAAGCTCCAATACTTGTCCTTACTCAAAGACTTTAGAGATATTTAAGTTCCAATATGACATCATATTTTAAGTTACACTTCATGAAGGTACCTTTCCTTTCAAAGAAACAGAACTAAGTATTAGGGAGAGACTTCAGTGTTAGTATATTACTCACAGATTTGAAATTAATTTGCTTTTTTTTTTAAATACAATAATAAGACTGATTTTTTTTTTACTTTCCCCCCCTCTATAAATAACGGGACAAACAAGAAGATGACATCTCCTTTTTGTGACTGAGAAATGTCGCTGCTGGAGATTAAAACTGTCAATACTTGTTCTGATAAGGTCACTATGATCTTATTCTGTACACAGTAAATGTCATAAAGAATTAAAAACCTGTGCATGAGGTCCCCATCTGTCTAGATACTGGTCTATCTTTGTGTACAAGAGCAGACATAATACACAGATATGATGATGACCTTTCTAAACATGCAAAAAATGAAACAGATGCTACTCTGCACCATATTGTCACTTTATTATGTGTGGGCTTTACTTATCTAAATGTGAATATGTACAGCTGACCAAACCCTTTGCAATCAAAGAAAAGCTGGACAATGAAGTTAACAGTACAGATTACTTAATCTGAATCAGATTCCTGCATCTGTTTAAAGGGGTCTCATCTGCCCATACTAGATATCCAGGGACTTTAACTGGAACCCAGATAGCATGCTAAGATATTTTTATCTACACTGCAGATGTCTGAAAATCAGGTGAAGTAAATTCCATCCCAAGAAAGCATCTTCAGCAGTACCCTGACTCAAACTGTGGACAAATTCAGAATTTTTATAACATAAAAATTATTCCCACTTAAAAAAATAAATTCTACAAAAGGAATTAGCACACACTGGAAACCATAATAGGGAAGTTAATACCTGATTTCATCTGATGGTTATCAGTGTGAAGACATAGCACTAATGTGAAGAAAAAGAGTGAAAATACCAAAGTCCACTCCTGCAGATTTTCACTGGTACTTCAGAAAAGTACTTCAGTACATGCTTCACTGTTTCCCTATCCTGGGAGCACAGGTACTAATCCCAAGCCTTGCCAGACACTGGAGTTATGCAACTGTTTAATTGAAACATGCCTGATCTTTAGGGCTTATTCAGCACTGAAGTCCCACTTGTGCCATAGTTCCTGCAGCCGCCGATCCCCTGCAGTTGTGTGAATTGTCTGCGGCTCTCGCTGCTTCGCAGAAGCTGATCCCAGAACACTCCACTGACTACAGGCCTCAGCCAAGAAGGCTTTGCACTATCACACCCTACAAAATCATGATGGTTTCAGACAAAAAAAACCCCAGTGAAAATAAAAAAATAGCAGTTGTTTAGGAAGGCTTTGGGAATCTGTGTCCATAACAATTCAAAAGAACTCACGGCAAAAAGACAAGACTAATTTTCTTTGGATTTCCTTTTTGCCACCTAAGTTGTTCTTGAGTTCAAATGTTCTTCAAGCCATTCACTGATGGCTGCACAATTTTCCCTAGGTCAAAAGAAAAATCATGCAAATGCACAAAACTAATGTTTGGGCTCTGCCTGTGGAGAAGTGATCACTGATAGCTTCCTAAACTTCACAAATGTTTATTGATATCAATACTGTAAGGGTTTCTTTATGGTCCTCCAAATCTTGAGGATGGGGAACAGAGCTGTCTAGAGACTGTTATGCAGGGTACTGGAGCATATGTTTCAGTTCTTCCAGACAAAAAAAGATAATTTAAATGTACAACTTCCTTAACAAGCAGGAATCAAAGGCTTTTATAAAAGATGTATTTCTATTAATTCTACAGCTGTGTTTTTTAAAAAGGGTAATTATTGCTTCTTTTCTTTTTTATAACATATCCCCTCAGAAAACAGCTGGGGAAATAGTTATCAGGTAGACAAGACATTGTTTTGCAGTAACAAGTTGTGTAAATGGGTTTCAAACAAGAAAATAAGTTCAGACTTAAGTTCTCTCAGATTTTCCTAAGATTAGCAAGAACTTGCAGAATGTTCATGGTGGTTTTTTTCTTGACCTCTCTAAATGGTAGGAAAAGTCAATAAAACCCTCTGTTTTTATTTTCATTATTTATTCCAGTCATGGATGGGGAAGGGCACATAAGTAACATTTAGACAGCACAGCACTGGATCTGCAAACACCTGAGATTTTTTTACCAAGTGTAGCCCACAAGTCGAACTAAGCACATAGCAGCATGAACAAAAACAAGGCAGAAAAGAAAGAAGTTTGCTCTGGTAAGCTCTGAGTAGAAACATCTCATTAATGAACAACAAAACTTATAATAAACTGGCTTAGCAGAGTCTGGGGGAAAAAAGGAGTTGAAAGTAATGAATAATCCTGAAAGCATTAGCATTTGTATTTTAAACAAGTGAGTAGTCTTCAAAAAATTTAGTTTAGGCTTGTGTAAAAGACAAAAATAAGTAACTCCACTGGGGGTAACTTAGTCAAGGAAAGTCCACTTACAGCTTACAGAAGTAGTTTGATATGGAATTTGTATAAGATAAGCTAAATAAGTAACTGTACTTACTGTGTAAAGCTCGTTAAGTACTTTCATTAAGTCTTCATGAAGCTGAAATGAAATCTCTTTACTCTGTAATTAAAAAAAATAGAAAAGGGTATGTAAAAACTGCACCATACATTTGTTTCTTGATATTTATACTCACTGTTCATCCTAGACAGTGAATGCAATGTTACTCATAAAAACCATTCTGAATTACAGTGCACTAAAAAGAGTGATTCAGGGATGCAGAGGCAGACAGATAACATCTGGACAGAAGACTTAAAAAGAAACTCGTGAGTAATTTAAGATATTTTTCCTATAAAACATCAGGAAATTAGGTGCCAACAGAAAGGGTAAAGTTCAAGACTAATGTTTTTAATAGAACAAACTGTGTACTGTTTTAAAATTGCTATGATATATACAAGAACTAAAGCATGCAGAATGTGATATTCTAGAGGGACATCCTGCCCAATTTTACTTCTAGGACAGTCTTTGTTTCCCAGCACATGCAACTATCTAAATATTTATGCAAGAAATAATTGCTGTTCCTCTTTGAAACAGATACCCAACTGCATAATATTCCACAGTGTGGGCTGCTGAACCAGCTTTGTTTAGCTTTTCTGGACTGTGACTTTACTTTCATTCTGACCCAGGAAAAAAAGAAATACTTAGCAGTAGCTATTATCAAAACAAGTATGTCAAAACAAGAGTATTTAATTGGAGTCTGGCTGAAATATATTCCTTTGTTAGTTTTCCACAGCAGTTCAATCTGATGAAAATGGTGTGCAAGAGTTGAAGGCATTTGTATCACAGCCTTTGGAAAACAGCTACAGAATACAGAGCTACAGGATTTGGCAAGCAGCCTGCCTGCATTTCTTTTGTGATGCTCAGCATTCTAACATTCATGCTGGAAATGTGAGGTTTTTTTCTGTGAATAAATTGATAATTAGTCTGGCTTCTAAAAACTCCAACTGCATGATAGGTAATGGCCTCAGCTATGAGAAGTACTTTGTACTTGTATGGAAGCCAAAGGGAAATCCTCAGGGACAGCTCATCTCCAAAGCTGCTAACACATACTTGGCCATCACTAAAACACCTGAAAGAATAATGGTTTCTGAATGAGAATTTGCAGCAGAACATCCACATATTAGGAGAAATCACATCTCACATCCCACCCACTGTGTCTTCCAGGAGGATGGGCAGTATTTCAAAGCATCTGTCATGTCACTTATCAGTATTCACTCCAATCCTTATATGCAAGATGGTTTTACACTGACAAGAAGCTAGGAATGTAAATTAAAAAAACACTTCAGTGAAATTCTTGTATTCCCAAGGGCATTAGCTGTAGTAGCTAAGGTACATTAAAGACAGCTGCTCTGAAGCTGATGTACACAGAATTACTATGAGACTTTGCTTACTGCTTATACTTTTCCGAGACTGGTATTTTCATGAGGTACGCATTAGTTCCAAAGTATGTAGAACGTGAGGCTTAATACTTCCATTTCTTTGCAAGTACAGATTATTTTCATCTAATAGGAAGGACAAAATTTCATACATGTAACAGTATGCAGAGTGCATATGAAGAACTGGAAAAGGACTGCAGATTTGCAAGCTGCTGTGGGGAAATGCCGTACAATCTTTAGCAAAAATTCTGAGTTGCTTTTCATTGCTTTACATTGACACCCTGGCTTTAAAAGTCAGCAGTGCAGCTCTAGCACAGCTTACGCACCTCCTCAAAGCTCCAAGAGGAGGCCACCTGTTTATTCATGGATAGCTGCTTCTACAGTGCTGATTATGAGTGGTTTTTTAAATTACTTTAGCAGAAAGAAGGGCAAAACATACAAATAAGATGTTTGACATTAAGATGAGAGCATACCCATGTGGGAGGAAACTCTAGATGAACTCCAGCTTCAAGCAATTTATCCCTTTCAACTGTTGCTCACAGCCATCTGGAGGCTGATGAGAAGTCAAGTCCTAAACACAGCAACAGCAATTCTAAGGCAGGATGCCTTAACCTGGTACTGCAAAAGTTTGTTTGAGAAGGTGAGACAGAAAACCCCAAACCAATTTTCTCATTACTCCTTGAGATTTTACTGTAAGCAAAGCACACAGCAGTTCATTGAAGGATGCATCCTTCTTTTCTCTTAACACAGTCCCACCTCAATACAAATAGACACCAGATGAGCTGAGGATTTGGTGAATGATCACTATTTAGTAGGACCCATTTCTTCCCTTCGCTCCTTTCGAGCTCTATCCAGCACTGAAACACAAGCAGTCCAGCCCTCAGGATTTACTGGGTAACATGCATATGTGATCTTTTCCAGGGCAACATAGTGATCAATGGTAAATTTGAAAGTGAATGGAAGAGATCACAATAGAGAAAGATGTTTTTGTAAAAGGACAATAAACTTTAAAATAGAAAGCAAAAAGAGAAGTAGGGAGGTGATCAGCAAAGAGTGAAAATTGGGAAGTGACAACCAAGTAATGGCACACAATCACAAAGGAATCATCCTTCCACCACTTCATCCGTGACTCTAACTTGCAGAGGATGCCTGCAGTGATCACTAACATTTCAATAGATTTAAATTCTGATGAAAGATTTTGTAGGAATTGTCAAAAAAAATCAAGAAATATGGTTAAACTTAGTAGTATAAAAGGGATTTATTTTTCAAGAACCAACACATTTTTCATTACCATTAAAGATCAATAAATACTGATTTGAGTGGCAAGCGATATGGCTTTTAGTGTGTAATATATGGCATCTTAGAGCACCAATTATGAAGTGAATTTATTTTCAGTGGTTAATTGCCTTCTCATTTCTTGTTTATGTTACCTATTCCCTGCAGTAGGGTTCAGCATGTGTGAATGGTGTGCTCCTCTAGGAGTCTGTCCTCAGGGTACCCAAACAACAGAATGTAAGATGCAGCACACATTTTCCTGGCACTGAGTTGACAGTTCTAATCAGGCTACTAAACCTGACAAATAATCACTGAAGATACTTATTTATTCACTGTGTCCCAGAGAAATGCACTAGTACCTATTAACCAAAAGAATGAATAATATAATAAAAATGTTAATGCAAATTCCTGCTAAAAATATTATGTATGTTACTAATCTGGTTCAAGGCATTAAGAGACCATAGTGTATTTTTTTCACCTGATAGCAGTATAGATCATACCAATGCAACAGATAAGCAAATGTACCTAAACCCTCCTTTCACTATGTGCTCAACTTTCAACACATCAGTGGTCCAACTGATGTTATCAAAATTCGTATTCCTGGATTAAAGTCTGAGAAAGTTAAGATTTTATTCCATGATAATGCATTTTCATTGAAGTCTGTTTCTGTTACAATTTTTCCATCCATTTCTGTTAAAGCATAATTTGGCACTCCAGCTTTACTCTTGCTTACTTTAACTGAAATTTAAGGATCAGTCCAGTTCTTCCTGGAACTCCTTAGTGTCTGTATTTAGCATACACAGTGCTACTCAGCTACATCATTTAAGGAGAATATTCTGTGCCTATTGCTTTTAAATGAGTCTGCTGCTGGTCCCTGTGGGAAGTGAAGTGCAAACCCTTCTTTTATGGAGGTTTCAGAGCTGTGTGACACTAACATAGCCAACTCAGCAAAATTTTGTCCCAGACTTGCCAGTCTATAGCAACAAATAGTTTTGCTATCCTTTTAAACATTTAAATGCTTAAGAAAATGATGAAAAAAAAAATCTGTGTGCCACAATCTGTGTAACATCAAACAGATTCAGTAGGTAGTCATATTCCTTGTTAATAGCCAGATTAAGGAACTAAAATATTTATTGTGCTTGGTTTCTCCAGCATCTTTTACTGTAAACATTGGAAGATATGTTCCTCTTGGCTTAGGGTAGATTTCTGTCCAAGGAAAATACATGTTTGTAAATTATAAATATACAAATCTGCTTAAGGATTTTGTGAGTATGTGTTTATACAGTTGATTATTACTGCTGGGGTAACCAGAATCACTGCATTAAATATTCTGCATAATACTTTTTCCTTCTGCTTGACATTTCTCCTTATTACTTTATTCTTTAATTGTCCCCATGAGGCCAGCTACCCCATCTGCCTGAAGAAAAATGCAAGCATGTAAGGTTTGAACTCCGCTACTTCATTTTTGTAATTTTAAGTGAAACATGAAGGCCAGGCATCAGCAGCAATCTTACTGCTTTTATATGCCAGCAACTAAAAAGAAGAGATTAGGGGCCTATCTGAAAGTATGAGGCCTGACATAATGTTTTCCAATAAATGCTACGAAATCTCTGAGCTAGATCCTATCTTTGTCCTGCATTTAGTACATTTAAACAGATGCCAGTTCCTGATCCCTGGAAAAAAAAGAACGACAAATAGCTCCTGGGAGAACAAAATTAATTAATATCCACATGTTAAGGAGGCCAGACTAGACAGCAAAGCCATGTACAATCAGGTACCCGAATACAACACATCCTGTCCCATCAGACCATGCAAGGTAGAGCCAATAGGGATCATTTCCCTAAAACAATCCAAATGTCCAAATAGATGTATAAATGCACACAAAAGGAAAAACCAGAATGATGAAGAACAGAGTGAGACAAGGACAAGGCATAAAGTCTAAGGAGCACAGACACCCTCACCACTACATTTTACAGATCATCATTGGCTACTGCACACACCTTTTACAGAACAAGCAGAAAAACGGATTGCTACAAACTTATGGATTGTACTGTATCCCACACAGGAGGGGCAATAAAATAATACTCCAGTGGTAAGCATGGCCAGGAAATGAGGAAATTACTTGATCTCTTCTTTGCTACAATTCAAGCTGGAGTCAATCTTAAGATACAAATTCAAGCCACACTCCTCTAGAAAATGTTGGACTCACTTCACAGAAAAGTTTCATTTGAGAACCAACACGCCACCAGCAAAACAGAAAAAGTCACTAAAGTCTACCATTGAGAAGCAGAATGGGAAGTCCCATCCTCTTGGAAGGAGAAAGGAGGAGAAAAAAGGAGGTGCAGAAAGAGCCATTGTTCAGAGTGATTATGATTTTGCTGTTTTTTCCCCTTATCTTGCTTGTGGGCAATGGGACAATCCACTCTGAGACACTCCCTTTCTGCAGCAGGCAGACTATGGTTTCAGAGCAGCACAGTGAAGATCTGTTCTGGCCATGGACTTGGTGTATGTACTTACTCTCCAGACTTGGCAATGGAGTAAAGTACCTTGCTGCTGCAAGACTGATGGAAGAGTTAAAACAAGGTAAAAGCAGTAACGTGTAACACCATTAGATTAATAAGCTGTAAGGTATCTGAAAGATTTAATAATTGAATATAGAGAGGCTTGACTAACTGGTATTTGTAAATTACAGAATCATAGAATTGCAGACACTACATGCTCTTGTGTGCAATACAAGAGAGCCAACAGAGTACAGATATTTCCTGCCTTGACCGTGGACTGCAGTAAGACACTAAGCATGCACTTGTTAGTCTATTTTTAAAATCTTCATATTACTGCTTTTCTTGGTATTTATATTTATTACTTAGAGAGACAGTACACATTTCACAGAATAGTATGATCAGATTCCATAGTAGAAGTATCTGCAGGAGATGGTTTGTCTCCACTTTAATCGAAAATCTGTGAACAGTGAACAAATTCCATATGCTTCCATAGGGATATGACATCTACTGAGACTGATTATACTTTTCTCTGACACTATTTTAATCTAGATACTTTTTTTTTCAAAAGTAATCTGCAGAACCACAGAAACTGACAGAAACTGCTTAAATACGCTGTTTGATGTTTAAAAATCTCCAAGAAACTCAATGCCATTTTCTTCAGGAACAATACAATTTTGATGGAGGACACTGTTTGGCTGTTACCTTTCTCACTCTAAGTGCACCTTCCCTTTGCCCCTATGACATCTGCCCTGCAAAGAGAACTGTAGCACAGGATGTGTTTTGCACCTGATCTTTTTGTTGTCCAGCAAAAGTTAGACTGCTCATTCTCACATGACAGAATTATCACAGGAACATGGAAGGGTTTGGGCGGGAAGAGCTTCATCATCAGTTCTGCACCTGGGAACTAACATCAAATAAATCACCAGTACTCTGCAGCAAGCACCACAGTAAGAACTGTGCACGCTGGGGCTATCAACCTTCTGCAACAAACACTGAGCCTGAGAGAATATCTTAAAAATGTGTGCTCAGAATTGATACTGGTGAACAAGCACTGCCACATCCAGTCCACATGCCCATGAAGCTCACGTATATCATGCTGAGGTGCTGCATATCTTTCTGCCACCATTCCCCTAACATTATGGGACTGGCTCAGATCCCTGCACACAGACTTTGCTTAGCTCATTCTGCCCACACTCCACCTCTGCTAACAGCTGTTTGACACAACACTCTCGCACTGAGTGTCAGCTGGCAAACCCTGATGAAAGGTAGGAAAGGGCTGCTGAGGATCTGTGTTCTACCAGTGTGAGCTTTAGCAGGTTATACATGTCAGGACCATATCAATTTCCCTGCTCTTCTTTTCGCTTTAGAAAATCGAAGTTAGGAATAAATAAGCAACAGCAGCTGCTTGCTCTTCTTCAAGAAGCTATGCTAGAAAGAGAAAATTTGAAATGCTGCACCTGCATGGGTAAAACATGGGGGACAGAGACAAGTTTATCAGCAAGATGGGACAGGATCCATCCTGGGATCCCAGGATTTCAGTGTGTTAACAGGATATGCCTCCTGTTAACACACTGAAAACATCCCTGTATTTTCCTCCTTTTGAGACAGAAGCTGCAGCAACCTCCATTAATAAATTATGAGTGAATATAAAAGGACACACACTTCTCCACAGAAAACTTTAACAATATACCATCATACAGTTCACCTAGACAGAAGGGAAGGAAAAGCAAAATTTCTAGTGCCAAAGAACTGAATTATGCTGAAAACAAACAGGCTTGTTTAATAATGCACACTATTGAAGAAGAGACTTCTGAGATAAGACATAAACAACTGGAAAACTATTCCAGATTCAATTAAAAAAATTTCCACCGGTTTGCAACTCTGAGATATCCACACACAGACAGTATTGCAACCTGTTCAAATCACTTCACTTATTATTGGATAAACTTCTATAACTATCTTCCATATTACTAAATTGAGTGGTTAGTAGATTACAGTTTTACATATCAGACATATCAGATGAAAAATCCATTACTGATTGAGAAACTATAAACTTCAACTCTATTGAAGTTTGATGTAAGTTTTTACTTTTATTTCCTCCAAGTACAACCTGTGTGCTCCCTAAATGATTATTCTCCCTACCCCAGAGCTATCTGGAATTATCGTCAGGCATATGTGAAACACGTTCCCTGTTTTGAAAACAATAACTTGGGTATCATTGCTATAATTTTGTCACACAATTTACATCTTTTAACCTTTACTCTTCTTGGGCTCTTTTGTATGCCAGTTGTCTACCAGCATCTCACTGTGACTAACAAATATGCATTTACAACCTATTTATCTTTTGGAACATTTTAACACCAATGACTGCAAACATATTATGTAGATCTTGAGCTAAGGTTGCCTAGAGTGTTTGCCAGGCACAATTTACATATTGCATGAGTTATGAAAATACATAACAGTCATGGGCAAGAACAAACATGTGCAGAGACAACACTTAAAGGATCTAACAGAAATACATTATCAAAAGTGTATGTTCTATTTAAAATTAGGAAGAAAAGAAAACACTTTTAGGAGAACTGCAGCATATGCTATCAACTTTAATCAAAGTAGTCAAAGGACTACAAACCAAACTCTTGCTTTGTCTTCAATCTGTTTCGTTCACAATGAAATTCTTTTTTACAAATAATTCATTAATACAGCATTACTATTTTGGGAGTCCTAAGAGAAAACTGTTTCCTTTCTGCATGGGTAGACAAGTGTGCTTTTTAGAGAAGGACAGGCTTTTTCCCCTGCTTTTTGGATGTTTGTGATTCAGCTCTTAAGGTCACCAGCATATACAGCAGGATCCCAGGCATTTCAACACTAAGTATTTGATTCAAGAGAACAGTCATGAAGAATTTATATGTATGCTAAAACAGATTTTATTCTGTGTGTGCTGAATCTTCTCCTCACATGCTATCTATTAGGACACTTTTGCCTCCCTCATGCATCTTATAAGCCTAGATGGAGGACTGCAGGAGAGGCTTTACCTTCTTGAACATTCTGGTGGAGTCCTCACTTATCTGCATGAACCGCATGATCACATTGTTCAGGTAAATCTCACTCAGCGTTGCATGGTCTTTGCTTTCCCTTCTCACTTGGTTCAGGAGTAAGTACCAGCAATTCACTGGTGACAAGAGGTTCTGGTCTTTCCTGAGGAAGGAGATACACACATGTATAACGTAGAGAAATGAAAAGGTTATGTTATTAACTGAAACATCTCACTGACATTTACAGTCATAAGCTGTTATGTAAAAATAGCTGCTTCCGAACAGTCTATCCATCCTTGGAATAACTCTGGTTAGGCAAGACTCAAATGACTTTTAAGGCACAGGCAAGACTCAAATGACTTTTAAGGCACATTCAAGTCTCATGAGGCATGGATACTCTGCAAGCCACCTGAAAGTATAAAAATATCTTGCCACAAAGCTTAGCGATGGAGTACCGGTAAATGTTCAAAATCAATAAAGATCACTTATGGAAGAGTAACAGTAATTAATTTTTGACATTAGAAATAAACAAGCACTGGAAGTTCAACCCAAATCCTTCATGAGCAAAATTGCAGGTGTAGCTATTTCACTGCATTGGATTTGTGTAACTGATGAAGTAGAAGAAAATGTCTCAAGCATCCATATTCTGTGAGGAATGCTCATAAATTCACAGCATTCATAAATACACTGCTACTGCTAGTCCTAGATGTGTCAATTACAAGACAAAGAGCAGGACTGGACTTTTTCCAGTGATCCAATTCTGAATTCCCATGACAGACTTTTGCAATGTAGGCCCACTCACAGTTTTGATGTAGCAAAAAAGTGAAATCAAAGATGACTTCTCATTTCTTTTACACATGGCAAAATAAAAATATACGTAGCTCAGCAACTATTTCATAGACAACAGAAACTTATTTATAAAATTTGTCTTATTATTTTATTGACACTTTAGTATAAAGTTTGCCTTTCAACTAACTGCTCTAGAAACTTGCTGCACTATTTTTTTTCTCTTTTACAGCTATTCTCCTTTAGTTAAAAGGATAAAGCACATGAGGATAAAACAGGCAGAAGTGGTGATGAATTGAGGGAGAAACTCCTCCAACCCTTGGCAAACTCTTCTAATAGTTAGCTATGCTCATTGTTAGAAATATGGTCTTTAATTCCCATCTAATTGTCTACTTTTAGCTCTCACCCTCAGAATCAAAGCAACAAGGAATGATTAACAGACAAATGTATTTTCTTAATCTGCTTTGCTTTGCTATGAATCAGGAGTTAAGAAAACTTCCTCCATTTGTTTCAGATAGACATCTTAACAGTGTTACTTTACAGCAAGGGGTTTTATTAGCCAGGTCAGACAACATGAGCACTCCTGAATGGCCATGCTGATTACTTGGTCCTCACTGCTTCTGCATGTCCCAAAGCTAATTCCACACACCTTCCTGATTGTTCTGGGAGCAATGGTGGGAACAGCTCAGGGGACCAACAACTAAAACCCCTTTTGCTATAACCTCTTCTCAAAGCAGAGAACTGCAAGAACAAAGCCAAAGGCAGAACTCAAGTCATAACTCCCATGCGCAGCTGCCAGTCTGGATTTAACATGTTTAAGAACAAGGAAGGATGTTTGTACACACAAGGAAAAAAAGATTTTGCCACAAGCAGAATAAAAGCCAGGGCTCTCTCTGAAGCAGTGACACATGCATAATTTGGGTATTTCAGAGAACTACTGAGTCACTAAAACAAATCTGAAGAAATATATATTAATGTAATCTTTGAACTGTGCAAGCTGTTTTTGATTAACCTTTCTTTTGTTAGATGTATTTGGAAGACTTTTGTCCTGAAACAACAGTTTTATCTGTGTATCTCTAGCACAGCACTGAGTGAACAGTGGGAAATTTATTTTTTACAAAACACAAAATATTATTCTAAATCCCTAAGCGTAACAGGGCCAAACACATGCATTCATTGATCAGCTCAAGTCAGGAAAATAACCACGAGACTGTGTGAGCAAGTGATGCACACGAAGCATTTCAGAAAACCTACTGCACACCAGATACTATCTGACCACTTGTTTTGCACAACAGATACCATGCCATTAAAGGGCTATATTAGATTGTAAACAATGCATAATGTTCACATCATCTTTATTCCCAGGAATCAGAGGGGTAAAGATGCAGCAAAGTTCACATGCAACAACAAATCAAAATAGTTTTATTTCTTAATGACTTTTTTGGCCAAAATTGTAATTTTTGTTGTTGTTGTAATGTTGACTGACCTTCATGCATATACTTCAAAATCCTATCAACTCCATCAGAAATGAGCACACAGATTTGGGGCTCTGCATCTCTTCTAGATACTGGCTGTATTTTGGATAGTTTAAAATCCATATGGTAGGTTAGGGATAATAATTGTGCAACTTACATTTTAGGAAACTGAAACTACTTGTCAGAAGTTGACATGAGTAACTGCATAGAGCCATATCAACATTAGTATTTAGGCAATCATCTACCTTCAGCTGCAATGAGAACTACACGGCTTAGCAGGGGTGGAAATTTTAAACAGGCCTTTGAGCCAGCAACAAGTACAGCACGGGGGCAATGAGCAAGCAGGTTTCTCTTACTTGTACTGCTGATGATCCTTTGTACTTCTTGTTTTTGCCATGAACCTCTCTGCCAGTTTTTCCAGGTTTCGGGAATACTCCATCTCTATCTCCGACTTCTTGCGGAAGAAATCCTGCAGATCCTGAAGAAGCTGCACCCTCATTTCAGTCTGCTGCTCCAGGCATTTCTGTTGCTCAACGAGTTGAGCTCGGATCTCTAATGAGAGAAACACATATCCACTCAGGTCAGTGAAAGCAAATTAATTGAGTGTTCCCAACACAAAATTAGAAACACTCCAGTGTACTTCAGCCTCACAGCTACACCAGCTGGAACTGGATTTCGGGTCCTGTGGTGGGACACAGCAGTGGCAGCTCTGATTTCTGCCACCACACACCAGCATCCTCCTACCTGCTGTGTGTCTCACAAACAGCTGTGGCAGGGGCTCAGGACTCTGCCCAGCTCAGGTGAGCCTCCACCTTCCTCTCTCACCCTCTTTCTGGCCTCTGGCACTAGCACAACATTCAGCTCGGAGTGATCTCCTTGCAGAAGGTGGTGCTGCCCTAAGAATGGCCGGATAAACAAGCATCCTCTGGGCCAGGATCAGCCTGCTGGCTGTCAGGTGTTCTACCATCACGTACACCACGGAAACAACCTTGTGATAAAGCCTGGAGGCATTATCCATTGTAACTGTGCACAGGGGAGCTTCCACATCTGCCCTACCTCTGCCAAGACGGGAACCGGTGTACTACACACACATCCAACAACGGTGTACAGCAAATATAGAGGAAAACATGTACCTATATTTGGAGACAACTATTCAAAAATTTGTACAAGGTTCCAGAGACTATAGTATATTTTTAGTATTAAAAAAAACACCCAGTTTAGAAGAATCTCAGTCTAGAAGAGAATATAGACTCACAGTTCTCTTCTAGAGTAAAAGGGAAAAGCCTCCAGATTTCCTACCCCTTTTTGCCATATACAAAATTCCTACGTAACAAGGTTTTTATTTTAGAGATTTCTGGGGATTTTTTTTTCTTTTTTAAATTTTGGTTGGCAATTTTTTAGCACTTTTATTTCCTGAGTGCCAACCAGTTAGACATATTCTGAGAACATTTAGCCTAAAAAGATCTCTCTGGTTCTTTAGAGATCGTTACACTTCAGTCAGCTGTCCAGGCACACTGTACTTCCCAATACTGTGGAGTAAAATAAGGAGTAAACACTTTCTGACAATAATATATGTGTATATTTTTTACACAGTTTAATGCTGTAACAAGGATTTATCAATAGGAAAACACCCAGAAGCAATGTCCATGTAAATGCAAAATTGTTGTGAAATTTTACTTGATTCTTAATGATGGAACCATGCTATAGGCAAAAAGATCCCAGAAATCCTCAAAGCCCAGAGCATAGTTTGAAATAGAAGAGCATTCTAGAAGTCATGCTAACATCACACGGAACTGCAAATCACTAAGTAATAATAGCATTGCAAAACATTATCTGTTGCAAACTAGGATCTAATGCATCCTTACTGATCTTAGAGCAGGTATGAAGGCAGAGATCCACCCTGCTAGGATTCAAATGTGTATACTGAAATAAGGTAGTACGAGCACAGAAAACTGTAAAGCCAACGTATCTGCTGGAGGAGGGAGATACTGCAGTATTTTCTTTCAGCCCTCCTATGAGCTACCAGCTGTTGTGTTAATCATTAATGAGACTATCCATTTTTATAGTCTGGGAGGTGAACCAAAGAATTCATGGTTTGGTTTTCACTTCATTTCAAATCAGTTTGTTGGAAAAGAAACCATGCCTCCAGCAAGGATGAGCTACTGTAATACAACATTGTATCAATGACATTCATGTACACAGAGGAGAAAATCACATCAAAGCCGGAAGGTTAACATCAGAAACAGATACCTAAGACCACTTTTTTGGGTGTCTACCACTGTTAACAGTGCAGACATGGAAAATTCCTTTGTATGGGAAACCGCTTGTACAGATCCACTGGTCAGAAGCAGCAATTTTGGCTGTAAACTGGAGTTTTCACTAAATCCAGATCTATGTACACAGTCCCTATACTTTGGCCATCTCCCTTTCCCACTCAAGATTTTTAGCAGCTACTTTGAAAGAAGTGTTTTGTACGGAGCAACTATGTTCTGATTATTTTGTAGGTCAGTGTATCTTGCTGCTATAATTCTTCTTTTTCAGGCAGGCTTTTACCATAGCAACAAGAATGAGAAAGATTTTAGAAACAGGAATATATGAATTGAAATGCAAGAAACAATGAACAAAGGACAACAGATAAAATGAGAAACTGCCTTAGCTTCTTGATGCTGTCTGTATTTCCAGTGGACAGTAGAGGCTTCCTTCAAACTTATATTTTAGAAAACAAAATTGAAGCATGATCTAGGAAAGCTGATGGAGATGTATCAGCTCTGAGTAAGGTTAGTAAAATCAGGGGTTCAGGGGGCTGCAGCTTTATGAAGGAAGATTTTTAGTTTCTGGTTATTTGAATCTCAGTAAAGAGAAAGAACATGTTGACTTCAAAAGCCTGTGGCCTCCTGAGGGGAGGAGAAAAACGGGAGATGTACAATCCACTCATGCTGACCACAGTCAGTCCAGAAGTGACTTCAATAGCAGTTCTCCTTCCAGTCCTTCATGTCATTCTGCTCCTCCATTCTTTAATTCTTCTTTTACTGATAACATGTGTAATGCCATACTGGCAGGCTGAGGAGATGGCAAAGAATAAGAAATCAGATCAGAAAATGTTGTGATTTCCATTTTCTGATGAGAACAGTGGATTAAAAAAAAAAAAAAAAAGAAACAACAAACCCCCAGAACAAGTACTGGTAAAACAGGCAGGCAGCCTGAGCAGCTGTGTATGACAAAATCACAATTGTCCAGGTACTATTAACTATAATAGACTACCTATTACCTACTGCTACAGAAAAATGCACCAAGGCAATGTTATTTTCTTTAACCAGTTCAGATGTGTGATTTCCCGAGGGCTAGAAAGAGTGGTATGGAAAATTGATGCACTGTATTCAGAGAAACAAAATTAGTATAGTCCAGACTCCACAGATACAGAGACAGGTGCAGCAAGTAAGAGAAGGATGCCTGTCCTTACTCTTATTTTCCTGGCACATTTAAATTTGAAATCAAATTGGTACCAGTTGTAATGGACAATGACATTGTCCTATTCTGCTCTGCTGAGTGGCTGATGTCAAATTGCCAGGCTATTTTGTGCCAGGAAAAGACCCATTTAAACCCTGGATGAGTTAACACCTTCTCCTTCTTTCTCTTGGCAGCTTTGAGACATGCTCACTGGTTTTCTGGCCAGAGGCTGGCTCAAAAGGAATCCCATCTGTTTGTACTGCAGCTTGAACAGACTGAGATCACATCAACTGGAAAAAAAATTAAATCCACCCTACACTTTGTCCAAGATTTGCACACACAATCAAAGTGAGGAAGCAGTTAATGTGACTGCAATTAAATCAATAAACTGAATAAAGTTTTGTTTCTAAAGATCTTCATGTTAAAAAATATTTTAGTTATGCCCTCACAGACACCATCCACTAGAATTACCGCATTAAGTATAAAATTAGATTTTGTTTATGCCAGTTTTGAAGATATAACTCTAACCTCTCAACAAATCTTGACTTCCTTGACAAGTGGTTCAATCTGTCCACCATGAAAAGTAAAGAGACAAGATTACACTTGCTTTGAAAGTTAAGTGAGAGCAGATGAAGCTGAACTACTGACATCACTCAAATCACAATCAGAAATAACTCATGCCGGTTACTTCTTTGCCCACAGTACAGTATTACAAATAGGGACATATATAGCACTGCAGTAATACACTGTACTACCCTGAAGAACACCTATGTAACCAGTGATAGGCCTGTGGCCCTCCTGAAGGGACCTGTGGAGATACATTACACTGTGACACCATCATAATGCTGGCTACACACCAGCATGGAACAAAGTTCCTCACCTTCACTTCTACACAGCAAAGCATCAGGCTCCATCAGACATCCGAAAAAGTCACAGGAAACCCCCTCCTGACCTCAGTAGCTCACTACTTGTAAGCACACGGTATTAACCAAATTAACCCACGGACAGACACACTGCTACACTACACACTGCCCTGCTACAGAACTGCCCCCTGCAATGCCCCTCCCCATCCCTGCCTTGCAGCACTGCAGTGCTCCAGCCATGCTGCACTATCCTACCATGCTAGGCTATGCCTAGCCTGTCAGGCCTTGGGGATCTTTCAGACCACCACAAACTCTCTTACCAACTCTTGAGCAAAGCAGCTCTAAAGAATGCCTCATGGTGCTATCGACACACCTGCTTCAAGATGCTCCCTGACCGAGCCACTCCAAGAGCTGTTGCAGCCTGCCACTCTTAGCTCCCATTTTAGTGGAACTAACTTTTGTGCTTGAAAGCAGCCCTGACATGGGCTTGGTGTTTCCTGGAAAATGCCACAGAGCAGGACATGTCTGCCTAGACACCCCCTTTGCTGCACTGCAAGCCTCCCACCTGCTTCCTCTCCCTGCCTGGCAAGGAGCTATATTTAAGTCATGATTCCAATAGACAAACTATGCAGACATATTAATCCAGTGGTATTACTGGATAGTTGTACTGACAGCCTCAGGGCCTCACTCTTCAAAAGATCACAAAAACAAGTAACTCAACAGAACTCTTTCAAAGTACAGAGGCTCTCACAAGATGTAGTTATGTTTGCAGGTTTTATCTCTTGGGTAACCACACAAAGCCATGTCACCTCCTATCTTCCTCCAAATGTCTCCATCACAAAAAGAAAAAGAAAATTAGATTACTTCTAAAACATTCAAAAGTGTCTCATCAAATGCACTAAAACCAATACATGGTCTCTTAGACTCTGCATTTCTAAACCATTACACTTAGTCAATTTTTTTACCCCAGTGAGCTATCAACACACATATCCCTCATTGTCATGCCAGTGATATCCAGATCATATTTCACAGGAAAAGATTCAGACCTTACATTCAGCCTAGATATAATCTGGCGACCAACATGCATTTGTAATTAAGCAGCTATTGCAGCATTAATCATCTTGCAGTTCCTCCTTAAAGACACTTGAGTTTTATATGCCTCTCATTGTGCCCCCGTTATTTAGCAGGAAGAATTGCTCAAGTCTACTCCGCTGGTAGCTGGGGTGTTGCATGAGGGGACTGATCATTTCAGTTTCCTTCCAGTCATTGCCTTTGTAAGGCCATGGTTTTGGCTTCTTTGTCAAGACGAGCAGAGCTTTGCTCCAGCTGCATGCAGCTGGCCAACATCTGCAGTTCAGGTTTTGTTTGAGGAAAGCACTTATCTCCAGCCCACCAAAGATGCTGCCAGCAGAGAAACTGCAGCAGGAATCGCTGAGAGGGGCCTGGAGGTGTCCCTGTGCATATCTAGTACTCCTTAATGCCATGTCCCATCAGTAGCTTCCACACTTCCCAGGGACATTATTGTTTCTCTCAACAGACAAGAAGATAAAGATGATAAGAGGTATCAGATCCATGTTGGGTGCTCATAACCCAGCTGCCAATACTCGTCTCTAAGATACACAGACTAAAGATGCTAGTGATGCAAAGTTTTTATTTCTCAGAGACTTGGCTAGAAAGCTATTTAAGTATTTCTATGACAAATGGTGAGGGAAGCTCTGTGGTCAGCAGGGAGTCTGGCTCACACTCTCTCCCAGGTCCTTGTTGCCATTTTCTTTGACCACAAGCAGGAAAATCCACTTCAAAAGCCAGGAAATTCCACCAGACTGACAGCTAATGAGAGATGCTGGGGTAAAGATCTCAAAGGATGCTGCAGAAATGCCTTTAAATAGCTCATGAGCCTGTACCACAACATTAACCTTCTATGACAGACTAGGGGAAATCACTTCCCTGAGTTGAGCACGTTAGAAGTGTGAGACAGTGATGCCCTTGAGCTTCCATAGGCAGGGCTTTTGAGGACTTTGTTCTACCCTGACCCCCACCGAGTTCACTTGATATATTGAGCATACAGCATTATTCATGTTACCACTTTAAAGTGTGACCTCTGCCATGCACACCCCAGCATGAAACTTAATGTTTGACTTTGTGCTATCTCCCACAGAATTAATTCCAGATTTTTTGTTTGTTTGGGGATTCTGGGGGATGTGGTTGAGGTTGCCTGTGACAGATCACCTCTTAAGGCTGTAGTATAGAAACGGATGGGAAGTGAGAATCACTCCTGCATTCTGAAGGGCTGTACAGAGTCAGCAGTCTGAAGCCCCTGTTGACATCTGTCAATCTCTTTAAGAAACTGTAAACCACATTCATTCAAACACTTAGGCATCTTTAAAGATAAAAACCAATCCTTGTGCAGCCATTAGCAGGAAAACTGGTGTAAAAGCCATTTGCAGGATGCAGACAATTGTTTACAGGTCACTTCAGTTGTCCTCCTTGACAAAAGGGAGCAGAGAAACAATAAATCCTCTCCTTGAAGCTGCAAATGTCATTCTATATATTCAAGCAAACACACTCCTGTCTACTGCAGTCACAAACTGGGCAACAACATGTGCCTATGCAGAATCCTGTAACTGGGGGATCCCAGTGGACAGGACTCAAAAAGGGCACCTGCATTAGGGCACCTTCCACTTTCCAGATCCTTCTGAAATGAGAAGACGTATCTGGAAGAGCCAAGAAAATCTCTAGATGTAGAAGAAGAAGCTTTTCTTCTTGTTGTTCTTGGACTAATGCCCTCCTGCTATTCACAGCCACAGCTGCTGGTCACTTGGCTGCCTACAGTCCGAGTCTAAATGGAGGGCAGAATGCCAGCTCATGACTTGGCAGGACACTTTTGCCACAGTGCTGCTGCCAAGAGACCATGAATTTAAGCAGGCAGTCTGCCTGTACCACATTTTTGAGTGCCACTGCTTTTGTGGCAACTGCTCCTCTGCACGCATAACTAAGCGCTGGCACTATGTCCTACCAAACCTTGAGCCTGGCATACTCTGTCCTTGTAGTCACAGGAACTGGGACTGAGGACAAAAAATTCTGTCCTTCAGAGGAGAAGGAACTTTATTTTTCTCAACAGTGAAAGCTCATCTCATCTCAAAACACTGCCAACCAGAAGAGTAGAGCAAAGGGCAAGATGCCTCCTCTGCATCAACAGTCTGATTCAAGGTCTTTTACCAGAGTCACCAGCCCTTATCTCCTGCTGTGGGAGCAGATACTCTCCAAAAATCTAACTGCCCCTTCTCTAGATGAGCAAATCAGCTCTGTAAAGAAAGATGGAGAGAGTGAGAGAGAGAGGGAGGAAGAAAGACAGAGAGGAAAAGAGTCTGTGCAACTGTCTGCCAAGCAGACAGGTGATCATAAAGTAGGTGTCTAAAAACCCATTTAGGGCATCTAAACTGTCAAGATCTATGTGAAAACTTATTCTGAAGCTTCTTAAGAGCTTCAATCATCCTTTTTTAATGCTTGTTAAGCATACAATGAGCCTTTTCTTGCAGTCTTAAATTTTGGGCACATGAGAAAATTAAAAAGAAATCAGTAGCCCCATATCTTTCTTATCTTCTCACCAATGATGTATCTGCCAATAGAACAGAAAAAATGACTCATGGGTCTCCTTGGAAATGATTTGTGCACAATGTCTGGAAAGTCTGATTGGCATTAGCACTCTATGAGACAAAAATCCACACAAACCAGGGGGTCCAGTAGGAAAGAAAACCCGGTTTGTCACAATCTGAACAGTAATGAAAATCTAATACTCTTAATTAGCTTCCTTACTTGTAAACTGGGTGAACTCAGGTTGAATTCCCGCCTTAGCTGCTGCAAGGCAGAGGATGGAGCTGCCTCTAGATAGTGCAGCAGTATCTCCTCTGCAGCAGACACTGCATCACTCGTCCACCAACACTACCCTGAAATTACTCAAGTCTTAATATGGGCACATATCCTTTACCTCCAGAGAAGCAGAAACCTCCTGACCATACAGACATGAGTACAGATTGCACCCAGATCAGCACCATTTCATTTTGTTAAGCTGTACTTATTTGTCATAATAAAACCCTTCCTTCCTTCTTAATATCTCAGGTGGAGAGCTGACAAGTGAAAAAATCTCAAGGCTTCTTTGAGAAATGAGATGTTGAGACCTATGCCTTTTCTTGACAAAAAAATTTAATTATTCGGAACCTCTGGCAGGTGATACAACTCTTAAGAGAAGAGTTATGGTGGTAGAAGTGCAGGCCAGGAACTCTTGAGCAGCAGGATAAGCAAGAAGCATGAAATCTGCACATCAATCAAATACAGCATCTCCTGTATCTTGGTAACTACCACAGAAATTAATAACTACAGAAAATTCCCTCCCTACATCCTGTGAAAATGACTATCCATGCATGGCACATCTTTAGGAGGTCAATAAAACATTTTCAGGATGATATACACCCTGCTGCATGTCATAAATAAGAGCATGCATTTGACCCAGCCATGACTTCCAGTGACAGCTCTTTAAGTCCCAAGGTGAAGTAACAGAGCAGTTAAGCACAAAAAAGGAAACAGTAATCTGTGCTGTGTGCCATCATTTTATCCACATCACTTTTCAGTCCAACCTAATGTACAGTAAATACTTTCCCTGTTGCTCATTTAGCTTTGACATATTTAACTCCGACTGCCCGACTTAATACATTGAGCACCTTTGTGTTTTTCTTCTAAAATAAATATGTAGAGTTTTTTTCTGCAACAGATACGTGATGCTTCTCCTCTTCAGTGAGATAAACACCTATGCCACTGAGATGCCTCCAATACAAGTTTTAAAACTTTACGCACATATCCCATGCTAATTACTCATCTGAGTACCTTCTTGTAGTAACTTAAGGCCCTGTGTAGCCCAGCCAACCAAGTGGGGCAAAGAAACTGTTTTGGGCAACATGCCAGAGCTGCAGAGCCTGCTTTGGGTGCTGGCTGACTTCTCAGCAGAGCATTAGCTCTGTCCATGAGCCCCCTGCTCACCCGCAGCACAGACCAGGGATGGCTCTGCACTGGTGAGGCAGCAGTGAGGGACCAGAGCTCCTCACTCACCCACTCAGTGCTGAGTGAAGGATGGTGCCTACCACCCAGCCAATCTTTGAATGAAATTCTATCACCATGCTTCATGCTTCTTGGACAGATTTAACTCTAACAGTGCAAGCCTGGCTAAGGAATATATCTGGTCAGACCAGGTGGACTTTGATCTGCAAAATTTTTTAGTAGAGACTTGGCCTCAGTCTGCAAAACCAAAGGCCCAGTGAGGGGATTACTGGTCTTCTGAGCATGACTATATTACCCAAAAGTAAATTTCAGTGTCTTGTCTCATTTTCACATAGGAAATAATACTGAATTTGACTCAACAGAGGATTTAAGAAACAGGACATCATGTTCTAGTAATGGAACAAGAAAGTTCTGTTCACCAAACTTTGCACAGAAAATATGTATTTTTACTAACTGAACAAAACAATAACGCCTATCATGTTAAGATTACTTATTCTGTCTGTAGAATTACTAATAAATATAAAATAGATAATCAGATAATTACCATGCGGGTTGATTAAACTATTATACGAGTAGTATACATTTGTCTATGTAGTGCTCTGATTTGATAGAAGGTGTAATGCCTAAGTGAGAAAATAAAATGCCTACCTCAAAGGATGGCTTCAAACCCTATTACATGGAGCCTCAAATTCCACTAACAGCAGCAGGGAAAAAACAAATCCCTCAGTGTCACAGAGAAGATTCTCCCTGCTACAGGGAAGTATAAATTGGATTGTGGACCACATTTAATTAAATTTATCTTCAGTCATTACAGGAGCAGGAGAAAAAAGCCCCCACCACCTGAGGTTCCTGCGAATGGGAATAGAAAAAACAAATCCCACGAGACTGCAGTTAACTGTTGCTTACTCATTCAACAGTAAAATGAAGAATAGTATCTGCTAGTAAATGAACTTTGGCTAAAATCATTTGCATATTTCCAAGTCTCCTGTAAACAGTTCTCAATCTGTTAGAAGTTAAAAAAAACAACAATAACACTCCCATTTTTTTAATGCAATGAAATATCAGAACAAATAAAATTTAAAGTCGATGATTTGTATCTGCATTAATACCCAGCATCTGCATTAATTCACTGTTGTGTGTATTCTGCAAATGTTTCTTTACAACAGATATATGGGTGATTAGGGTTTCCAGCAGGGCTCTGATGATTGCTCTATGGAAGGAAAGATACCAAAAACAACTGTAGGAAACAGATGTGTCACTTAGGGCACCTTCACTGAGTGGTCAAGAGATGAATGCTTCATGTGCTTAGTTCAGAATTCCTTTATAAAAAAAGGCTATAACCCCCCCTATTACAGCCTATGTTTTCAGCCTATCTCCATTTGGAAATAGACATTCTGGTACCAAAAGCTGCATTCGAGTGAGTAAAGGACAAGAACTGCAATGGGCAGGGTAGTAGCTGTAGCTCCCAGGCTCCTTCCGTGCTAAACTGAAATTGGATCTCGATGTTTTGTAAGCACAAAGTTCCAGCTCTGAGAAGCACATCAGAACCACGGCAGCTGGGTGGCAAAGTGGTAACATGCAAAAATAGTTAGTCTTTATTCTGGGAAAAAACACTGTTTGGTAATTCACCTTCTGTGAATTACTGCACAAAACTTAAAGAAGAAATGAAAGATGTGACATCTACAGTGGAGAAATCTCCATCCTGTAAGATCAATATCCAACCATAAGCAAACTATAGGGAAACTTGGAAACTCTTTTGGAAATAATAAATGCTGTAAACACAGATACCAACTGGGGAAAAAAGCAAGTATAGCTGGAAGGACAAACCAGACGTGACAGCAAGCAATGTGAGTCTCACAGGCTTCTGACAATTTGCCAAAGGAGGCTTTATCCTGGGTTAAGTTTCCTTAATCAGGAATACTCCTGATACTGGTTTTACAACAGTGCTAAATTTCCAAATGTTTACCTTAGGGCCACTTTTTTTTTTTTCCTTGTTGTTATTAAAAAAAAAAAAAGCAAAGATGAGTTAGAGTCAGTCAGGAGTACTGGGAAAAGAGCTGAAACAAAAGGATTAAGTAAAGACCAAAAAGTCATAAAGTGTGGCAGAGCACATCTACTCAGGCCAGATGAACCTAGGATTGCAATGGCCAAACTGCTGACAAGAATCTGTCCTCTTTGCCTGAAAGTGGCTGCTGTGACCAAAGGGTTAGAGAGCATCTCCTGGAAAGGGCAGGGGGAGCAGAGAGAGATGGCAGTGTGTTCTAGGCAAGCAAATTGCTACTCCTGCATGAAATAAGTTACTGAAATTCTCATCAGAAATATTTATAGAACAAAGACAGGTAGAGAGATAAGGAGAAACCAGGTCAGCTCCTGGAAAAGAAAACTACAGTGGCAAGCCATTGGAGTTACTTAAGCTTATCAACAGATAGTGGATAACTTAAACCCAGCTGACCTTCAGTTTCAAGTTACCTGCAATCCTTCGCCTCAAGTTACCTGCAGTCCTTTGCCTCAAATTATTCTATTCCTGTTCTATTTAAAATCTACCAACAAACCTTAAAGGGCACAAAAATACAGATAAAGCTGTTGAAAAGCATTTATTTCTTCCAGTTTCAGCCAAACATGCATTTTCACTGCAGTTTCCTTTCTGCAACTAGTCTGTCAAAGTACAGTGACAGTGCTTACTGAAGCATCAGTCTTGTACTCTCTGCCTGCATAGATATCTTTATCTAAGTGCAAATCTACTGCTTTGTCTCTTGGATGATAATCTGTCATAATCCTGTCATGTAAAAATCACAAAGGAAAGAAGACTACCTTTGCATGAAGTTTAAATCATCCCACTTGACTCAGTCTAAAATTGTAGATTACTCATGTCCAAGCTGGGTAGTATCTAAAAGAACTCGTCTGCGGCTTCTCCATACAACAACGATCATTTCACAACTACCTGCACCTTCCTCAGGACAGTCCTCTATAACCCAGCTCCTACATGCAACTTACAGCACTCCTGCTCAGTGCTGAACAGTGCCAAGCTCAGGTGACACTGCAGGCGACACACGTCCACTTTTTTTTTTTTCCTTGTTGTTATTTGCGGGTGACTCCTCACTCTACGGGTGCCGTGACCTCTCTGTGGGCATGTCCAGAAATACTGCTCACAAACGTACAAGACTCTGACTAGAAATTTCATTCCACCTTCGCACAGAGCTGCAAACTGTATGATCCTGGTGTCCCACGCTGTATTTTGAAACACACCCTTACTTACTACAAACAGCAAGGTCCAAATGATGGGAGTCCAGAGGTGAGTTACAAATTCTAAACAAGTAGTGTCATTAAAAAGCTTGGAGATGTATTTTTACTTGTTTGCACAAACTTTTAGGTTATGAAGAACAAGAATAATACAGCCAGCAAGAATAAGACAGCCCCTGTGAAAGGGGTTGACTTTTGTATACTTTGAAGGAACAAAATGCAGACAGAAGGGGAAAAAAGAACTCTTTACCTAGAATGGAAAGCAAAGACAGTAAGTGCTCAGGATTTAAGTGTTCTGCAAGTTAAGCCTTTCTGATGCACTGTTCCAGGTAATAGTTCTTCCCCTGTCTGTAAAACCCAGTTTCATTGCAAATTAGCATTGGCTTTAACCAATGAGGTCAAAATTTGAGAAAATAAAGAACTTCAGGCATGAAGAAAGGCTTGTCAGAAGACTCAACAAAACCTAACACCCAGATGAATCCAGCTAAACTCAGCAGAAACCCCCTCTTCCAACTTCCAAACAAAATGAATTTGCTTGGAGAACAAAAAATACTGCCCAAAACTATGCCAATCACATGGGAATTGCTTGCAAATATAGAAATCTACCAAGGAGTTACAACTAGACTTATTTTTCTCCCCTAGAGCTTTATTTCCAAAATCGCTTTAGAGACAGGAGTAGGCAAAAGCCTCCCTCGGTCTGGAAGATCACTACACATGCTACCCAGCCAGGCTGCTGAGCTCAGCCTCCTTCTCCCAAGGAGCCAAGCAAGTTTTTCCCACTTTTCATAGAGAGAGAGTCCTCTAGCCATACAGGAGAAATTCAGATCAGAAAAGCCAATAGCCTGAATAGAAAAAGCTGCTTGTAAGCCAGCTTGCTAGGAAAAGGTTTTCCAGCAGAGCTACAAGCAGTTCATACTCAAGCCAAACAAGCTGCTTGAGCTCCTCAGAGTGGGCGGAAAAGCCATCCAGAATTAGTGTAGCCTCTGACTGACACAACGTGATTACATGGTAACTGAAGACCTAGCTCACCTCCTTTCCCTGAGAAGCACATCTGCAACGTTTTAACTCTGCTGAATAATTAGTTGTGTCTTGAATCTTCACTAAGGTTAGACATAAAAACGGCATTTTGATAGAAATGCACCAGAGTTCCATTTCAGTGTAGGACACCTAGAACTTTCAAAAAAATCCCTCCTCTCTAAGCACCTCTCCTCACTGCCATTGTGTATCAAGGGTGTCACTCAGCTTGACCTCCCTCTGTCCCTCAGGTGTTTTGTTGGGAACACCAGGCCGGAGAGCCTGCCTCTCCTGAGCATTTCCTGCACTCACTCCTGCAGGAGGTACCATTGCCAGTGCTACAGATCCACCAGTGTTGTGGATCCACCAGCTTTCACAGCATATCTTTACCCATAAGGATGCAAGCACCGAGCAGGCAGAGGTGATTTAAAATAAAAGAATCAAATCAGGAAAGCCCTTAAGCATTCTGATTTAACAAAGGAGAACAAACATTCAAATTCTAAAACAACTAACAATTTTAATTAAAAACGTCTCTCCCCTGCAAAGTTTCAGTCTTCTAATTTATAAAAAGCTTGTAATTAAAATGTAAACAAAAGTTTACAAAAGTTCCAAATCTTGTCATTTCCTGTGCTAAGGAAATTCTGATTATTATTTGAATATATCATTAGTTGGTTTGATTTAGACAGAATTTTTATCATTTAAATCTCCAAGTAAAAAGATCTAAACAACTGCTGCTGAAGGAAATCTAAGGCAAGAAATAAAAGCTTTCAGTGAAGATACAACAGTGGATCCAGGAGAATAAGCAGCCTTGCAGAGACTGCATCTGGCAGGGGAATACTTGACAAGACTGTCAGCATTCTCCTGAGTGCCAGACTTCTTCCAATTTGCACCTTTAGACCTATGCATTTGTTCACATATTGTATCTCAATACAATAAGGGAAAGTGCTGTCCTTGTTCCTTGTGCTGCCACACAGTGCATAGTCCATCAGCTCAGTGCAGTGACACGTCTCAGACACTTGGTCTTATTAGAAACCTGCTCTCATTAGCTATGCAAGGGAACACACTGTCTGGGCAGCCAGTGCTCCTGTAATGCAAATACATCTGCCTCTGACCTGGGTGGGATTCACCACCCCCTGCATTCTTCCTCTGGATTCCTCTGTGCATGGGTGACCTTAGGATAGTGTCCCAAGCAAATGAATCCAAAATTACCATCATAACAGTTTCAGGTCTCCTTTTGAAAATGGGTTTTTGGATACCTTCACTGTATTCCCATTGCCGCATACGGACATCCTGATAAATGTTGCTGTTGCGCAAGAACCTCTGCAGATGTTCTCTGAATGAAGGCAGGGAGGGATAGCAAGAACCTTAATTGTTTGGGAGTGAAACAGAATACTTCCAGTACCTTTTTATACAGACACCAGACAGCCACGTACAACACACTGTGGTTTGAGGATGCTCCTCTCTATTTACCAGGATGTTTTACTTTGCAGGCATATGCTCCCTCTGTATTCCCCATATGGTTTTGGGGTTTTTAAAAAATAAATTTGGAGGAGCAGAATCATTTGCTCCATTGCAGGCAGATTACACGGCAAACATTCGGATGAACATCAGATGACAGAAGAATCTGCTCTGATGAATAAATGAGATTTTGAACTGAAAATTGAAAAACTCTTTTGTACAAACACAGAGCAAGATTTTGTAGACATTAATGACATTCCTTATTAAAGACTGTAGACAAACATCTCAACACAGGTGTGGTACTTCAGAAGAAATATAGTAAAGCCCAGGTCAGCTCAGAAAACTGTACCTTTTCTGCATAAAAATATGGAATACTGCACCATCTTCAATATGAGACATCCATTGTTAAGGTCTAGTCTAGAAAGCCATTTACAGCTCACAACAGCAGCAGTATTGATCAAATGAATGGATGCGCAGTCGTGCTCATTCTTGTGCAGCACAGAATGGTGACATTTCTATCAAACATGTCCATCTAAATCTCAAACCTCTGTTTGACAAATGCTGCACATAGAGGAACAATGTGGGTTTTGTGTGGCATTAAGTATCCCATGCAAGAACTAGTGCAGCAAAGACAGAAGCTGCCTGGGTGAGGGTGAAGACAGTACAAACATAACATCTGGGAAACAGGGACTTTATTCTCAGTTTTCACTAGATTCTCGTGTGATCTGAAATGTTTTACCTTCTTCTGTGAGGGAGTTCAATAAGCCCCATAATTTATTCCCCAGAATGTTTTTGTACCATATATTTTTTAAACTTCCTTAGAAGAGGAGCAAAGAAGTGGGTTGCTTGGTGTTTTTTAGTAAATGACATTCCAGTAAGAAGTTACAGAGTACCTAAAGTACTTTTTTTAGAAAGCACTTTTAAATGAAGGAGTATTATCTCAATATGAAGCTGTTTAAGAGTGGTTGCTGTGAATTGAAGTGGTTTCTCTATCATGGGCCACTTCTCACTGCCTAAAATCCAGCTGACCTCAGACAACAGCAGGGAGGCAAACCCAAGCTCTGACACTCAGATAAAGCAGTGAACTGGGAGGATGAGTGCATCTTTGTGTTCTGGAAGCAAGACCTATGTGGTTCTTTGAGGGAAAAAGGAAATGCAGCAAAACAAAAAACCAACAGGAATCTTATTTACTACAGGCACCATCAAAATTAGAATTGTTATTAATATTATAGCCGATTTGGTGTTCTGAGAGAGCAGAAACGTTACTGCCTATCTCTGCACTTGCTGTTAAAGTCTCCATCTGACCGTCCTTTGCACACTGCAGAGGTGCAATCTAAGCTGACCTAAGCTGGATGGAGAGCAGTGCATCTGTGTTAACATGTGCTATGAGTGCTTAGGGTGTTGATCTCGCTAAAAATTAACAAGGTAAAAAAGATTATCCCTCATATCAGCTCTCACTGCAACTACACCACTGCCACTGTGAGAGTAGGAAAGCAACATACGATGGGGGCTAAGAAGGCTACTGCAAACCAGAAGAGTCATGCGACCTAAAGTGCAGATGGACCGAAGCTTTGGCTGATCTCTCTTAGCTGATTAACTGCGGGCTGTTAAAAGGAATTATATGGGCCCACCTTCCCTCCTCTCCCTGGTTGCTCCTTCTAGACCCTCCAGAGATAAGATACATGAGGCTGCATGATCTGTCAGACTGAGGCCTGAATCCAACCAGAAAAAAAAAATCAGATGAATTATGGGTAAGGGCCTGCTTCTCTTTCAGTCACTGACTCAGAGCCAAGAGCCACACAGTCCAGTCTGCTTCCTGGGAGAGCTGCTACTCTCTCCATTACTGACAGAGGGAAACCAGAGAAACCACCCCCTTTCCAAAAAGATTTGATAACTCTAAACCATTAGTTTCCATATAATCCACTTTTTACAGTGGAACACAGCTCTCTAGCACCTCACATAGGAATCAGCAGCCCCCCCATATCAGGAAGCAGAGAGGAGCAGAAAGAACAACTGCACTGTGGCACAGTGGCATATACACAAAAATCACCTAAGTTAGTCAGGTATGTGGTCACACATGAAAGAAAAAAATGAGTAAGAAAAGTCCTGTTTGCCCTGCACGATACACTGTCATCTGATTATGCGCTCTGCCATTTCTCACAATGCCAGGCACAGGCAGCTCTGCATCTGTCAGCTCTGCATTAGACACCCTGGTGAAATACTTGCAAGGATACATTTCCCTAGAAGTGACACTCTGATGCCTTGGCAAGAATAATGGCATTAATGCTGAGGGCTTGCTGTCTTCCAGTCCAAATGCTACAGCACAGGGGCATCTTCTATTACTGTCAGCCATAAAGTACAGTGGATATTGTGAAGCAAGCACTTGAGTGGAAATGCATGTAAAGCATTAACAAGAAGGATGATACAGCTTCTTCTTTTATAAATGACTCTCTTGCCTAAAGCCTGCAGCAGGAAAAACCACACATTTCACCATATTTCCTGTGTAAGAATTTCCTTTCGGTTTTGCGGATCAGACCATCATTTAACACATCCACCTCACTGTTGGATTTGCAGTGGTATAGAGCAGCAACCCACAGGATTCTATGCCTCTAGAAGGCAAACGCTCATATTAAGTAACTAAGATACAGGAGTACCTAGTTCAGGAAGCCAATATTCCTCATGCAGCCAACCATGAAAGAAATCCTTCTCCAGGGAATTCAAAGCAGGTACAACTCCCAGAGTGAATACCCTGTCCACCATCTTTGTGCAGGTTGCTAGTCCTGAGTGTCCTGGGACACCTATGACAAGGGACAGATCAGCCAGTGCTGAGAGAACATGGGAATGTGAAGTAATTTAATAATGGAGAAAGCTGTGGAGGAAACCGTCTGTCAGATAATTGCTTCTTCATGTGTGCATTCAGCCTGAGGCATGGAGGTGTCAGGATGTTATTCACTGTGAGGAAAAGGAAATACCTTATCCTGTAGGTCTGGTTATTTTTATGGAGAGGGAGAAGAGACTGCCATGACATGAGCTGGCTCTCTGAAACAGCTAGTCCCAGGGAGGTAGGACATCGATCCATGGCATTGCTTGGGGCTTTTCCCTTTAGTGAAAGGTTGAATACAACATTATCCCATGCATCAGTACATGAAAGGGATGGATTTGTCAAGCAGGAGCTTGGCCAGGTCACCAGCTGGCTACTAGAGATATGCTAGACAGGGACACATACTGCTGTTTTCTGAAGAAATAGAAACATGCCTCCTTGCTGTGCACCAGATCAGACTGAGACAAGCGCTCCTGTTCCAGCGGGATACCTTTTATGACTACAGCAACACATCCCTTATTGCTATTGGTCTTTCCAACTCGTTTTTTTCTTCTGTTAGGATAGAATGCAATATATTTGATTTTCTAAGGCAACTGCTTAAGAGCTCCATGGAAGATGATAGCCAGCACTTACTATGGATCAGAGGCACTTAGCTGAGTTGGAATGCCAAGTGCAGATGTTGGAACGCTAACACAAAAGAAGCTAGGAATGCATACAAACATACTAGACAAGAAAGAGTGTAATTATGGCAATTAAATAAAGAACAAACCCAAATATCTCCTTTGTTCAAAAGGACTTAAAACTATAAAACAAATATATCAGAAAGGAAATGATGTGGCAAAAAAAGCTCATAAGAACAGAATAAGGGGTTGTCTCAGGAAAAAGGAATTATAATTAATGTCACATCAAATGCAATAGATAACTTACTTCCACAAATACATTTGAAGGGATTCTACAAGGAACTGAATCCTGCGTTAATGCTTTACAGGTGTAAGATGATAGCTAGAAAACCACAGTAATGACAAGCTCATAACTATGGCAGAATGAGAAGGTCTAATGGGGTGATAATCTTCCCAGAATTGCCTCTCCGCAGAGCTCAGCTGGCCCGGCTTGATTTCCTCTGTCATTTTCAATCTTAAAGAAACACCACCAAATTCAACTCAGTCAATCTTCAAGCCATCAGAGGGAATCACCCTGTGACTTGAACTTTATGGGTTTTAGAGGGTTTTGATGACATGTTAAAAACATATTCCCAACAAAAGATGAAAACTCCAGGGGAATCAATGCTGTAAATGAAAAGAGAAAACTAACAAGGAGTGAAATGTACAAGGATCAAAAGCCAAGAGACGGAAAAGCATTTCACCCTCTAATCTTTTGAGCTAAGTGTTTTCCTCAAGGATTCACTGCTGTTGTTCCCAGGTGACTGTCATGACCTCACACTAGCTGCTGGTCATCAAAGTGGAGCATGTGCTGGACCCCCAGATCAGATCTACCATATTCCAAACAGCCAAGTGCCAGACAGTGTTACACTGCCGATCCTATCTCAGTGTTATTCTTTCTATCCCTCATGTCCTCTCCTTTTTGTGCTACAAAGACACAGTTGTCTATCTTGGAAGCTCACTTTTCAGTCCCCTATCCTCCCTCTCATTTTTTCCTCCTTGGCTTTTCTCAGGCTACTGAGCGTGGTGAGAAGGCTTAGACATATCTCATCTGGCCTGCCTGCTGCCAGGGAGTGAAAAAGATGGCAAGACCTCTCTCCAATTGCTGCCATCATATACTGTGGAAGAAAAAGTGGTTTTGTCACTCCAAACACACTCCAGCAGGAAAGAAAAGATGTTGAGATGATCCGAGTATCTTTTTTTTTCCCCGCTGACCTTAAGGAAGTCAGGCAAAAGGGACCTAAGGGCTACAGAAATTCTGGTACATCTCACTGTCAGAGCTCACAATCAATCCCCCTCCCTGCTGCTGCTCCCACCATCAGGACTCTGTTCTAGTCTCCCGTGGTTAACAAGAGCCTCCAAGCTACAGGTGCTTGCCTGCTGCAGCTCACAGAGGCCACTCTTATAAAAACAACGTCCAATTAATACCACAGTGAACTTCTACACTGTCTTTAAGAAAGCACTGTATGAAATGGGGCAGTTAATGGGTATGCTGGTGCAGTGCCTGGGGAACTAAGGCAGGCAGGGGAGGACGGCTTGTCTGAGGTCCCACCAGAGGAATCGAGGGCACAGCACTTAAAAAACAACCCAGTAGCTGTGAGAGCTGTTCTGACACACAGTTCCTCCTGCAACCTATAGGCTTGACCCCATAGCATGCTGACAGATACAACACCTGGCTTTGATGGCAAAAGAAATACAGGAGGAGTGAACAATTTGATTAGAGAGGAAACAGGAGACATACCTGTATACGAGTTTACCTGCATACGAGTAGTACTTTTGAAACATTTAAAAACTCTGCTGTGAGTCTGCATACTAATAACTTTCTCCTGCTCCTTAAGAAAAACATTTTGTTCTGGGTGTCAAGAAGCCCATTTCTACAATTCAAATATGCAGACATCTGTAGGATAAAGAGAGGAAATTGTGTGCAATGCTGCCTTCAGTGTCCAAACCAAACATCTGTGTTAGTCACTGGCAATTTATTGTCCAAGTTCAAAAGCAGGAGAACCCTACAGCTCTCTCCATCTACTTCCAGCAGCTGGGGCTAGGGGAGGAAGTAAGTGCTACTGTTGAGCAGAGTGCAAGAGGTTCCATTACAGATGGCAAATAGTCTGAAAAAAAAGTGCAGGCAGGGAGGCAGGCAGGACACAACTAGACAACAGCCATGTAAAAATATCTGAATCAAACTGTGAGGCAGTATTTCAACCCATTTATATTTAGAGTATGATTTGCTTGTTTGTAACTTTACTCATCATTGAAGGCTCCAAAGTGAAGTTGTAGCTATTCTGTATTATCTTGGTTGCATGTCTAAAATTCTAACTAGAAATTTAAATGACACTTTTGAAGAGTAAGTAGTTCCCTTAGAATTTTCTGCTTCCTGTCTGAAAAATGCTGTCTGATCTGGAAAAGAGTTGGTGCATATATGTGTGACATGAAAAGCAGAAGTTAAGGACAATTCTGATTTACAAATAAGATTTATTATTAAACTGTCCCCCTGAAACTTTTCAACTTGTCTGGAGAAACTCAACAAGGTGAGTGTATTTTTCAGAGTGGAGAAAGTATTGTGGAAAATTCCTAAGTTGAAGTTCAAATCCTCAGACTCACAGAAATAAAGCCATCTGTGACAATTAAAAAGGGCCTCTAAAATTCAAGGTGCTATTCTCATTGCCTTCCATAGAGTAAAAGCATATTTCCTTCAAAAATAAAGGGCCATTTTTTTGATTACAAGCCTGTCTGCTGACTTGCACTGCAGCAGGCAGCAGAGCTGCAGGGTTACCTCCTGGGTCATTGTGCCGTAGTACAAATAAGCTTTCTGTTCACTGCAATGGACTTCCAAGTCCATTGCATCTTTATATCCTAAAACTCATATGTATTTTTTACAACAATCAGGGTATTTAATATGAACTGTTACCATAAAAGCACAATTCTATTTTAGAAATTCTGATCTACATCAAGAGATCCAGAACTAAGGTGAATCAAAGCTGAGCAGGAGCACCAGAACAACAGACGAAAGTGAAAGTGGTTGAAAAGACATTGAGATACAAATTTTCTCCTAGAAAATCTTCACCTCACTAAAGGTAACACAGGAGAAGACTGATTCAGACCTTTTAAAAATACATTATCAAGATATTCTATTCTGATTTTAGATCTTTCAGATATTATGCTGAATTTTGACTGTACATGGATTTTGTTCACTATCCTAAAAGGTAAAATTGCCTGATCTTCCTGTAGTGTGGATATTTATTTCTACAGATGCTGGTATGATGAACAAGAAAGCAAAACCATCCAGGATCCCAGATTCTGGATTTGTAATAAAACTCTGAAAACATCCAGACTTGTAGTAAAACTAGGATCTCAATTTTTAGAGGCATCACGCTGTATAAATTCAACATCTTTTAAGACTTACATCATCTACAGCTGGACGTGAAATTCAAATCTATTAGTCTTGCACATCATTATGGGCACAAATGCCTTAACATAAACCTAGAAAGAGAAAGGCAGCCCTGCTCTAAATCTTGATAATTTCAAATAGAGAAGAGTCATGTTCACTCCAACTCCTCATAAAGAAAGTTGACCTGAATTTTCAGACAGAGAATAAATCAGATAAATACCTTTCCCCATATGGGCTAGACGCAAGGCCATGAAGATTTACCTATAAATTTCCTCTTCTGAAACTAATAATGTTGCTCAGTGAAAGCTATTATATTGTACTCTGACACATATCTTCAGGAAAAATAAAGCCAGAGTGCATTAGAATATGCTTTGATATTTATGCTTATGTTTCATATGGAATCATAGAAGTTTTATGGATTTACAGTGTAAAAAACTAGATGCTTTATTGTCTTTAGCCAACATATGTTCATATACCTACTATACAGAGTGCTGAAAGCAAAAGAGCTAAGACTCCTCACATGGAATACAGATTCTGATTTAGCTCATTATCATCATACAGCACTTCCTAGGAGGTCAGCTATGGAGAAAGTGGGATGGAAACATCTCTAATGAAGAGCCTGAAGAAAACTTATTTAAGTATCAGTCATCTGGGAAGAACTAAATGGCTTACACTAGCAGAAAAGAGGTGATAATGGACAGCACAAGTGCTTTCCAGATAGGCTTGAGAGCAGTACTTTGGTGCTTAAACTTCTGTGAGCTTCCCAGTGTAAAGCAGGTCTGGCTGGAAATCCTGAGGTTGCAAAAGATTTTTTTTTTTTCATGAATTCTGTTTCCTTGGTTTTGAAATACTTAAATCACACAGATGAAGTTTCAGAAGGTGATCACTTCTGTAATGCAAACTGGAACCATCTAAACTTAAAATGTCACCTTCAAATTTCTTTTCAACTCTAATAGAAATCCTGGGGGCAGCAAGGCCACCCAGTACTGACTTCTACAGCTGGGCTAAATGTCCTGGGTGCCTGGTCACCCATGGGCACTTTTAGAATGTCAGTGAAGCGCTGTGGGCTAGGCTGTAGTGTGACAAGCCAGTTTGAGGTGTTTTTTTTCAGGAAGTAGATGCTATGGAAGACATCTGACAACCCTCAGAAGCAGAGCCAGGATTTAAATTAAAAACCTTTGGGCCTTTCACCTCGGAAGAGTCCAAACTCTGCATTATCAGCATTTTACTAATAGCATTTCCACTGGAGGATGAACAAATCCTTTTGGTGGAACAATGCAATTAACCTGAATGTAAAAATGTAAAATCTACTATTCAGGACAAGAAAAGCAGGAATTGGTGAACACAAACTTGATGAAAGCCACCCATTTGGTGTGGGATGTTTGCTGGTATGTGCCCTATGTTTTACAATAATTCACCTACAAAAATTGAGATCTATTTTCATGCTGCTACTCTTGCAACCAGACTATAGCAACTACATCAGAATATGGTTCAGCAAAGAAGAGAACTAAGCTACCACACTTCCTAGAAATCATTAAATATTCATATGCACGTTAATATATTGCACCTGGCAATAACAATCTCAGCCCCAACCTAGAATAAAATTCCATTTTTCCCAGTCAAGTGAAAATAATGTACACTCACTGCTGCAGTAACAGGTCTAATCATTTCCTTAGGCTGTCTCCATTCTCCGTATGTTGGCTGTGCATAATTCATAGGATTTGCCATATGTTGTCTGAAGTAAGTGTCCCTATAAGTGTTTGTGGTTCTACTCAAAGGCATGTCTTCATAAATTATACTGTGATATATTTGACATTAAAAAAAATTCTGAACAGGGAAAACAATTCAGGAAACATAATCTGCTTAAAGTTTACCACTTAGCCATGTGTTGAACATTCAAGCAATTAGTTCCCTAAAGTACAACTTTTTTCTCAGTGCGTGCCGTCTGCTTCTGCTGGAAGCAGTTTCAAAGGCAAGAAACAATTTATCTTTCTCTCAAAATAAGGATTTATTGTCCAGCAATCTTTACAAACACAGGTAGCTTCTGCTGGCTTCTGAGAGCCTGAGCATACAAACTGGGATTAGTTACTTGAGTAAAGGATGGCAGGAAAAGTTTTCACCGGCAGCAGCCTTGCAGCAGAGAACCCCCACAGTACAACCTGGGTTTCCTGTTTCCTGCCAGACCTCACAGCTTCAATGACTTTTCTGACTCCCAGCTGGTTTCCCTGCAGCATCTTCAATAATTTTAAGGCAAGCAAAGTTCAAAAGATAAGCAGCTGTGCAGCAAAGACAGAGTATTGGTCAAAACAACAGGATGACAAACAACAGGATCTCCCAAGAGATTGGCATTGTTCAGAAAGGGGAAACAAATGGCAAAAAGTATAGGCAAGGGCAGAGGAAAGGGAAAAATAAAAGCAGAAGTGATGTAACCTGTTTGATTCCCTCTCCTGATAGCTAATGAAAGATGAGCTAATTAGTACATCCCTCAGCTGAAACAGGAATAAACCCTCCTTTCTACAGACAGCTATGCATATTGCAAAGGCTCTCAGGGGCATCCTGTCTCTCAGACTGCTGACCCTCTGACCTGTGTGGCTGAGATCTGGCCTCCAGCTGAAAAGGTGCTTGAAAGAAGGGGGCAGGCAGCTGAACAGACAGACATAGCAGGATCTCGTGGTACATCTTTACTTAGGAAAACAGCATAAAAATCTGAAGGATAAAGAAATACAAACATGGAAGTTCCTTTAAAGCTGAGAGAAAACAAATCAGAAAACAAATCATTATCTGAAGCTTTTAGGAGGAAAATGGGAACTAGGTTGAAGAGAGGCAAATGGGAATGCTGATGGGTAGATTTGCATATGTAAGAACTTCAAATTTTGAGAGCTTCTTACTATGTCAGCATAATTGTGTTTGTAGAATTCCACTATACTGAGGAAGTCAGAAAAGCAAGCATGAACTTCAATGCAAAATGATGCCCACTTTCTAAACTGTAGTTTATTTTTGATGCTCATAGCAGTGGTGTCATCAAATTCCACTGACAGTTACCACAACAAAAACTTTCACAAACAACATAAAAATTTCTTATGCAGCCATCACACCATGAAGAGACATTTATTTCCAACATGAATAACTCAGTTATGCTGGCACAGTTGGGCTACAAGCACTTCCAGTGCAACATGTGCTCACTCTTCGGTTGGTCAATGACTTAAGGAAGACTAGGAAGACTGACTCTCCCAAAAGGGAGAAGGCCATGCTCCCCAAATCCAGTTCAAGAAGAGGGGGCTCCAGACTGCAAACAGAAATATTTGGGTTTTAATAGAGCTATGTGTCAGAGTGATGCAATGTGAGAAAAGAGCCAGAGTTCCACGCATCCCAGGCCACACTATGTTGACATTCTTGTATTAAAAAAATACACTACATAAACGCAGAATAATTAAAATGGTAATGGTTTCTTTTGTTGAAAGTTTACTTTTAGGAAGAGGAAACTTTTTCATCTGTTGGGATTTAGTTAATTTCACAAGAGATCACCTGAGCATCTCAGTTTTCACGCAGAAACACCTTAAGATCCAAGACAAGCAATTCAGAGACAAAACAGGTCATGCAAAAGGCACCACTGACAGTCCAGTACAAATCCAGTGCACAATTCTTTCAACATTTCAAAGCTGACTACTGTTCTTATTATGTTTTTCTGCTTGGGTTTTTCAAACAGCTCTATGAATTATTATTAAAACATTTAAGTTCAGAAAAAAATGAAAACTAAAGCCAAGACGAACATGTAAGAATGAAGATACTACTATTCACTTAAGATCCAATTTTGCATCAACGAAACCAAAGCAAGTTCTACTGACACCTTTGCTGAAGGAGATTAATTCTCACTTGTGGTTCTTCACCTTCACACCTGGTAGAGAAACAAGTTCAATTTCATAAGGTCTAGTAACACCGAGAACTAGGTCTTGCCTCTTGCCATCAACACCACAAATGTCATTACCTTTCTTTTTCCTAGGCAAAAAGTGGTAAGAAAGGAGACTGACTATCACAGATGTGAACATATCAGTTACTATCAACCAAACAGTTTGCTCTTTGGAACTTGCTAAAGCAGAATACACTTAATACCTGAACATTCACTGTCAAGAAACCCAAGTTATTACCTCATGTATGAGGAAGCAGCATAGCCACAGGCACCTCAGGAACAATTGCTGAATACAATCAGACATTAAAAGTGGAAGAAGAGAGAGACTCAAATAGCTTCTACATCTCTCAATGATTTTTACCAGCTAGGAGCTGATTTTCTGCAGGAAAAACCATAAGGGTTTCAAAGGGTTCAGCTATAACTGGAGAATCATGAAGCCCATCACAGAAGCTCCAACTATTGTGTTAGGTAACAGCACAGTAGTTCCCAATTCTATGTTGTGGTAGGCCACACAGCTTCTAATAGGGGGAAAGGGTAGAACTGGTGGTCTCCACCTCACATGAAACTTGGTCATTCATGTATCTGCAGAACATGCCAACTTTATGGCCATTCCCTGTGAGCACTGGAGTTAAAGGGCACATACGACTGACCACAAGTACATGCTTCTACCATTAAATCCCAGCTCCTTCCTGTTCAAGGCTGAAGAGCTCCAAGAGGGAGTTTGGGCATAAACACTCTACTGCCAACAGAGTAATTGTGTAGCTGCCTCCCAGTGACTATTATTCCTGAGTGTCCTGCAGTTATGAGCAGTTTCCATGGAAATGTGTTTCCTTTCACCTTCTTTCCTGAGGTGTGGTTCCTTTCCCTTCTGTACCATCAGAACATTAGAGGATGTTCAGGTTGGGTATTAGGGACAAGTTCTGCACTCAGAGGGTGGTCAAGCCCTGTAAAAAGCTCTTCAAGGAAACAGTCATGGCCCCAAGCCTGCCAGGGTCAAGAAGCATTTGGACAATGTACTTACTTATATGGTTTAACTTTTAGGTTGCCTTATGTGCTATCTTGGGTCCCTTCTAATTCAGGATATTCTGTGATTCTGTAAATGGCAATTCTGCACAAGGACTGTCTTTATTTCTGTAACATGATGGAGATGAGCTGGTTGCTTTCATCAGAGCAGCTAATCCAACCTGCACTATGCTCCTAGTATGACTCTGAAAAACTAGGTAGAAGAGAATATACCACAGTGATCTCATAAAGGAGATACACGACTACTACATTTTACAACACACCAGCTTGATATCCTATTATTACAGAGAGGAAGAACTGAAGTTTCTTGATGGAAATCAGCAAGAGGCTTTCTCTAGAAAATTCTGATACTTACAAGAGAAGCTTGATTTCACTTTAATCTCCTGGAAGACTTCTACTGCACTCTGTCATTAAAAGGTTTTGCCTAGTTCTGTCAATTGGAAAAAACTATAGCTCACCTGATTAGTCAGTGCCCCCTGCAAAGAACATCTTCGATGTGAATACTCTGGGAGTGCACCGACACTGACAGCATCTTGATGCTATTTTTTCAATGAGATTCATGAATATCACTTAATTACCTAACCCTTTCCACACAGAGGACTAAAAACTGTTTCTCTTTCAGAGTAGGTTTTGAGTGTAAAAGATTTGGTGGGATATTTCCATTCAAGGCTAACGTTCTTTAGTACCAAGTGTGTATTTAAATACAAAAGCTAAGTGTATTAAGTTTATTTCCATGGCACAAGAAAACTTAGCTGTCATCTTCATTTTCTGAAGATATGCATGGTTTAATAATTGAAGTAGATAAAAATATTTTATTCCTTAAGCACAAAAGCCCCCAGAAACCCCAGCTGAGAAGAAACCCCAGTGTGCTAAATGATGTGCAAATACAGAGAAACACACAACATTCTCCCGAAGTTTACTATCAGCAGAATCACAAACAAAGTACCATCCCTACTTTACATTGTTCAAATCACGCAGCTGAGCTGAGAAAGAAATCCAGATCTGCAGAGACTGATACAACAGATTTAACCACAACCATCAGCCATGGCAGGATGACACTGACGTCTTAGTGAGTGCTTCACTAACTCTTGCAAGGTATGATCTCCTCAGCCTCTTTCTTTCTCTTGTGTAGTCAGCTTGCCAACCTACTTTCATTCTCCTCCTCCGCCTTTTTAATATTTTTTTTTAATTGTAGCTCATTAATGAGTCCTTTGTCAGTTTGGAGTCACCAACAGTTTAACCCAAAGTGGTCAAGTGTCTCATTAAATTCTTCCCTGCTTAACATTAGCATATCATACATTTCACTGTGATTTCATTTCACGTTCTGTTCTAGCTGCAAGTGTTTAAACTTTTGTTATGAGTGGCTCCTTTCAATGGTTATTAATGCCCATTTTATTGGAGATGATGGAAGCAGTTTATCAGTAGATACAGGTCTCAAAAAATTCCAGTAGATGCAAAGATCACTCGGTTTCTGCAAAGACTGACATATCACATATTTTGCAAAGTAGTTATAAAGAAAAATTCATTGTGTTGTTTGAGTGCAGCACAGTTAATCGAAATGCCATAATAGGATCATATATGCCCCTGGAATAACAAACATCAATATATCAGCCATAATTCAAAAGATGGATAATAAAAGCTGTGAAACAGAAATGATACATAATGAAGCTATGAATAATAAGAAGGCTGCTATGCAAAAAAATAGGTAAGGCACTGCAGCTAAGCCAGCTGTTGAGACTCCCTAACTCAGCATTGTCTAATACAGTGGTTATTGTATGCCTTAAAGCTGAAATTCAGTGGGGCTGTGGGAAGAGCAAACACGGAAATACAATGGGCCAAGCTGTTAGTCTCAAGGAATTAATTTTCTCTGTCTCCAATTAGGTGCAATGTTGTCTTACACAAGCTGGCACAAGCAGACCAAAGGCTTACCTGACAGGATAAACAAGGCACTGCTGCAAAGGGTGGAGGAGTTGCCAGAGGTTCCCAAGTGTCAGCCCTCCAAGAAGTGCAGCAAAGTGGGAAGCTCCAAAGAGGGATCTGAGATCATCCAGTGCTGGCTAAACCTTTAGTAAACATGCACTGCATTTAAACCATTTTACCGTTTTCAAAGCCAAAGCTTACATAGTACACGTTTTGTTCTAAATCCAGAGTGGTTTTGCTCCAAAAAGACCAAAATTACACTCTCTAGAGAATAAATTAGGCATGGTGAGGAAACCACAACCTATCATTGGAGGACTGAAACTTGGGGTCCCGCCTAGGAGTGGGAGAGTTTCAAGCTTTCTTCCGGAGATGGAGAAGATTCAGCATCTCATGCTCAGACAAGAGCATAACTGCAGGAAGGCACAGGCAGACTGCTGCCCACCCAGCAATCAGCATTTTTCAGGATGTGCACTTTGTGGCAGTCACTGAACTGTAACACCACCATTTGAAGGCAGAAATATGAGCATGCAACCAGAATAAAGTCCACTATAAATAAATGTGGAGGTGAACTAACTACTAGGACTTCAGTGTAAACCAATGTAAGAAGAAGAATGCTTGAGCTTCAGCTTGTAAATCCGAACAAAAGCAATCTTCTAAAGTCAAAACTATCCCTGCTGCCATCATAACTGGGAATATATAAATAATCTATGCAATTAATTCAGTAATTTGTAATGTTTATAAATTAATCAATAAGGTGACACTGACAGCCCAGTACTTTTTAACTGCAGAATTACCATGTTCTCCCCATTAAGAATCAAGGCGGAAAAAAAATCAAATACTTAAAAGGCAGAATTAACCATCCAACCCAGTTCTTTTCATCTTAAGATTCCCTGAATCTCATAACCCTGCCAAGTAAGATGTCCTGTGAGGAAGTTAGTGAAATGAAAGATTTGTTTTCCTCTGTTGGATGAGAAGACTGTCATCTCACAGAACATACTTCCACCATCACTACTGGTAAAATAAAGTATGTCTATTGACACAAGTATTTCCTCCTATTATTGAGAGCAACCAACATATTCTTATGCAACTCTGCATTCTTTTCATGAGCATTTTGTTATATAGCTAAAATACTAAATGGTACAAGATGTATTTCTCAGCAAACGTTATGCTATTTATTTGCTTAGACTGGGCAGGGGTATCATTATAAAAGGCATATTAGAGGCATTTATAGAAGTCTCACAAAAAGCTATTTCCTATTCGTGTGTTTTGCAGTTCTACTATGAATGCCCAGGGCAAACCAAACAATCACTTTGTATCAGCCAAACCCCAAAGTTCTGCAAATGACATACAAGGTACGGATAATTCAGATTTTTTTTCAGTTTTACATAAAATAAAAATTAAAGTCAAATCAGTTTGTTCTTTCTCACAGCATGAAAGTTCAGCATTAAGAACATCTAGATTTCTAAAAAAAAAGTCAATTCTTTCCTTGACAATTTTCCAAATGTTTGTTAGGCTTGAATTAAGGTAGTATAGATTTAAGAGCATCATTAACTTCAGTGAGAAGTTTCAGCCTTGTTCTAAGCTGAAAACAAGGTCAGCACAAAGGCAGCTAGGATATCACACAACACAATTATGATGATGCCAGTAGCATTTGAAAGGCACCTAATCACCTGTTTTAAGGCATTTTTTAAAAATATTAGGGATACTTTGCTAATTTAAAATTAAGACATTCCTTGTAGATATTAGTGGCTCTGAACTACACTTATATTTTTGGTATAGCAAAATTGCATAATTTAGATGTATAAGCATGAAATCTAGTGGAAAATGACATAAATCCTTTGGTATTATCCCTGCAACTATGGGCATAAAAATGTCTCTAGCACTACACCTCATCCTGACCCTAGGAAAGTGATACATGACTTAGACATTTGATCTGGTTCATTCTGTAAGAAGGTATTCTACTTTCCTATTATGTTTTCTTCTTATAACTGCCATCCCAAGGAAAGCAGATGTATCCCAGCCCCCTGGGAACAGCACTAGTTGTCACCTGTCCGTACACAGACCTTCACCCCGTCTGCCATCCTCCTGCCACCTGACTGCTGCTCCTGCCTTGGGCTGGCCTCACCTGGACAGACGGCCCCTGTGCAAAGCTGCAGCCCTGTGTTCGGTGTCTGCCATGGGCTCAGCAGGGCTGCAGCCAGCAGAGCCGCTCGGTAACTGCTCCCCGAAACAGTAAAATCCTGTCAGATTGTCAGGGCATTTATGGGGCATCAGGAAGGCTGCAGCAGCAGAAATGCATCAGCATTAACCATTCAAACAGCATGATCTGCAACCTCTTGAAGATTCTTTCAGCAGACACTTAAATACAGCAGTCACTACAGTGAGATCTCATTTGTTTCTAAATGTAAAGGATACTCCTGCCACAGAACAAACTCCAATGACTTTTCTACCCATTTGTTTTACACAGAGCTCATCAGGCCACAGACCCCAGCAGCCAGTGACAACACTAACAGCTGCCACGTCTTTCCACTACTGCTAAGTTTCATCAATACACGCCAGACCGACTGATCCAGGCTGCAGCCCAAAGAGACTCATTTGGCAAGGTTATGTAAGAAATGAGCTGCTGGACCGGCTGCTTCGTTTTTGTTTATCCACACAAATTAAAAAGTGTGGTCATGCGTAAGTTAATCAATAGCAGAAAACAGCTATCCCCACTTTTTATGCCAGTTGGCCTAGTTAATGCTCTCCATTTAAAAAGCAGCAATAAAAAGGCCACAAAACAGAAGATGTGTCAGATGAATGGAGGACGGTGACTGGCTGGAGAGTGAGCCAGGGTGTCACGTCCATCGTTACGCATTTCCCAGAACCCAAGTAAAAAAATTGGCAGAAGTTACAGATAAACCTCAAGCCAGCAATATACATTAAGATTTATTGTAATGAAATAGAAGCCCTGGACAAAGCAATATAAACTTGAAAAAAAGAAGGCAACTAAGAGATATGAATGAGTAGATGCAAAGGCACTCTCTCTGAAGAAAGCACCAAAAGAAAATCAAAAACAAGTGTACAATACCCAACTACCACTGAGAATACTATACCCACTATTTAACTGCTTGCAAATCAAAAAGGCATTTGGATCCAGCATGGATCATGGAAAAATTGTCCTAGGATTTACCAATTACACATTTTGAATTTCTAACATATTTTCTTTCTTCATATTCATGAAAGTGTTGTGAAATACCTCCTCTCAATTTGTAAGCTAAGAATGAAACAAACACAAACAACACATTCTTTGGCATATCTCCAGGCTTTGCTTTTAGCAACTCATGGTACCCAACCAGAAATTTGCCAATGTTACTTAAAACTTTCCATTAAGGGTGTTTTTTGTTTGTTAGTTTTAAGTCAGTGTCTCCAGAAGGTGGCCATTATACCTTACAGAAGTAAAGAAGCTGCAAGCTGTTAGACTGTGGACTCATGCCCCATATGCATCAACTATGTCCATTACAGCTAATTTTTACAGCCATTTGGTATCCTGACAGGTTACTCTGAGGTTTGCCATCTTTACAATGACAACCCCATGCTTGCCTTATGTAACACTGTGTAACTTTTTTCAGCAATAAAGAATTAATTTATTCTAAGGCCCAGTATTCTTCAACTATTAAAAAAAAAAACAACACTGAAATGTGGGGAAAGGGTTTGTTTGGTTCAAAGCCCAGTTAATCAAGATGGAATGTCTCCTGGTGCTCACATCTGACCTTAGGGTTTTTTCACGATTTCACTGGTCTCCCTGGTGATAGTTGCTATGAGCACTTTCAGTATGTGTCATGAGAAATACTTGAACAGACATTTTCACTGCTTTCACACAGTCCTTCTAACCTTAGCTGTATTAACTTTTATCACTGTTGTTTGCCCATAAAAATAAGTTGAAAATTCTTCTAATTTTTCTTTTCATCCCTTGCGGGGAATCCAAGCACTGGACAGAGTTTGCCTCCTTCTGCCACAATGATCCTCTTTGAAACCTTTCAAGATGAAAAGATCTTTTCAAAACTTGCCCTCCAGGGAATGAGCTTGCGAAGATGAAGGTGTCTTGTCCTTTTAAAAGGCTCAAACCAGGTAAAACACATCTAGGTATGATGCAAAGTGAATTACAGCCATGGAGTCACATTCATCAGCCTCAAACACTGGGCCCTAAGAATCTCATTTTATTTCATATGAACAAGTTGAGTTTCACTGTTTGAGAGGTTACAATAAATTTTATTTCTTTTTCCTTCTTAGTTGGTTGAAAATATCAGTATTCTGTATGTTTTAAATCATGTAATCCTCCAACCAACAAACAAAATGCTTCTTCATAAATCTTAGAAGATAAAACCGTCTTGTTTAACGTGAGCTCTGTAATACCAACGCGGTAGGGTCTTGTTGTCAAAAGTACTGCAGTGTGTGTACTTATGCATGGTAGGTTTTGAACAGTTCAATCTGTTTGAATTGATTTGACAGAACCAAACACTGCAGTTCAACAAAACAATCTCTCCTGCCTTTTTGTTTTGCCTTATCTTCTGGATATTCCAAAGAAAGTTCAAGTTTAATACTTGAAAAGCACAGGAAAACTACACTCATGTATACTTTCTGGTATAGTAGTAAACAAATATGAGCTGGTTTTTATAAAGAGTCAACAACTGAGACCTAATCAAGATTAGTTGCAACATCAAAAACTGACACAACAGACTACACAAAGGGTGAATTTTTAGAAGGCTAGGGAAACCATGATTAAGGCAATCATTTCCAAAAAACACTAGGGTACAATTCCTTTGGCAGCAGCAGAAACACATTCAGCTATATTAAGATGCATGAAAAGCTTTCTGGCAAACTTAACTGAAAACCAAATTTTATACTGAACAGCAAAGCTCAAGTTTTTCCTATAAGAAACTGCTTTACACACATGAGATTCTGACATGTTGTTGGAAGAGAGACTGAAAAAATCCTCACACTTTGAGTTGAAAATATCTGGATTTAAAATGGAACTGTAATTCTCAGAGTAATTCAAGTGCTTTATGCTTTCCACTACTGTCTAATTGACTTCAACTGGCCTACACTTACTCTTAAAAGGGAGGAAAAATTTCCTATAATTAGAATATTCAGCTGATGGAGAACTTTTGAGGCAAAAGATTTCCACGTTACAATTCCCACAGGAAAATAAAATGGCAACTTGAATGTTTTTTCACTTTTAACTGTGGACTGAAACACATGTGAAGACACTAGTGCTGGACTCGGTTGCCTAATGGAAAGGCATATATACAGAAGGCAGACCATGGTACTCCCAGAGCTCCAGAGTGATGGTGGGAGAACCAGCAGACACAAACTGCATGACAGAAATTTCTGATTAGCTGCAAGAAAAAGGTCTTCTCTGAGATGGCAGTCAAACAAGGGAACAGGTTGTCTTACGAGTTAGTGAAATCTCCATTCTTGGATGTGTGCAAAGCTCAAGTGCTAACAGCCTTGAGCAACCTCATCTAGGGGCTGCTTGGTACAGGCTGGACTAGATTGCCTCCAGACATGCCTCCCAACCTAAATTATACCATGACTGTACACAGGGACTGAAAAGATAAACTGCACATTCATGAGCAACTCCTGAAGGAGTTGTATATACACCTGCTTCTCAATAAATTTTACTTCACAATTACAGCTAAAGAAAACTCAGGTGAACTCTCCCTTGGACTGTAGACAGTCCTCTAAACAAAGAATTTTCTTCAATTGAATAATACACTAAACTCATTTGGAAATAAGAGAAATAATTCTCCAAATAAAAATACTGAGTGCTATTGTGCACACAATTTGCCTGTATCAAGAAGACATCTAGAAGTCCCTGAGAGAATACAGAGTTCTTTAAAGGCAATGATTGTTAACTGTGCTTATTTGATGTGCACTGGGGCAGATTAAAAGCTCTTTCAAACATTTTTAATACGACAAGGTTGATAGCCATGCACATCCTGCTATGTGCATTACCTTTAAGAAGAAGTGTCATCCAAAAACGTAACCATGATCAGATCAGCCTAACAATACTCAGGGTAAAAATCTTTACCTTTGTTCCTGAAAAATCTCTGTGCGGGAATGTAATGCAGTTTCAGGCTTTAGGAAAGAAAATCTTCAGGAATAAAAATATGTATTCATTTTAAGTAATGCATGTTCTAAATTTTACTATTCCAGTATGCAACCAATATACTGCAAATAGCAGCAAAATTACTCCACAGAGGCAAGCTTAAGGAAAAAAAAAAGGCTAAAAAGAAAGCCCAGCTATTTCCTGAAGATCTGTCCTAAAGAGGACCAGAAACAGCTCCTTTTCATCTCTATTATAAAGCAGTATTTTCAGGCAATTTGGTAAAATGCTAACAATTACCAAGAAAACTCAATTTAAGAAACATGTCCAGCAAGTGACCTTACCAAAGTACAGAAAGACTGAGAAAACATGCTTACTTCAAAAAAAGAAGATTAAGCTTTTGAATAGGTGACACTTTACACAGTACAAGGCTTTCCAGCCTTAAATACTTGCTTTCATCCTTGAATATTCTCTTCTTACTAAGGAATTAAAACACAGGAAGTAAGAATTATATCATTTCCATTGGGCACATCTTTTCAACTGGCAGCCGAGAATCTTGCAGGTTGGCAGATACTTTCCAGGTTATAGATCACTGCCTCTCACACCGGACACTTCCAACGAAGGCTAAAAACTGTCTAATTCCCTCCCAATCCCATGCATGCTCCAGGAAGAATGTGTTCCAGAATGTTGCCATTTCAGTCATTCCTAGTCATCTTTTCCATGATCTTAATTATTTTTTTGACTTCAGCAACACATAATTTCCCATCTTGCTACCCAGCCATTTGTTCCCAGGTCATCTGGAATCACCCCTGCACCCAAATGCTTCCATGTATATCCTGTACGTTTTTAAGAATGTCACCTTTGTTTTAAGATAGAGACACGATAATTATATACAGTGTTTAATAAATTCTGCACCATGGTTTTATATAGCAAACACTTTCTGATATGTAGCATACTATTAACCTAGAATACTTACAAAGAACACATTAAACTGGAGTCATAGTTTAATAGCTTAATCCATGGTTTAATCCATAGTCTATTATGTATTTTCCCCTTTCTGCTGCTCCTTTTAATACGCATTGGATTGTTTCCTCATTTTTATCTACTTCCTTTCTGAAAAGTTATAATGGAAAGTAAGGGTTTTTTTGGGACGCCTTTTCATTTAATGAGAAAACTGAATGAAAACACATTGTCTATTACAATTCTTCAGCATATAAATTGTGAATGAAGACCCAGTACAAAATTAGAATTTTTCTTGTGGGTTCTTCAACAAACTCATTTGCACTTGACCATTATTTCTACATGATACCCTTTGTGACTTCTCCCTTGCATATGGAGAAGTAACTAAATGATTTTTTGGACATTATTGTTTTCTGACATCACAGCAATCCTTATCTTCCTCTATATTCTGCATCATTATCATCCTTCTGTGTTACAACTCTCGGTATATTTCCAGGATAATGGCTGTATATTCACTCATTTTCTATCCACCTGGACTGAGGCACCTGTTGATTTGACTTGTTAATGCCATCCAGTTTCACTGTCCTTAAAGCACAAAGCTATTACTTCAAAGGTGAAATCTGCTTCTATTCTGATACATAAACCAACATTCAACTCCGGAATAGTCACTGTTAAGGTATCCTAACTAAAAATCAGACACTCCAATCAATTTGTATTAGCTTGTAAGAGTCTGACATTTGTATAGAAGCACTTGCAGACTGAGCGTTGGTTTGATTATCTGTTTTAATGTGCTCTGTTTAAATAAGACTGTCAGCTTGTTTCTTGATAAAACCTGATAATACTTCTGTTCTTCTCAGACAGTTTTTGACATTTTCTACCATGGAAGAGACAACATTCAAAAGTACACATTTGTTTGCATTCATTTAATTTTCCAAGTCTTTAGGTTGAGAGATGACTGGGTAGAGAAGCGAGAGTTACTTGCTCCAACAGAGTATCATGCAAATGTAAATATGGTGCTTCCTGACTCTTCAATGATGATTTTTGCCTTCTACTGAAATAGGACAATAGCCCACCAAGGTACTTGGCAGGCTGTATCTGAGGCTTAGAAACTGCTCCTTGCATTGAGATATATATGGCAGGTGTTCACTTTGAGAGAGGATTTGAATTTTTAACTCTTCCTTAACAGAGGCAGACAAAACAAGATGGTATTCAAAAGCCTGATGGAAAGTCTATTCACCAAGCATGACACAGCCTAGGCTGAAATTCCTCTGTCTGAAAGAACTGAGTCAGTCTGTCCCAAAACCTGCATGGAGAAGCCTCACTTCATGCTGCCTGAGTTCAGAAATTCACTGTCTCAAGAGATCAGGAGAAAAAGCCCTCTGTGATCACAGTCTGATGGTCAAGCCAAGACTTAAGCAAAAAGAAGTATGAGTAGGGTCTTTCTTTATCACTAAGGAGCTTGTAGAAAAATTCCCACTGAACAGTGATAGCTTCTATCACTAAAAAGAAGTTGTTCTCCCTTTAGTTCAGATACTTTAACAATTATGAGGAATACACAGAAAACTAAATGCAGCCAGAAATAAGGCAGAGAGGAAGCTCTCACCACAACAGGCTTTTTTCTGATGATGAGGACATTCTCATCAGGTAAGGGAATATGAGACTGCATCTCTTCAGCTGGAGACAACAATAACCATGCCTACATGTGCTACATTGATAATTACACACTTACTGCACTTGTGAACTAAAAAAAACCAAACCAAACCAAACCAACCAACCAAACAAACCACCAAAAAAACCCCACCCAAAGACCTACCAAAAAAACAAACAGAAAACCTGGAGAACTTTCATGAACTCTTGTAATACATAGAATGAATAAAATAATATACCAAAGAGCAGTTTCTTCTCAAGTGCAAAAAACCATGGATTTATATCCCACGATCTGATTCACAAAGCAAAACCCAAGTATTTTGAAGAATTATGGTCATTATGGTTTTAGTCCTCATCAAAAAATGGAGAATACACTTCACATCCTATCTTTAACACGTTAAATACAATAGCATGCAATGGTATTTTCCTGTCACAAGTTCAGATAAAATTCAAAGTTCAGTAGGTCCTCTTCACCTTTCTGATCTGTTGAAGTTCCTACCACTTTCTTGTTTGCGTTTCCCCCCACCTCTTCTTAATCCTGATTCTGTTTCTTCCAGAGACTGTAACTGGTACCTCAATAATTTTAGAGAAACCAGACAAGACTCTAAAGGACACATAAAAAGAATTCAAGGCTAGAAGACATTAAAAGTCTCCTACAGGTCAATATATGACCTATATATATAAATTAATATATGAATATATGAAATTTCAAAGTGATATTGAAATAGCTTTTGTGATTTCTGTTCTTCAAAGTTTCTTAAAAATTGATATAGCTCAAAATAATGCATAATGAAAGAAAATGAACAGTTGAATATCAATTTTTTTTTTCATAGCATTATTAAGGTTGGAAAAGACCTCAAGATCATTAAGTCCAACCATTATTACAGCATTGCCATCTTCACTACTAAACCACGTCCTCAAGTGTTTCATCTACACATTTTTTGGTGGAATACTTCCAAGGATTGAAATTTCATCACTTCCCTGGGAAGCCTGCTCCAATGGTTGAAAACCTTTTTGGTGGAGAAATGTGGAGAATTTTTTCCTGATCACCAATCCAAACCTCCCCTGATGCAACTTGAAGCAGTTTCCTCATGTCCTATTGCTTGTAACTTGAGAAAGAGACTGACCCTTTGCTACCTCCTCCTCTCAGGTAGCTGTAGAGAGCAGTATCACTGAGTGTCATTTTCTCCAGGCTAAAAAACCCCAGCTCCCTTAGTGCTCTTCACAAGACTTGTGTTCCAGATCCTGCACTACACCTCTGTGCCCTTCTCTGGACTTGCTCCAGCACCAAAATGTCCTTCTTGTAGCAAAGGGGCCAGAACTAAACAAAGGATTCAAGATGCAGACTCACCAGTGCCAAGTAGAGGAGGAAAATCACTGTCCTAGTCCTGTTGGCCATGCTATTTCTGACATATACACAGGTTTCCAGGATACCTCCAACTTTTTGCCTACAGTAGTGGTGTTATGTATACTCTTCCAGTAGAGAAAACATTCTGAAGAAACAAGTGTTAAGTTCCATCGCTTGTAGGCATTCCTGTATCCAGATACACAGCAAGCATGGCAAGAGGCACAGCTGGGCACACAACTGTGATCACCATCTGCCCCACGCAGGTGCCTCGCACATGTATCACACTCGCCTGTGGGATGAGACGCGTGTCCAGCAAATGATGTGAGAGCCTCAGCAATCTGGTGGCAGCCAAGGAGAAGCAAGTCCCATGGGACAAAAGGAACCACAGTGTAATCTGTGATGACTCATTGTGGTCTGCATTCTACCCTCCTGTCTGGTCCAAAACAGAAGGTGAACGGCACAAGCCACGGGCTCTGAGAATTGCTTTGGTAAAATGACTACCCCTAAACCAAAGCACTTCTAGAAGGAAGTTTTGCATCTCTTTTAAATAAGCAATCTACCAGAAGATGCTGTCCTCCCTGAATGTAATTAAAATTTTCTCTTCTCCTGTGAGTCCACCTGCACTTTCTGACTCCAGCTTGCCAAAGAGGTTTTGGTACCTCACAGACATCAGCTCCCTGAAGATGCACAGGGAACACTTCAATTCATGTCATGGCTTCAACATAACATCATCAGTCTGAGCAGACAGCCAAATCTGGTAACATCTGTGACCACCTGCACCTGCCATTTGTTATTTATCAAAGTGTGTGTGGGTTTAGGACCTTGCAGAATTGATGGGGGCATCCAGTGGTGAAAATGGAAAGAGATATGAGATGGGTGATCCTAATCTTCCTAAATAAATCAAAACTATTGACTCTCTAGATAGATTAGCAATTGTTTTCATTGACAGTAGCAATAACGACTCAGTAAAAATGCAAAGAAAATACAGTACAAAATATTAGCCCAAAGAAGTAATTAAATCCTTATCAGATGCTCCTATGTCAAAGATTCCCTGTTCCGTAATACAACTTTTCCTATTCTGCATGGGCACAATGCATACATCACAGCAGATATACGGAGACCCCTCTTTTCTCATTTCATCTATTATTCAAAAAAATATTCTACAATTTTAATTTTGGCAGTATGTCCTTACTAATCCCTACATGCTACTGGCTTCCATGAATCATCTGTAAATACCTGCATAGATGCAGTTGCTAGTAAACTGACATGTTTATTGTTGAATGTTTCTGTTTACAAGCAAAGTGAAACAACTATTGCTACTACAAGTAAAGGTAATGATTTTATATTTTCAGACTGAAAAGGCTTAGAATTAATTTTAAAATATTTACTATCTTCTTTCCACTGTGTCTATTCTGTAGCATTGATAAGTGTTTCTTTCCTGTGCAGATAACTATGGTAGTGTACCTCCCCCAGATCGGCAACAGTGATAAACTTTTAACAAGCAAGAAGATGAGTAACTACCAGATTGGTGTCTTGGGCTTCAACCAAAATTCCTTTTGTCTTCAAACAAGTGCAGAAAAACACAAAGAAAGGTGAGCAGGAATAACATTCAGTTCTGACTTGCCCTTCAGTATCTTCACAGTAAGCATTAAACATGTTCACCCAATAACAGTCTGTCTGATACCAAGAAAGGGCAGCACACGTCCCAGCTTCCCCTTCACAGCCTTCAGGGACACAGTCCTCAGGAGGGAAGCACAAATAACGTCAAGAAAATGCTGACAACAGGCTTGCCATATGAATCCCAAGTACACTAGATTATTCTTCTAACTGGTTTTCTGGGTTACCACAAACATAGTAAAAGATGACCATATGTTTAAAATGCCACCCCCATACTACAAATCTCATATCTATATCTATATCTGATCCCACACACAAAGGAATGCATGTACTTAAATTAAGTATCAAAGGGAATTGTGGATAGTGTCTCTGAGCAACCAAATGCCACACACAGTAAGGAAGGCCACCATAGTAATATGCAATCCAATGTTTCATTCACAACTTGCAGATGCAAAGACATTCTTCACAACTCATTCACTCATCCACTGAAAGGAAGGCCAGTGACCAGAGTAGTAAGGACTGATGTTCCCCATAAATTTAGTGCATGTGGTAAGCAATATATAGCAAATTTTCCCTCTAATTCACAAAGCAAACCCAGATATTTCGTATGACACACACAGGTTTACACACACTGTGTAATTTCAGATATCTCCCTTTAGGTTTATCAAATCTGGGACATTATCTCATTGTTTCTAATGGCAAATTATCACTTTAAAACTACTTTTACTTCCTTAAAGGCAGGTACCGAGCACAATTATCACACTATCTTAGTACAGAGTCACAAAACTTTACACTAAGGCCAAATTATAACTCAGATAGAAGCAAAGCCAAGTTGTACCTGGCACTGCTTGCAGAACTTCAAAACGGAAGCCAACAAGCCAATAGATTGAAACATTGGCTACTCATGCCTTCTTAGCAGGGCTGAGTTTTAGTAAAACAGAAAGGTTAAAAAAATACAGCATAAATGCACTAGGTGCTATCCTACAGATCAGGTAAAACCTATTACTTAAGTTTAGCTGTGTTATTATAGGTGACTAGCTGGTAAACGAAATGATAGCCTGAAGACCAGTACACAGCAAACCCATAAATACTACATTTTAGTTTCAGTTTTTCTGTGCAAAACTATAAATAACATTCAGAGGAGGATATTCACCTGCTGAAAGGACATGTGGACATGTGGAGACCAAAGAAACAGGATGCATGGAAATGGTGCCCAAACCCTTGAAGGGTTGAGAAAACTTTATTCCTATCAATGAAGTACTTCTAGGACCTACCCTAAGTTGCCAGACTATTCCTCCTGGGCCAACACACCTATTTTGCTAAACAGTGTATGCAGTGTGATATGAAAACCAAATGTGAAAAATGCTTTTGATGTAAATTTGAAAAACTACTCAATTCCCAAATATGCTGCAAGACAGATAGTATTTTTAGGTTACTGTGACTCTAAAAGCCTTTGATATCTTGTGTTTCGAGTAAAATATCTTTACCCAACTTCCGTAGTAAGTAGAGCATTTATTCAAATAATTATCCAGGGAGAATCTGGAGACTGTGGTAAAAGAGAGGAAGCAACACATTGTGTTTTGTTTAGAAGTGCCTTTAAACTCTGCCTTATTTAACAGATCATCCAGCTGAGTGGAAACATTCTGATCTATAAGTTTTATTTGCTTCTGCAAACTGTTTAAATACCCATCTGTCTGCAGAATAGAACAGTACTCTGGAGTTGCTTTCAACCTAAGTACATAATCAAAATATATGTAAAGTAGCACAGAAAGAAGTCTTCATGTAAAACTTATACAAAAATTCCTTAATAGTTTGCCTCTTTGTGAGTTTGCTTTGATATCAAAATATTCAGTCAATTAAATGAGACATATAAGATCCAAGTATCCCCTCAATAACATACAAATGTAAATCCTGACTCAAAGCCTGAACTGCAGAGACATCACGTAGAAACAGCTGAAGTTCTGTGTTGGTATGTGTAATAGGAAAGTACAGCAAACAGGACTGTGCTCTAAAGCAGGTTGAGTCCATTCATGTAGGCCTTTCACACATACCCCTTGTTGGCTCTCATCACATTGAGGCCCTGCAGTAGCAGGCTATGAATACTGTGGAAGAAAATAAAGAAGTACAGAGACTCTACCAAGCAGAAGCACTGTAGGTCTGCCACGAGATGACTTCCCTTTTGAAAAAGAGCTCTTTAAGGTAATATATCTCCGAATTGCTAGAGAGAAGCAGAACCATTCCAGGTGTAAAAAACCATTCTGCTTCTTAGACAAAAAAAAAACAACAACAAAAAAAGCATGGACATGAGGCCAACCAAATCTGCATGACATTAAAGCAATACAAATAAGACTACTGAGTAAAAGTAAAAACTATAGAGGAATTAATCTGTCTCCATCGTGAATGCTGTAGTTGAGGAGAAGATGTGCACAGTGTCACAACAAGCAATAGGCGTCAGTAAACACACTCTTACCCACACTCCATGATGACAGCAGACCACTGTTTGGACTAAAGGAAGAATACAAATATCTGAACAACTTGAAAGCACTGAACTCAAGCCAAAAAGTACCAGGAAAGCTCTGGGTTCACCATTAACACAGCACAGTCAGGAGGCTGCTTGGTCAGCTTGGCTCTGGAGCATGGTACCATGACACAGTGTGAGCACATCTGGATGACTTGCCTCTAAGCACAGGACATTAGCTCATTCTCTGAATATCTACCGCAAATAGGGTGATTATATTTTAAATAGGATTAAAAATATATGCACTCTATCCTATCAAAACCCATTGCATAACTCCAGCCTTCCCTGTGGTTGTTGCAGGAAGCTTGACCCTCCCAGGAATATAATGCTGCAAATGAGCAACAGACAGGAAAAACCCTGGGAATTTTGTTAAATAAAAGTAGTATAAAATGAAGTTTAATTTAAGGAAAAATAAACATTTTCTATGTTTCCAGAGGCAAAATCCAACTGTTGTTCTGTGTCTTTCCCAATTCATCAATAGCCTAATTAATTCTGAATAGAGCAAAAAGTCTACTACCAAAAGACACTGAAGTCTAAGGCAATACATGTTTTTTTTTATTTTTTGCACCTTCCCTGAGATGGAATTTTTAAATGCACAACTCTTATTTTATGAGAGTTTAAAAGTGTAATCAGGATATGTACAGGCCTTATTATGACAAAGGGATAAAAGTTTGCCTTGCAGTCTTCTTGGCATCACAATGCATTCATTAGCAATTGCTGATTTTAGCTTTTAACAGTGACCATAGCCATATCAATTCATGACGCTGACCTCTGTTTTTCTGAATGAATTAAGAGGAAAAGAAAAACGTGGCTTCCACTAAGCTTCCATTCCAGCACAGGAAATCCTGTGTGGTTAGATACAGTATGTGTCGTGCTCAGAGATTTCATTCTACTCCCCTCTGAAAAGCCAACACGAGCAGCATGTCACAGGAAATTCTTCCTTATTTTCAGTAGTTCTCAGGACAAGGCTTCTTTGGAAACAAGGTCAGCATGAATAGAGCATTGCTTCCTTATCACTGCTAAGCAGCTGCGTTGAGGATGCGAGACACAACGCTGCACCCTGTCCCTGAATACCTCTTTTCATAAACTTTAAGCATATGCAGCAAGCACTTAAAAGTTCCCTTGTGCTTTTTTATTTGAGATTTTTATATCACACACTTTCAAAAAATATTTTTTTAAATGTACTGAGCAACTGTAAGGTTAAACTCCACCTTAAAAAAAACAAAAAAACCCCCTCAAGTTTCAACTATTTTTAAACAGACAGCACCACACAGCAAGGCTGTCAAAATTAAAGCACAGAGTTTTGGCTGACTCTTCAGGAAGCGTGGGGCCCAGTTCCAGCTACCCCTGCAATGTAACACTTTCAAGGTGCTTGAAAGGTGCTCCACTTCTGCTTTCAAGGTATTATTGTAAGTCTTTTACTCTCTGCAACTCCTCAGTTTTATATAAAGCTCCAGCTGTAATTAATCATTTAAATTAATAAGCAATTTATGCAGGAATTATATGCTTAAAGAGTCAAAAGCAAATTCCAGTTCTTCCTGACATAAACCACTTACAAAATACGCAAACAGTTACCCCCACACCCTATGCCAATGAGACTACTGTCAAGACAACTGATGCATAAGGTGTTGCTAATTTCCCTCAAGAGAATGTCTTGAAAGGTTTGCTTTGATAACAACATCAGTACGCAAAATATTTGCATTTATTTTTTGCATATTTTTGAAAGGAAGTTAAGGGATGGAGGGAAAGGAGCTTTAAAAGTAGCAGCAATTTGTCTAACTGGTGGAAACACCAGCTACCCCAAAACAACAGGAAGGCATTTAAAACGAAGACACTTAACCCCTCTGTCTCTCTGTGCCAGAGAGACCGAGCGGGCAAGGTCCATCCGCCACAGAAAGACAAACATATCAATTCAGTGCTCTTGGCAGAGAAGACGCAGAGCCAGTATGCTTCTTCTCTTGCTGCAGACTCTTTGATTAAGAATTTAGGTGGAAGAGCTCAGAGGAGAGACTGCCAGCATTCCTCAGGCAAAAGGGTAGCAACAGCCACCTTTGAGACACAGAAAGCAAGAGCAGACAACATTAAAAAAGGGAAGCACTAAAGACCAGTGAAAAATGGCCCTAGAAGTTAAAATAAATTGTAGGCTGAGGCTTACAGTGATACGCAGTACCCTGGCTGCACCACATTTCAATCCCATTTGAGGTAACTCTGCAAGTATTTTCCAGAAGAGATATCTAAACAACAAATATAAACCTGTTATCTACAGGTTCATCTTCCTAGGAGCTTGTAGGCTCCTGGCTAGGCTGGAATGCTAAAACATTCCTCAGGCTTGTAGACAGTATGGAAATGGTATGGGTGACTACAATTACCTGGGGTAGAAACTCTCCTTCTCTTCTGAAGAAAACCCACAATGCAGGATAGGTTATTAGAAATTGGTGTCATGAAGGAAATGGCAATGGTAATAACCAGGAAATAGAACACTTGCCAGATGTTTTAATTCTGTCATAAAACTTGATACCTTTCTAAAGGTCATGCAGATGCATGCTTTCAGCTATATTATCAGGTAAGGTAAAAAATCCTATACTGTTCTGGGGTTCATGAACATCTAGAAGCAATCTACAATTTACAATCTACAAAATAGTTACTGGAGAGTCTGCTATGCGTGGAATCGCATACTTGATCTTACAACCATCTTCTAAAAGAAAGGGCATCAGATAAGAAAGTAGCATTTTAAACCACTAGTAAGGAAGTGTGATTTTGAGCATTTAAGTAGATAATCGGTATAATATTTCTATGACACTGGGATAATGTAAATGTGTTTAATTTTGCAGTATAAACACTGGCTTTTCCCTGAAGTGCAGAGTAGTAATTCCTCACAAAGGAGGAAGAGTTTCCTTGAAACATCCAAACCTTAATCCTCTCCATTTTTTTCAAGATATTGCTGTTATCTTAAACCCCAATATAACTTATACACCCAGTAAATTTATTCAATACCTTAATACCACTGCGATAACTAACAGGATGGATCTTCCTTTAATTGCAATGTAAGGCTAAAAAAACCATTGAAACACCTGACCCCTTAGATATTTTAACAGTTTATTGGGATTTGCTGCTCGATCCAGCTTACAGCTGCATTGGAAACCAGACTAAGAAGGTACAATTGGTCCAGACGTACCAGGAACTACTCCCTCAGCAGAGCACACTGCACTTGAAAATTTTTCCCTCTACCTTTATCCTTAGAAATCTGACTCTGCAAAGCCAGCAAACAATGTCTTGAAATTAAACACAGCAAGTACTTGTGTTGGTGCTACTCATGGACCTGCCTTTAAATCCTCTGCTTGACTCTAGTGCAGGGCAAGACAGGGCAAGATCGTGATTTTTTTCTGGATGTGAAGATAAATTGAAGCCGAAAAGAGAGGATGAAGTGCTACTCCTGTTCTGACAGTGACTATGGAAAATCCAAAATTGTTCTTTTTCAGTATAATTCAAACTAGTAATTAAACCTGACCAGTTCACTGACAGGTTGTTTGTCCATAGCTGGCAGGGTCCCAGATCGAACTGCCCTTCTGTGTATCATGTAGGTGCAGGAGGTGCCAGGACTGGCTGGCACAGGGGCCGCTGAAGCAGCTATGGCTGGTTCCACCTTCCATTGGAGAAGCCAGGCTATGGGATCACACCAACCGAGTGACATCCCCATCACTCTCTGGCTCCAGTTGGAGAGGCTGACTGCTTTTGCATAAAGCTTTCAATTTGTGAAACTTGTACTGCTTGGCTCAAGCATATTTATTGCTTATTCTACCAAGCACCTGGTAAATCAGGAAGAGCAGCGAAAAGCTTCTGCCTGGGAAATACACAGCATAAGTTACACTGACATCATAATAAACACAGACTAGCTATGAGACAGGAAACTACAAGCCTAGAAACCACCCCTCAAACAGGACACAGCTTCCAGGAAATCACTACTGAGAAATTCTAATAATTTACATCATGTTTGTTTAAGGACTTATTTTCATGTAGTATACTGTAAAGCAGAAATGGGAAAATAATATCAGAGCTGAGACCAAGCAAGGCAGCAGAAAGCATGATCACAGAAGCAAGAACACATTAACTGAAGTCATTAAGAAGCACTAGTTACACAAGTGACTCAGCTTTAGGTCAGTGTCAAATTCCTTTCAGTTCTTCCAAAATCTGAAAATCATCAATATTCATCACTTTCCTGGCAGAAAGTCTCATTCTTTAGATTCCCTTGTTAACAGAATTATCAAGCCTGAAGGAAGTTGAAAGTTTCTTTCTGTGTCAGTCAAATCCATCCCTCTGCAAGTGATTTTCATTTTATCAGAAAAATATTCCTTTTTTCATAGTTCCATATTTGGCACAGGAGTATTTCATTCGCATGACTGCAAATTTAAGTATGTTGCCAGTTTCCCTACCTCTCACATGTAGGAATGTATTGTTCTATAACTTATACCTAAGACATTTAATGTAGCTACAGACTGACAGTCCAGATGAAGAAACAAAACAAACAAACTAACATTCCTGTACTCAGAGAGCTATGAAATTCCAAGGGCAAAAGGCAACTCAGAAATTACTCAGAGCCTTAGTGGGCTAAAAAACTCTACTGCAGCACAGGATGGACAAACCAATGGACAGCTTTGTGAAATAAGGGATGTGGCAAACTAACTCCCAAATCTCCAAACTATAATAATTAAAGTATGATTTCTAAACTGTATCCGTTATTACTCTGTACTTCGTTATGGGGTGAATCACTCAACTGATATTGAACTGAAGCTTGATATTTCTCACCCAGGAACAAGCATGCAGTTCACTGCTGTGGTCACTTGAATTTTAAAGGTTCCTTTGGTAAAAGGATCTATCACAGGCCACAAGGGATCCCATACAATAGGAATCAGCTTTATTGCTTTTCGTGGTTCTTTCAGTCAAGAACTGTTTTAAAATCTCGCAAAATTTTCTCCAGTCTGTTAACAAACAGGCAGGCCATTTGTACAGAGGCTTTCACCCCACCCTGACAAGGAAGAAAAGGTACTTGAAAAATGGCAGTAGGAAAATGGGAAAAGCAGTTCTGTTTAAAGACAAACAAAACAAAAACCACATTCACACTTCCAATAAGAAAGACTTGGAAGATTTATTTACTAGCTCCAAAACTATCCATTTTGATAGCATGAAACCCAAGATATTTGGTACTTGGTTAATCAAGTTACCTAACTCAAAGAGACAGCTGTCCAAGCTCCTTCAACGAACAAGGACACTAACATTTGAGGATTAAACACAGAAATGCAGCAATTAAGGCCTCCAATGTTTTTAACAGTGTAGTCAAAGAGATTTTCTTCTAAGAGAGTTATAAAACAGAAACATGCCTACTTTAGGAAGCTCACATTTACTGCTGTCAGTATTAGACTTTTCAGTACAACCATCACCCAAATAATCAATGAAAATGGTTTGTAAAATGCCACTCTGCTATTAGCAGTTACTTAACCAAGGAAAGATCTCTAAGTTTAGGAATAAGAGTAGCATTTTTCAGCATGGAAACTGGTTTGTCAACAACCATTCTTCCCCTGCACAAAACCTCTGACAATGCCAGCTCACAGCAACACTAGCTTCATTTATTGGCGGGAAAAAAGGCGTCCCTTTGTACCACCAGTTTTGTGCCCTTTCAATAGCAGCTCCAGCAGTAGATTGGTGTGGACAACCGCAGTGACCATCTGTGACTACGAGACAGTTTGATGGCTGCAAGACTAACGTAGGTTCAGCACAGCCACATCTTGCCCTGCTGAGTCTTTTATACAGCTTTAAAAAACCTAATGAAAATGGATACATTCAAAGCTGAATAAAAAGAGGTCTCAACAGGCTTGACCCTAAACCTAAACAATGAAACTGTAATGCTAGCACCATTGTATCAACACGACAGATGTAGGTCGTGCTAGCTTTCATCTATAGCTGTGACTGATAGCTTGCGATTTGCTGACAAGACATCTAGCTTCCATTTTCATTTGGTCTGTAGGCACAAATTTCAAGGATTCAATTAAGATGGAAGATGCTTTTTTTTTTTGCAGTTGTTCACAGAAAAAATTCTTGCAAAGACTACAGTCAGCATGTGTCACTAACCTACGACATTCTTGTACTAAATTCACCCCACAGAACTCATTCTAAAATTACTCAGTGCAAGATTGGTTTGAAAAGTTTATAGAGGCACACTACTGCTTAACCAAAAATGTTAATTCACAAAGACCTGTAGTATTAGTGCAGTATATAGCTTTAATAGCTATATACTAGTATTTTCCTGGTTGATTTGATTATGTAATCTAAGTTGTATGAAATTTTGTTAATAAACTCCAGAAATTCATCCATCCATAAGCACACATTCACTGCTAGTACAACCTCACCATGTGATCTGTCCCATTTGGATCAAGGATATTGGAGCTTGGGAAAATTTGGATATTGGAGCTAGGCAAAAACAAGCAACCAACCAAAAGCTCCTGATCGGCACAGGTTACAGTCACAGGAAGTTTTATAAACAACACATTATTCTCTTTTCTTTCTGGACAGTGCAGTTTCAGAAATTACCCAATAGTGGCTGGGACAGCTCATGTTTGAACTGCTCTGCTTTGTCAAAATGTATCCAGAAGAGCAGCGCAGAAAGCCCTGACAGCAAACAATTCCTGATTATCCCGAATTAGCCTCCTTTCTCTGTACCACCTTCTGAGTCTGAGTGGGTGAGCAGGTAGAAAGTTGGCAGACCATAAATCAATTAATACAGTAGGGCATCAGGAAACCTTCCCGGAGCTTTCCCCTGTAGGCAGAATAAACAATGCAATTTTGCAAGAAACCTTGTCCAGGCTGAAGGCACATAAAGTCCCAACAGACACGAGTGACATGTGATGTCCCTCACAGTTCCATTACTTAACATTTTCATTAATGACAGAGACAAAAGGATCGAGTGCATCCTCAGCACATTTGCAGATGACACTGAGCTGAGTGCTGCAGGTGACACACCTGAAGCACAGGATGCCATCCAGAGGGACCTGGATAGGCTTGAGAACTGGGCCCATGGGAATCTCATGAGGTTTGACAAGGCCAAGTGCTGGTGCTGCCCCTGGATTGGGGCAAACCCTGGAATCAGCCCAGGCTGGGATGAACAGATGGAGAGCAGCCCTGCTGGGAAGGACTTGGGGGTGCCGGGGAGGAGAGGCTGGACATGACCCAGCCATGGGCACTCACAGCACAGAGAGCCAAACGTGTCCTGGGCTGCATCCAGAGCAGCGTGGGCAGCAGGGCCAGGGAGGGGGTTCTGCCCCTCTGCTCTGCTCTGGTGACACCCCACCTGCAGGGCTGCACCCAGCTCTGGGGTCCCCAGCACAGGAAGGACATGGACCTGTTGGACAGAGTCCAGAGGAGGCCACCAAGATGATCAGAGGGATGGAGCACCTCTCCTACAAGGGAAGGCTGAGAGAGTTGGGGTTGTTCAGTCTGAAAAACAGAAAGTTTTGGGTAACCTAATTGTGACCTTCCCATATCTGAAGGAAGCCCATAAGAAAGATGGAGAGAGGCTTTTTAAAAAGCTTTAGTGACAGGACAAGATGAAATGGCTCCAAATTGAAACCAGCTTTAGATTAGATATAAGAAAGAAATTCTTCACTGTGAAGGAGGTGAAACATGAGAACAGGTAGCTCAAAGAAGTTGTGGCTGCCCCATCCCTGAAAGCGTTCAAGTCTAGTGGAAAGTGTCTCTGCCCATGGTAGGGAGATTAAAATCAGACGATCATTTAAGGTCCCTTCCAAAACCATTCTGTGATTCTGTCATAATGCCACGATCACATAACAAGAATCTCTGTATCCAAATCCCATGTAAAACAGTGGAGAAACTATCTCTGACCAATGTCATGAGGAGAGCTTTTGAATTGAAATGATGGGGGGAAGAAAACTACAGTCCAGTGAGGAAATACGAGAACAGGATGACAAACAAAGGCCAGCCTAATGTGGAGGAGACCTTTAATCAACGAAAGCAGGTTGAAGGGAACCACCTCAAGTATATGGATAGAAATAAGAAAGGAATGGTATCAGGGGAAGCTCATACCTACTCTGTGAAATCAGCATGACTGGGATACTTCTTCTGACACACCTGTACACTAACATTTGGAGGGTGGTGAATAGGGGAATTAAAAATTTGACTACAGTTGCAGGGCTGCAAATCTCATCAGGACCGCAGAGATGTAGCAGGATGGTTCACACAACTGTACTGCTACAACAGATAAAGGTTCTTTGGGGAATGACAGGCCAGGACAGGGAGGAGAGTGAGTTGCCTTTTACATGAGAAAGGGATGGGAATGCATGAAACTCTGTCTTGGAATGGGCAACAAGTCAGGTGGGACCTTAGAGCTCAGTACTAGTGTGCAGACCAACATACACAGCACTGTGATGGGTGTCCATTACAGATCACTCAGTCATGAGGAAGTAGAACACAGAGGCCTTCTCCACACCTGGAAGAAGCCTCACATTTGCACACTGCAGCTGTCATGGTAGAATTTAACCATCCAGGCAACTGCTGGAATGGCAAACACAAGCAACCCAGGAGGTCTCTGGGGCACCCCAATAATAGCCTCCTGACATGGGTGATTAAGGAGCCAATAAGGAAAGATGCTCTGTTCAATCTCACACTTACAAACCAAACAAAAAAAATGGCCAGGAATGTTAAGGCTGGAGCAGTCATGGCTGCAATGACCATGAGATGATGGAATTCAGGATGGTATGAGGAAGGAATGAAACAAATAGCAGGACAACAGCCCTGGACCTCAGGAGAGCAGACTAGCCTGTTCAGGCTGGTCAGGCTAGTTCAGGGCTAGCAGCAGGACAACTGGTTGGTTTTCAAGGATCAACTCCTCCAAGTTCAAGAATGGTCTGCCCTGGTGAGCAGAACATCAAGCAAGAGTGGCAGGAAGGATAAACAGATGAACAAGGAGCTTTTCACGAAGCCCCAGGAGAAGAAGCCCATAGGAATACAAAGACACTATCCAAGAATGTGAGGTGAAAATTAGGAAAGCCAAAGGCTGATATTGAATCTGGCTAGGGACACGAAGGACAACAAGAAGGGCTTCTGCAAGTATATCAACAACAAAAGGAAGATGAGGGAAAAATGTGGGACCACTGCTGAATGAAGCAGAGAACATGGTGGCTAATGACAGAGAAAATGCAGAGATGTTCAATGGCACCTTCGCTTTGGACTTGAGTGGCAAGATTTGGCTTTGGTACTCTTTGGCTCCTGAAACCCACGGAGAAGTCAGGAGCAAGGATGACTTACTTTTGGTACAAGTGAATTAGTCTAGCAAACACAAATTGGACATATCTAAGTCCACTAGACCTGATGGAATATATCCATGAATGCTGAGAGCTGATAGTGACACTACAAGACAGTTCTGGAATATCTTCACAAGGTCATAACTATCTGGAGAGATTCATCAGGATAAGAGAAAAGCAAAGGCAACTCTTATACTCAAGAGAAAAAGGAAGAAAGATCTAGAAACTAAAGTTCAGCCAATTTCACCAGGATGCCAGGGAAAGTGAAAGTAATTCTGGAAATACTTTCCAAACATGTTAAGGACAAGAAGATGATTTCAAATAGTTAGTATGCAATTATGAAAGAAAATCAGGATTGACTAACCTGATAACTTTCTACAAGTAGATGATTCCCCTGGCAGAGGAGAGAAGAACACAATACTGTCTATCTTGATTTTAGTAAGGCTTTCAGAACTGTTCCCCTATGATATCTTCATGGAAAAACTGATATAAGTATGAGCTAGATGAACAAACACTGGGGTGGACTGAAACCTGACTGACCTGTCAATCTCAAAGATTTACAATTAGCAACATGAAGTCCAGCTGGCAGCCAGTCAGTAGTGACATACTCCAGGGGTTGATATTGGGGCCACTACTCTTTTAACATCCTCATTAATAACCTAGATAATTAGTCAGAGGACATCCTCAGCAAGCCTACAAATAATAAAAACTGAGAAGAACAAGCTGATACAGCATATGGTTGAATCAACTTCCATTCAAAGGGACCTCAACAGGCTGGAGAAATGGAGATGTGAATCTTGTAACATTTACCAAAGGGAAGTTCAAAGTTCTGCACCTGCAGGCACCAGTGTACAGTACAGGCTGGGAAGCAGCTTGACACAAAAAGTCTTGATGAACATGAAGTTAAACATGAGTCCACAATGTGTCCATGTGTCAAAGAAAGCTAGCAACCTCCTAGGTTGCACTAGGAAGGCATTGCCAGCAGGTAGCTGAAGACTTTTTGTCTCTACTCAAAATTGGTAAGATCTCATCTGTGCTGCTGTGTCCAGTTCTGGGCTCTCCAGTCCAATGGGAGTACTAGACTGAGTTCAGCAAACAACCACAGAAATAATTAAAGCACTAGAGCAATTTTCATCCTGAAAAAGAAAAGGTTCAAGGTGGATCTTAACGATGAATAAAAATATTTAATGGGGGACGGGGGCAGGGAGAGAAAAGATGGAGCCAGACTCTTCTCAGCAATGTCCATTGAAAGAACAAGAGGTAACAGGAATTATTTGATATTCAGGGGAAAAAATGATCTTTTTGAATTTCCATTCTCAGGTTACTAATACCTCCCTTACATAAAGTTACTGTACTGATCCTTGTGACAAACAAGAACCAGTCATGATCAAGCCAGGCAACAGGAAGAGCCATTTAGTAGCACATTCTATAAATGCAACACAATGTCCCTGTCTCTCCTTCCTGGTAAAGAATCCCATGTGCTAGCTGAGGTTGTTCCAAGGGGAGGGAGTACAATCGCTTTATTTGGCAAATAAACTACTCATATAGGATGCACTAAAGAGGATGTAAGATAAGGGTAAGGGCAGGAGGTTTCAATAAGTTTGAAGTATACTGCTACTATGAATTATTCTTTGTACCTCCACAACTGAGATGCTGCTCTGCACTCTGAGTTTACCATTCACTCAGTAAAACTGGAACATTTTTCTAGAACATTCCACCAAATAAAATTTTGAGCAAAGAAGATCACATCAGTTATTTAACATAAAGGGCTCCATCCTTCCTTTCCCAAATGCCAATGAATTCAATAGCTGCTTTCTTCAGAATTTAGCAAATTTGGTTAGGACTTTCAGAGTGACATGAATTTTACTCTGGAAAGTGTTCTCCTGATAAGACTGAGCAGTAGGCTATAAAATACCTGAAGAGATAGGTAATTAGGGAAATGGACAACCTTGAGCCATGTCTGAGAGCTCTGCTACCCAAACAAGGAGTAGAATCAATTGTTTCCCAGACAATGGCAGTCTTTTGTCATTGCTGGATTTGGCCTTTAAACCGCAGAGGACAGGTATAGGACAGATGACCAAATTCACCATCACCATCTTTTTGAGCTTTTCCTTTAAAAAACTCATTTAAGACAGATTATTCCATTGCCTCATCATAATAAGCCAGTAAACTTTAAATAAACCAATGAAAAAGAAAGCCAGCCTCAAACCTGCTAGGCTTCCTCTTACCAGTGTCTGATGGAAAGAGGAGACTAGTTTGTATTTTTGCCAGAGGTAATTTCAGAAACAAATTAAGAAACCCTTGAAGCTATTAGGTATCATTCCTTAAAAGTGCCAGTTTTATAATTTACTGCCCACTGCAAACTTGCTGAGGCTGTAGAGAAGGTTACTGACTTCAAGACCTCAATAACACAAAGAAATGTATACCCCAGAACATAGCAGAAAAATTCATTATCATTCTTTGTGTTTAAAGAAAATACTGCATTGTATTTAGGTCACAAAAAATAAGTACAAAGTAAGAGAAGAATGCAATCACAAGGCATGTATCAACCTAACCGAACATATCAGAACCATGTAAACATTGCTATTAATTTTACATTGCAATAAAGATATCTCATGGATGAAAAATTAAAAACGGCAAAAAATCCCCCAACCACTGAATAAGGTGAAAAACACCTCCTTAAAGTATCTTGACTCGGATGCTTAGGGACTGGAAGAAGGCAAATCATATTTTAAGAGTTTCCCAAATAAAAACTACTGGTTCATTGTAAACTCGGTACTTAACTTTGTAAATAAATATGCTTCTTCCAAATTTCCTTCACCCCTCCATTGTCTTATTTATCTGATGTAATGCAAGTTTTTCTTGCACAAAGCAAAAAAGAATACAATTGAAACTCCTGTCCTATTGCACAGAAGAACAATACATATCTAATCCCCAAAGGGAAGAAAGTCCACGTGGATTTCTGCAGTAACTACAACAACCTTGCTTGGGGATAAAATACTGTTAAAAAATGTGTTACTCTAAACTTACTTCCTGATTCTAAACACTCCACACCCTGTAACCACTGATCTTCACGTTTTTAAGAACTTGTACATTTACAGTCATGTGCAGCTGCCTCCTGTACCAGTTCATGAGGTTTCAACTGTGAAGAGGGTGAAGGACAGACCATTATGAGTCAGAGTTACTCGGAGTTAGGTATAGTGTCACAACACACCACAGGATTTGCACTCCACCCATGAAACCTTTAGAAACAAAAGGGACTATCTCCACAAACACCCATATCTCTCAAACTCCAGCAATCAGTAGGAAGACATTTAGGACAGCAGCTTTCAGACAGGCTATAGATTTTGCACTCCAAGATGAAAGCGACCAAGAACTTCATCTCACTCAGATGCAAAACTTCCGCTTTGGATTTTTGTAGGCAACCTGCAAATATCAGCCTGCAGCTGAGCTATTTAGCCTGCAGGATGGTAAAGAACCACAATACCAATGTCACCTGTAAACTCCATCATTGTGAGGCACTTGCTGAACACACCATCTTGTTAGAAATATGCAGATGATTACTGAAATGGTGATGTTCAGCTCTGTTTGGGGACATAATATAACCCAAGAGGCTCCCAAGGAAAATGACTTACAGCTCCTCATTCATCTTCTGACCAAGCATATTACCATCCTTGACGTCATTCCAAGTACAATCATGATACAGGCAAGTGTGCGTTCAATAGTGGGACAGCATCTGCAACCAGTCCCCAGGTATGTAATGTGGTGTACACATACCCTGATTACATGATATGCATGTCAGGTCAGAAGACAACAGCACAGCTAGTCACAAGAGAGGGAGGGCATATATGTTTCTGAGGAAGTGCAGTAGAAAGAAAGATTTTGGTTACCAAGAAAACCACAACCAACCAACAAATAAAAACCCAACCACCAACACAAAACCCTTGTAGTAGTAACTAGGCCCACAGCTTGCCCCAGAGTCCTACCTGGAGCAGCTCTGAGGGAGGTGATTCTGATAGCCTGGATCTGATCTAAGTTGGCAGTGTTTGTTCAAGGTCAAGAGTATCATCACAGTGGATTCAAGGACTTGCATTGTAAGTAACAAAAGTCATCACTTTCTGGCTAGTGCTCTGTATTTTATATACACACAGATGCCTCATGTTCAGCAACGCAATTCTGTCAACAAGATACTTTTCTTATAACAATGTTTAGAGAAATGCACCATTTAGGGAATAAATAATATATACCTGTAAAGCAATTCAATAAACTTATATGAAATATGAACTCAAAGCTTTTTAATATTAACACAACTTTTGTTCATGAGGTAAAAAAAGTCATTCTTGTTGTTCAATATTCTATGGAACTTTCATTCCTTCAATATTGCAATTTCAATGCTAAACATATTAATAGGGTCATAAAGATTCAGATTATGTAATAAAGACAGTGAAAGCAGATGATAAAATGCTGTTAACATTCATTTACAGCAGCTGGGAAGGCCCTGCCAAATGTCGCTTTACATAACAGGTCGTGACGCTCTGACTGCATTAAGCTTTCTGATCACTCTTCCTTTATCTGCTATGATTGTGAACACAATATGAGAGAGCAGACTAACCAATGGATTTAGAAGCCCTTTCAAGCACACCACCATTTCAAAGGTTTAAAAGATTAAAACATCAGAAAGAGCCTTGTGGTTACTATGTTTGTGCTTTTGCATTTTATAAGGCAGACATGAAAGTGACATTCACATCACTCTCCATTACCTCCACAATTCAGTGTCTCAAATAAATTTTAGAAGTGACTATTTTACTGTGCTATGATTTAGTTAAGCTATTTGCAAAAAAGGAAGTAACAGTAACTTGAAAACATCACTGCTACAGTTTTCACAAGGCATCTTGAGTACTACTGAAACATTCTGTAATGTGTGTATAATTTTGTTTACAACCTATGTTAAATTTTATTTTATTAATTGCATCTGAATCAAGTGACAGTTCTTGCGTTGCCTCAGTATATTCTACATTATATTTCCTTTGTTTCAGAACAGTCTCTCCTACACTTAAGAAGTCAGGATTCCAAAAGCATGGATCAGATCCTGCAAGTTCTCAGGCAAGTATCAGCCAGAAGCACTGGCTGTGGGACTAGGTCTGAATGTCCTATTACAAAAATGATGACTCATAGTTGGATTCATTTGTTTGGCACATTCCCATGCCAAAATTAAGCCAAATCCTTCAGACATTATGGAGATTAGTAGCCCTAGGAAGGTTAAGAGCTCTAGTGAGGTCAACAAATTGATGTGCATGAAGTAAGCAAGGCTGTCCTAACAGGACATAGTAACCATTCTGCTTGTAAAAACAGTACCACTTCATTCATTCCTCCAACCCTGCATTAGTTAGCAACTATTCAGTGTACTGAATGCATTCAAAGCCTGTTCCACTAACTGACTGAAATTTTACTGAAGTGGGTTTTAAGCCCTGCCTGTAGCCAAGGCACATTAGAGAGCCCTGACATGTCTTTGCACAACTGAGAAGTTTCCTCAGCACCTACCAGGGCCAGCTCCACCCCATTCACACGTGGCACTGCTTCAGCAAAGCCCACCTCATTGCTTAGGAAACCATCTAAATAGCAGACCTGGGCAAAAATCTTATTCATTATAGGAAAAATAAATTCCTGAAGAGAAACACCAGTTTCATCAATACTCATTTACTGTTGTAAACAAGGAACTTGGTACTTCATTTTTGATTCATGTACATCTACCTTTACTACATTTAAGGAGATGCTTGTCAGTCCATTCAGTCACCTGGAATTAAGATGTCCCCCCACTTTAAATTAAGTCCTCTTGCTTAAGTTAGAGCAGAGTCTTGGCCCTGATGCAGGAGAGGCTGAAAGCTTTTTTTTTTTTACTAAGCCAGGTTTGTTTGCACAAGAGCTATACAAGAGGTATGTCCTCTCAAAATCAGACTCTTCAGATGAGATTCAAAGGAGTGATTCCAAGGTTATAAACATGCTGTAATAGGAATAATGGCCTGTATGATCCTAACAGGTAGTAACAGGTCTGAATCCCCACTGCACTACACACGCTCTAAGTTATTAAGAAGCTCTTTTCCAGAGCATCTTGCTACAGACTTACAAGTAAGATGGAATTTTCAGTGATCATAGCTAATCCCATGATCTCCCACACTACTGACACTTTACAAACTGAGAAAAAAAGTAATTGCAGAGATGGAAGCAAAAAAAGCAATTAAATTAAAATTATTTTCAAATATCCTAACAAAAACAATGCTAAGCAAAAACAAAGCCACATAATGTCAACAGCATGTGCTTTCCAAGTCCGATATTACAATTAAAAAAACACACATTACATATAAATAGTTAGGGAACTAAAATTTCTACTAAGTCTTGGCATATATGCTATCTCCTTATTTACAGTATCTTCAATACACTTACAAGCATACTCTTACTCAGCAGGAACTGCTACTGATTCATGATGCATTAGCTATTCATTAAAGCTAACAGTCAATTATAATTAAAAAAAAAATTCATCACATAGTTACATAAATTATCAGGAAATTGAATGGAGTGCAGAACAGAACTAAGAATCCTTTCCAGTGCAAAACATGCCAGTGCACACGTTCAAAAGTATAGCTGGAGGGTCATCTTAAATCCCCTTTTAAACTAAGTGGAAAAGAATTCAGACATTTTCATCTTCTTGCCTGATTCTCAGCTATGGCACTTGGCATACAGCTGTTCCAAGAACCTGACCTCACCACATATAGCTGCAGCAGTAAAAGTAAAGAACAACCCAATTAATACACCAAAGTAAAGCCTCCATCAGTAACAAGTAGCTTGGCTTCTTGAAGGACTGACTGCTGCCCTACAAAGCAGCTCTGCAAAGGAAGCAACCTGATCAGCTGTCATGACTGATAAAGAGTTCATTTTTCCTCCTTACAGCTATATTAATGCACAGTAATCATTCACCTCTAGTCACTAAACCCCAAAACATTCACTGTTATTTGACTAAAAACTGCAGGTTTGCCATGGTAATATTTGCAGACCAACTGTCCTTCTTTCCTCCTTAAACATCAGTTGAAGTAATTTTTCTGCCCTCCAAAAAACCTCAAACCATACTCTTCACAGATATTAAATAAGTTAGGAATATTTGCTGACTAAGTTTCTGGTGGTTGCAAAAAGAAAAGCTGTTTGTGAATCTGCAGCTCAGACACCTGGGGACCAGAACTGCCATGGGACAGACTGCCTATGCTGTATGGAGGGAGTGCTGCAGGAAGACTCATTGAAGCAAAGGTTCAAGCAAACAGACATTCATCTCTGAACCTTTCAAATAACTCTGAGCAAACATTTCTTTCACAGATTATCTGCAATACTAGAGACACTCTGCCAAAAATTGGTGCAAATCCTAGAAGGGCTTTTAAAATCATTACAAAGGAAAGAGCTGTGGTTTTTTCTGTATACTGTGATAAACAAATAAGGTATCCTCTGAACACTCCCCCCCTCCAGATTAATAAAGTAAGTATTCTTAATTTAGAATGGTCACGTAATTATCTCAATCCTACAGTCCTCCTCCTTTTCCATTCCTTTAAAAAAGCAGAGCATGAACACACTCTTGCTGGAATTCATAGAGAATCCTAGCTCTTTGGTGCCTACTCTAACTACCAGGGAATGGATTCATAATCACCTTGTAAATAATTAAATATTCATTAAGTCTGAGAAAGAGCTTGAGAGCTTGAACAAACAAGAAAACAGGGAGACTTGTCCAAGAATTCTAAGTTCCTTAGTTCTCAGAGCAATCATTTGCAAAGTGGGAGACCTGTACTCAACACTCAATTTTGAGCATGATCAAGGTAGGGAACTGAACTCCTCACGCAAATCCTCGGAAGGATGCACTGATCAGATTCCTGATGCCACAATTTCATACATATTCTCACGTAGCTCAGCAGAAAAAGCAACATTTTTAGATCTACTCTGGTGGCAACTCAGATGACATCATCACAGATGAGGCTGGCACTTGGTCACTGCCAGCTGGAGGCAAGGAAGTTTCTGGTCTATAAATATTAGAGATGCTGTATTTCACAGTACACTATAGAATAAACATGTAGGCCAGTATGTGCAGTCATACAAACATACCTCACAACACCTCAGAAGTGAGGCAGCAACCAAAGCAGAACTAAATGTGGCATCTGAAAGGCAAACACAAGAGCTAGAGTTCTTCTATTAATTTAATCCCATGGATGTTTTATACCCTTAAGCCTCTTTGAGTACTTATGGAAGACTGAAAACTGCTACTGTAGCCTGAAAGTCTGTACTCTTAGGCCTGAGCAGAGACCCCATTTCCCCCCTGCCTCCCGCCCCCAGTTACAGAGGTCATCCTGGAATCACCAGGGAACAACACAGAGCTATACTGAACTGCCAAGCAGGCCACCATCAAAGCATGTGCATGACATCTCATTGAACAGTTCCTCTGAACACCATCCTCTCACCAGCAACCCCCTAGTCTGCTTGTCAGGGAACACATATTGGAGGAATTACACTTTGGCTCTTATTTTCATTGATTTTTTTTCCCCTTTTGATATGCAGAAGAGGGTTTCTCTTGCTCAATATTATGGTTGTCCAGAAAGGTTTCCCAAATATGTGAGACCCTCCTCAGTGCTCGGCCAGACCATGCAGCAGATCCTCCAGGAAGTTATGCTAAGGCAGGTGGAAAATACTGTGACTGGCCAACATGACTTCATAAGGGCAAACTGTGCCTGCAAAACTTGGTGGTCTTCTGTAACGCAGGTTACAGCACTAGTAGATTACTTGTGTAGAGCATTTGATGCTATCCGACATGAAGTCCTTGTCTCTAACCTAGGGCCACATGGACCTGACAAATGGACCACTCGGTCAATAATGACTTGGCTGGATAGTCTCACTCAAAGAGTTGTGATCAATGGCTCGACATCTAAATGGAAATCAGTGGTGTTGAGTGGTGTTCCTCAGGTTCCTCTGGGACCAGAGCGTTTTGACATCTTTATTGGTGACACGGACAATGGGATTGAACACACTCTCAGCAAGTGTGCGAATGACAACAAACTGTGTGCTGTGGTTAACATGCTAGAAGGAAGTGATGGCATCTAGAGCCACCTAGATTGGCTTGAAAGGTGGGCCCCTGCAAACCTCATGAAGGTCAACAAGACCAAGTGCAAGGTCCTGCACGTACGTCAGGATAATCCCAAGGACAAATACAGGCTGAGTAGAAAACGGATTGAGAGCAGCGCTGAGAAGGACTTGGGCACAATGGCTGACAAGAAGCTCAACATGATCTGGCAATGTATGTTTGCAGCCCAGAACACCAAATACATCCTGGGCTGCATCAAAAAGAAACATGGCCAGTGGTCCAAGGGAGGTGATTCTTCCCCTCTACTCTGCTCTGGTGAGGAGGGCTGCATCCCGTTCTGAGGCCATCAACATAAGAAGGAGAGGGACCTGCTGAAGCAAGTCCAGAGCAGGGCTATGAATATGATCAGAGGTCTGGAGCACCTCGCCTGTGAGGACAGGCTGAGAGAGCTGGTGCTGTTCAGCCTGGAGAAGGCTCAGGGGAGACCTCAGAGCAGCCTTTCAGTACCTAAAGGGAACATGAGAGCTGGACAGGGAATTTTTACAAAGGCATGTAGTCATAGGAGAAGGGGTAATGGCTTTGAACTGAAAGAAATTAGCTTTAGATTAGGTTTAAGGAAGAAAATCTTTACTATAACACTGGTGAGGCTCTTTTTCTCATTAAGGCCACACAATCAAGCTCACAAGGCATCGTCTATTGCACCATCCCGCAGGTAAAGTGGGAATACTGCTTAAGAAGCACAGGATTTGACCCACAACTACAATATCATGGCATCAGAAGTGGCTGGCAATTAAAGGATTACAATACAGTCCACAATAATCCGATGAGCTTGGCTGCAGAGGCACATAAACTGCTCATCACAGGCTGCCGGGGAAGAAGTGATGCCGGGCGTGCACGACGGTGCTTGCTGCCACCAGCCTCCTCCACAGCATCCTGGGAGGACAGGAGCACCTGGCAGGTGGGGACTTGCTACCTGCACTGGGCTCCCTCGTCTCTTCTGCACAGGGGAACCTTCTCCCACTCTGCACACGGTTGTGATTTAATGCTAAAGTATCTGAGCAGATTAGCACTTTGATTCTATTTTCTGTCATTACATTAGGAACCTCACTAATTTTATGCACTGTCACTTGGAAATTAGGAAGGCACAAATGAAGACAGTCCCCCCAAAAAGGTACATAATACAAACAACCCTATTACATTGGTCTTAACCTCAAGTAGTCTGCCAGGCAGCAAGCACAGCATAGTTGTCAAGTTCTTAAACACACAGTTATCCATATGCACAACACACACAAAAGCTACGTTTCTGCTACACAGTTGGTTCCTCAAAGAACAAGTATTACTTAAGCCTAGAATGCACACACTAATTGCTGTAAAATACATGAGGCACCTATGGACAAGAACTTATACACTTTCATTTCTACTCATCAGCAGATCAGTAATTTGCAAGAGGTAGAGTTTGCTGTGCTGTCTTACCAGCATAGCAACCTTGGTGTAGTAAGAATCCTATGATAAGGGTTAACAACTTTTTTCTTTTTAGCCTGCCTTTTGAATGCCTGCATAAATGCTCTCAAAGAAATCAAAATAACTTTATGCCTGGCAACTTAGTCACAGAGACCAGTCTTGAAATGTATGACAAAAGGAGAAAGTCTTTTTGGGGTGGTTTTCTTTGTTTTAGTAGAACAAGCACAATAACAAGATCATCCTGATCTATATTTTAAAAATTCAGTTAAGTAACTTACAATCATTTAAATTTCTCCATTATTGTGTAAAACAGTGACTTAATTGTTGAGTTAGAAAGTTTCAGTTGACATGCCTGCTCATCTCGGCACTGAACGAACACTTATTTTATCTTGCCTCTGACCTGATGCTTTGGATTGTTTATCCTCTCTCTGCTTAAAAAAGAATCAGAGGGGAAAACCAGAGAACAGCAAGGTTTGAAAAAAGACAGGTTGTCGAAAGAACAGAGTCATACAAGAGCTATCACTGAATCTGATTAGACTTCTGGTGTACTCTGTACATTGTAAACATGAACAGATTCCCCTGATTTTCAGGAAACAGATACTCTGGAACTGGTTAAAACAGTAGAGACGGCTTTCTTTTCCCATACAAAAGAATGTGCACTGCAAAGTGAAAGGGGATCAGCTTGTCTCCTCATTTAGTTTTACACGCAGAGAGAAACCAAAAGTGTGCACCACTCCATTTGTGACACCCTGGAAGAAACAAGCAGCATCTCTAAGACTCCGCACAAAAGACAGCGCCAACAAACTGCTAGCAGATTTTACATGCAGAGTAATTCAGATGAGTAAGCACTGAGTCAGTTAAGGAGTCTGCATGGTTTACATGAATCTCTAGTCAGTTTTGTTTCCCACAACAGCTAATTATGTAAAGGGTTACAATCATTACTTCCTGGAAGTCATCATCCAGTAAGCCAGCTGCATTTGCTTTTTATTCCCAATATAGCTAACAAGAAATACTGCACCGTAAGTGATCTAATTATACTTTTTGTAACTTCCATTTTACAATAAAAAACCCACTTAAGTCTAGTATATTTCAAGAATGTTTTGGTTAATATGCTAATACAGCTCCTTTGCCTGCTTGTCAGCACTTCTGCATCTATAAAGGAAAGTCTCAGGAGGTCACAACCAAAACGAAAGCATGTTTTATTGGTCAATAATAGATAACACAATGAAGTTTACAGGAATATTCTAACTGATCAATCCATGATCACACTTCTAAGCAAGTTCTGCTGAATCTTTTTGAGAAAAACAGACAAAGAAAAAGTATTTTTCCCTTCTTACCATGTTAGGGTTATGTTAATGTTAATTACCATGTTAATTAAAAGTAACTCCTTAGATGCTATGATCAACATAAACATACAGATAAAGAACCAACACACCTCAAGGGAGACTTCATTAAAGACAGCTCAACAGCACTGTCCTGCACTGGATAGAGTTTGGAGTAAATAACACAGACCATCTTTAATTTATTTCACAGACAGGATTATTAAAGAGTCAAATCACAAAGCATACACTTTCTCCACAACATTTTCTTAGTGCATTTAGTGGATTTTCCCTTCCTACCTGCAACACCTACCTCATTGAAATGCATCTAAAACTGGGACTATTTTATTGTGCCAACTGTGATTTACACTTTCTAGAGAAGATAGGAAAAAAAAAATGAAGTCATGACAATGCCTACATACAAGCCGGTTCTTGGAAACAAAACATCAGATTTGCTTGGGGTTATTTCCGAAATGCTCTTCATTTTTCATAATGACATTACATCTCAAGCTCAGGATTTACCAGTGACCCTCCAAGAAAAATTCAAGTTTGTACAATCAAAGACTGAATATTGCATTTTGCTATTCATAAAGGTATATATGCCTGAGAAACAGTGACAGAGGGAAAAAAATCAAGAGGGAAGGAGTTTTTAAAGACATCTTCCTTGATCAGTTACAAAACTGAAATTAACTGAAAATGGCTTGAGAATGTGAGTGCTTTGCCTGGACAAGATGGACTAGTGGGCAGAGCATAGGTAAAACACCTTTAGCCTACCAGGTGGCTGTAACTCACTAGTGATACACTTCAGTGTCTACCAGAAGATGACTTCCACAAGCTGCAGAAAACAGTAGATTCCAGAGAAAGTAGTGCCTCCGTATTACGGCTCCATTACAACAGATCAAAGTGAATTGTTTGTCTTAGAGCACTCCCACAGGACCAAGCCACCACACAAACTGCCAGAACAGCCTGCAGTTGTTTAAGTCTTGGAAACAAAGGAAAAAGCAGCGATAACCAACTCCTTTAGTTTGGTGCCAGATACAGCCTTGGTAATGTAAAAGATACACAGCAAGCAGTCTTCCTGTGCAGACAGCTCTGTCTCTTACCCAAGAGATGGACCCATGCTCTCAGCAATGGCCCTCTGTGCTTCATCCCAAGTATCTGCTACTGCACAGCCCACCAGCCTCATCCCTGCTATAGGTACACAAGCAATGATGCCAGACACTGTACCTTCAACCACCGCCTCCAATTTTCAGCTGTTGCTCTTCTTCCACATGCATATATATCTACCTATACACATAACCCCACAATCTCTTGAACCTCAGGGTGTCTGGCACAGTGTCCAAGAGACAAAAAGTGGGGAAAGAAAGGATGAAATAACTTCAGAAACAAGAGGCCATTCATGACTCACAGCTCCCAGACTGACCAGCACAATGCAAGGTCAGCCAGCCTTGTCTCAGAGATGGCCAGCACTCAATCACGTCCACACAGACAGCTCATAGCAGCCAGCACGGGGCAGATCCTGGAAGGATCAGGTCCATACATGACAAGGTGGGAGAAGCCACTCACAGAGGAAATGCTGCCGTAAAATAAACCCTGCAGGAAGCAAAGGCGACAGCACCCCGAGCACAGGCAGCCCAGCTACACACGGAGCCTAATCGCTCACACACAAACAAACCCCCACACTCCAAAGCCTATTTTGCCCTGTGAAAGCTGAGCAGTAAGAGTAGATTAGACCCTAATAGGGATTAATACAAGTTAAGGTAGCAGCAATTTCCACTAGCGAGACCAGAAAGGTTAGATGTGGACTAGCACGACAGGGAGATGTAGGAAGGGTTGGGAAAAAAAAGGTAAAGGGAAGAACAAACAGCACAGGAGCTTGCATTGACACCTGCCCGGCTCCATTTGTGCTCTCCCTCATGTCCATCCCTGTCCAAAGCAGAGATCAGACACACTGCACTGTCAAGTCATGGTCAGTGATTTCTAACAGGCTGTGTAATGGTCAGGAGGGGATTTCTTATCCAATCTCAACAGCACTGACCCACTTTTTTCCAGCACTACCATCCATCACCTCTGACTGACAAGGAGGCCAGTTTCCACAGAAGGCAAAACCTAACACAAGCAAAATCTGAAGCAGAAAATGGAAAGAAATTTGGATCCTATTCTGTCTTACTGAAGCCACTTCAAAGCTGTTTTTAATTTACTAGCAACTAGAACTCCAGTTCATTAAAAAGTGACCAATAAAAGATAATGGCAGGAAATTAAATGACCTTAGTATGATTTAGAGCATTGCTCTGCAACAGCAAAACTGCACAGAAAGTATGCTTGGAAAGGCAAAAAAAGCCCCAAAGAAATGATCATAAAAAGTTTCCAAATTGCTTCAGAGTCAGAGGCAAGTTAGAACTTTATGTTAGAGACTAACAAAAATGTGTCTCTACAAAACACATGCATTAAATATGCATTATGATTGCCATCAGAAAGAAACACTGTTTGGACAATCACTACCTACCTTTTCATATGTGCTACAGTAATCAAGACTTTATTCACCTTTAAATTCAAGTAAAATAATAAATGTAGCTTTGCTGTGGTGCAGGAACATGGTAGCTACAGTGTGTGGTCAAACCAAGAAAAAAGAAAAAGTGTACTTTCCTTACTCTTGGTCATATTTTCAAAAAGGTGTGAAGAAAAGGTGTTTTTTTCCTTTAACTATATAGAAAAACTAAGCCAAAGCCTCTGAAGTTCCTCTGTCATGACCTTAGGGAAGCAGGCATTTTGTAGAGCTCCCCCATGCCCCAAATACTTTGATGCACAGGATAGTGATAAACCAAGTCCCTTAGTTTTCATTCCAAGAAAGCTGTGGAAGAATAAGAGTCCTGAAAATGCTGGTTAACAAAAAAAACCCCAAAAAAACAACAAAACAAACAAACAAAAACCAGAACAAAATAAAATCCCAAACCAACCAAATTCAAAACCAACCAAAAAACTGTTCAGTTTATGACTGAACCATCTGAATCTGCAGATACCCCTTTCAGCTGCACAGTCAACTACAAACTCATTGATCTGGACAACTGAAGTTTGTACTCTGAAAGGAAGGATCGGAGAGCTGGGAGAAAATGGTGAGGGAAAAGATAAGGAACTTCATTACACAACATAACTCCAACTAGAAAATAGCATGAAGAACAATATCCTTTCTGTATCAGACAAAGTCGTGTGTGTGGTCAAGTTCTTTGACCAGAAAAATTTCTGCTAAACCACACTTGATAAACTTGAACTTTGAAAACTGGCATCTATTCAACATATTTTTTTAAAAAATAAACTTCACGAATTCTGGCATCATCCAAGGTACTAAACATTTCATTACAAAGACTTTATGACTTTATTCAAAATAGCTATCGGTTTACTAAAACAACAGCCCAATTTGTACTTCAGAACTCAGCCTTTTCCCAGAAAGGCTTCTGTTGTTGTTTTAATGTGAAGTTGAAATTCAGTTTCACAATTCAGAATTTTCATTTTCCATAAAAATTAGGCAATGTAATACAGACTGCTACCAAGTTCTTTCTGATGAAAAATAGGAGTATTTTGTTCTGAAGAAGGCCACATAAATATTGATCTTGGGGAAGTGTCTTCCTCCGCAAACTGCTTTTGGGCTTGAGTTTCCACTAGGTCATTTCCAAGTGAAAAATTAAGGTGGAAAAAGGAGGGATCTAAGCAGCTCCTCCCTCAGCCCTTTTCAGTTGGAGATGCAGTTGTGTAAGAAAGCTGAGACTTCAGTGATTCTCAACACCATACAGACGATCTCTCTGAAGAGACACACCTGATAATTAGTCAATACAATGCTCACCTAGTCAAAGCACATTTCTCGTGTGCATGGGAGGCCAGTTACAAGTCCTAAAAGGCAAAATGAGCCAGTTGAACATGAATGATCGGAGAGCTCCGGGCCAGTATATCCCTAATCCTCGTGCTACTACAAGAGATTTACTTTTCAGAAGGACAAATTTCCGAAGGGAGACATGTATTCAAGATGTCACCAGCTCACCCTTTACCATACTCAAGACACCCACTTACAGCCATCAGAGGATGCTTCAGTATTTCTTCACTACTGTGAATTGCTCAGTAACTTTATCAATAGACACTACTTGACCCTATCAGCAGCACCAAGGAGCAGCTGGTCCTGAGAATACAAAAACTAAGACAGGCTACTATAATCAACTCAGCCTTGAGTTAAAGTATGCTGTCTATAAATCTAACAGGGTCATACAGCAGAAAGTTAACACTTGGCTCATAACTATACCATCAGTCTGTTGCTAATCTAAAAAGTATTCCCTCCACTTTCTAGCTCTAGTTGTATCCCCTCACCACAGCTGCAAGATTGGTAAAACTACCTCTAATGACTTCTGAGTGCAAACAAAATTACCATAATCTTCAGAAAAACACAGATATAACAGATACTGTGGATGACCAGGAGTATTTTATTAGTTGTTATCTTCCAGCTGCCTTTATGTCTACAAAATCAGGTACCCATGCCATCATAATATTCTTATATCCCCCAAAACAACAGGTATAGGTATCCAGCTAGACAGATCTAACTTCAATATTAAAATATCCTTAAGAAATATTCTTCTGCTTTCTATATAGTGTGCAGGGAAGTAAACACACTTACCTAATTGATTCAATTGGGCCAGTTCTTCACAGAAGGTAGAATGAAGAACAAGGATGTTGCAAGAAAAGGTGCAAGAAAATGCTCTGCCCAACAAATCAGAATTACCTTGTTTACTTACAGATTTCTGCTGTTCCTGTACGACCTCTACTAAAGCAATAGCCAATCTAGTGATACTGCTAAGAATCCAAGAAGAAGATGTCAGTTTACACCACTCAGGAACCAGGCATGACAATTAACACCTGTTACTGCTTCCTATTTGAGAAGTTCAGAGCAGAAAAGCTATGTGAAGAATGGCACTACTAAATCCTCATTTCCAAATATGGCACCATATACATACCCTACAGGGCATGTACACTGCAGTATTAATATTCAGACATCTTAGGGCAGGATTTACAAAGGCACACCCCAGCGGTGCGGTTTCTCAAGCACTAACGCTGATGCTCAGCAAGCCGGATGGACCAGCAAGGACCTCAAAGGGCCAGCCTGCTGCCCAGTTGCCCACATCCTTCAGCAACTAAACACAGCAGCAGTGAGAACTCAGCTAGCCATTGCAAACACCAGAAATCACAGGCAGCAAAAGCAATTTGGCCACACCCTTTCTCCTAACCTAATATTAGAAATTCCAAGCAGTATATAGGGACCTAACTTTGCCCGAATTTACATTCCCTTAAAGCTACCTTGCTGGATAACTAGAACTGATTCCTTAGGCCTTGAAGCCTCAATATCAAAAAGATTTTCAAGGTATCACACAGTGGTATCACTGATTCTTTTATACTATCACTGAGCTGGTGTCAAAAAGAATTATATCTTAGCACAGACATTTCTTGCCACCTGAAATACAATTGTAGTGATGCAGGTTAAAGAAAAAGCATCTCTGACTACAATTGCTAGCACAGCATACTTTTCAAACAGATACTAATCAACAATAAAAACAAGACAGCTGGGTGGGTCCAGACTGCACACACTCCAGACCACCACAAGGAAGCAAAGCAAGTTGAAATTCCTATTAAGCTATATTTACAAATGCCACCTCCCCCTGCAACTATGATGGGAGACCATTACTCCAAAGGAGAGCCAGGTTATCAACAGTACTTTATGCCTTTTTATTTGGTATCTTTTGAAATGATACAATTCGTGTAGCTGAAGGGCATGGAAATTTTTTCTTCATTATTCAAAAGAAAAGACTGGCACGTACAGCAACTGGCTGCAGATTATAAAGGCTGAGCCTTTAACAATCAAGTTAGGAGGAGGCGAGGAACAGTCTGCGCACTGTGCAACGAGCTTAAGATCGCAAACATTTTTTATGCTCAGTGATCAAGACAAATCTGCACCATGTCCACAGAGAGGCTAAAGCTCCAACGCTTCAAGGGCTCGGTGGCAGTGAATACATCAGCTATGTGAGAACTGTCTTGGCCCTGCCCATGTCAGACACACACCTAACTCGTGGCTTACCTGCCAGCTCAGACCCTCACTGCCCACCTGTCTGGCAGATGTCTTATGTTAAGCATAGATCCTTTCCTGGACACAAAAAGGCTTCCAAAAGTGGCAGGTATTTTTCACAAAAAGTTAAGCTTAGGAAGAAAAAAACTGAAAAAACTACCTCTTTACTTTTAAGAGAAAAAAATCCCAACAAAACTACAAGCATTGTCTTAAAAAACTGATGTCACAGGATCAAGTGAGATGAAAATATATTGTGCAAGTACACAAAGTCAATAAATCTTTCAACAACTGAGGAGTGGTCCCTCCCACCCTGTTCCAGATGCCTCATACAGAAGGTCCCCAGCCCTTGCCTGCGTGGAGCAGGAAGGCTGTTCCTGAAGCCCAAGGACCTGCATGAGGACATGCTCCATCTCTGCACATCGCAGACTATGGGCAGCATCAAGGAGGGAACACCCCACCTATGTAAGGAGCACACCAGCATCGTTTTAGAAAGCACAGTTCAGGTGTTGCATAGCTTTTTAAATGTCGTGTTTCAGGTTTGCATCCATCCCCGGATTTATTACAATTTATACATTATGCAATATTTTCCCCGAGAACACCCAGAAGGATCCACACAAGACCCACACCCCACTGCCATGTCGCTACTTTCCCAATCTCTGTTCCATCCAAGACACTGGCAGAGGGGAAACGCCAGGCGAGGAAACTCGAGGGTCTGGAAGTGGCGGTGGCTCAAGCCAGGATCTGCCGGGGCTGTCCTTGGCACAATAGTTGGATGCGATACAGCCGGGCGATGCGAGGCTGAAATACTTCCTGGGATGGCTGAATGGGCTCATTCAGTAGTCAAGGACAATTCTTTATTAGCCATCTTCTACAGCCTAGCACAGAAACCACAGCCCTGAGGGGAGGGTGGGAGACACCAGCCATGTGCCTCAAGAAAGGGGTATGGCTTAGCATTGTCTCTCGCCTCAGTAATTGACAAGCTTT